>OX403625.1:13970375-14425757 GCA_948107755.1 Campoletis raptor | reverse complement strand
CGTATGTGGGCTCTCCAGAGTCTTAATAAAACAACTTTGGCGAAAAATCTCGAAAAAAAAGACACTCGTAGATGTTCAGGGCAACATGTGAGAACATTCTAAAGCTGTTTTCGTCTTCTTTCAAACTTACTTTGAATCTAAAGTCCAGAGAGAAACGTTATTTAAACATAAATATGGTCCAGAGAGGGTTCCGGGGTTGAAATTTGTCTGTGCAACATTTTTCATTGATTCGACCTTGACGAAACATCGATAGCACTATCATTGACGATATTAATAGGAAATATCTTAACATGGAGGAATTTAATATCACATTATTCATGCCAAAGAACGTGCAATGGTACGGAGAAAGAAAGAGACTCAAATATTTGAAACGTTTTCTCGGTTGATCGTTTCACTGTCGATCGATTGCTAGCAAACGAACCGTGACGGTTGCACATTGGATAGAATGCCATGAAATCTAGTCCGTACGTATGGATATATACATATTTATGAAAACGATTTATATTTATATATCTGTCTTTACATATCCATTAATCTTATCACAAATAAATTTATAAACACACTGATCATAATAAAAGATCCAAGCAACCAATTTCCGTGATGAAATAATCATTTTGATCGCGATTCTTAATTTTCACTTTTCAACGTTAACATTGCCCGGAAAATGGTTCGAAATTCTATTTCGTGAAATAAGAAAACTGTTTTTTTTCAGTCAAGAATAACATTCAAAGTTTTTTAATCGGAGGAGTGTAAAGTACTGAAAACTTTAAAAATGAATTACTAGTCAAGAGAATCGAGTCGTAGGAGGATGTAAATTGTAAATAACAAGAGAAAGAGCAGGATCGCGACGAAAGGGTCGATAAGATAAGAACGGATCTCTGTGGATAACAGTAATATACAAGTATCCATATAAATATATGCACATAGAATATATATAGATATATTTTAATAAGAGGATCGCATGTCGCCTGAGTGAGCGTAGCGAGAGTACTGGAATTATTGGTATCGGGATTGGGGGTTTATAGGAAAGACTGTCATAATGTGAACGCGGTCATATTCGCAAGAGCGTGCATACACATATAAAATCGATTTTTTTTTCCTTACCCTTTCCCTGCGCACTGCTTCCTTTGAGGCTGAGAGCGATCAGCCTCTCGTTACATTTAATGTTATATGGACGGGAAGAGCTGATGATGGCAGGGTATAAGAAAATATAGACGATCCCATACTCTCGTACTCTCACATAAATATATGTATATAAATAAAGGAAAGAAGCGCTATAATCCAAGAGATCCGAAGAAACGATTCTTGTCGCCGGAATCATCGATTTCACGGTTATCAGTTCCTACAACACCATTTTTCTCTTCTCCCTTTTATAATTTATATTTTCATAAGAATTTATTTTCAGTTATTTAACAAATATACTTATCGAATCATTTATTTACTGAAAATATAAATTTGTTGGATCAACAAAACTTTCGATGTATCAACTCATCGATCTTGCAGTCAAGGGCGGTGAATCGTGAGTTTTACTGTCTGAAGTAAATACCGCTCATTACATCGATAAGAATGATGATGATTCAAAAAAAAATTCATTTTGTTCGCCACTTTTTTTGAGTCAACGATGTATTTCTTTTTTTTTTTGTGTTTCAATATTTTGCCAATGAGAAACGAATAGGATGGCGTTTGGGAATGAAGAAATTCGAAGAAAAAAAAGAGAATTGGTCTAATGACTGGTCGCATGAGCATTCGGACCATAATTAATGCGTTTCCTTGACGAACGACGAAAAAGAAAGGAGCAGGCTGGTTTCCACCCCCTGCTCCATTGTCACGCAAGGTTTTGCACACTAAAACCACGCACATATGCATATTTAAAGGCATGAGTGAGCGCGGGGTGAGCTTTGTCGGCGGTTGAGTGCTTGGAGCACACAAATACAAACGGACGAGCACGAGTATGAATTCCGGGGGCAGTAAGGAGTGGAGGGGGGGTGGGGGGAGGGTGTGGTACTATCGAGAGACAAAAGGAAAAGCATATATATCTATATAAGCATTTGGTCATATACATAAGAGAAAAAAAAAGCCGAGTACGGAAAAATGCGAAAGCGAGCTACGGGGTCTGAAAAAAAAAGGGTGGGCCCTTTGATTCGTGAACTGAACTCCAGTGGGAAGGGGTTGTGCTCGAAAGAGGGCGCCCCGGCGCGTGGACTTTACAACTCTCATTGAATCGGTCGAGGGAGGATGTGCCAGAGAACACCAAGTAAGCAAAAAAAAAAGGCATTCTTCTTTCTTTCAACGCGTCTGCTTAACTATAGGTCGCAAGGCACATTCACCACAGAGGTAGTTCTACATCTGAGTAGAACAGTTTTTCATTCGGTCACTTTTCACGTCGATTAAAATTGCGACAAATCGAGAGCAAGTTGAATTAGATTGCTGTCAAGCCATTTTTCTCATACGAAGGGAAAATTACCGTGATCTTTGGAAATTTTGCAACCGATTAATTGTATTGGAACCAAGTGTTTCCGCATTATTTTATATCGATAAGGTTCCTGGTGGCTTTTATCAAGAAATGATAAAAACTTACAGATACTTTGAAATGTTGAGAAACCCCGTTGACTATTCCTAACCCTTAGTCTTTGCAGTAAAAAGAAAAATGCCTGAGAAATCTGGCCCGAACTTAAATTCATCCGATTTTCGACATACGCACCTACGCACACACACATCATTCCAGAGAAGGTGAAAAGGAGCTTAAGGATAAAAAAAAAACGCACACACAAGTTCGGCTTTGTCCACGGGACCGACTGAAAATTAGCTGCTATCGCGAATGAATGTACACACGAGAACAGCTAACGCATTGTTTTCGGGGCAGGCCCCCGACCTGCTCCCCTCTCAAGAAGGAGAGAGGGGGTTATAAGCCCCCGCCCGTAGTTGCTCACAGACATCTTTTTATTTCTCTATTTTTGCCTCATTCTTTCGTGTACGTATGAGCCCCGCCTCGAGAAATGAGTGGAACACAAGAGCGAGAGAATGAGAGAAAAAAAAACTACTTATTACGCTAATTATACGCGGGTGTGCGCGAGCGCAACGGGGATTAATGCCGCGGTGGGCACCCTCGCGATTATCCACCAACTGTCGTCGTTATATAAACCTATACATATATGTTTTTAAGTACTAAGCATGAAGTACATAACCAACAGCATGTACAGGATACATGTGCCTCGGTTAATACAATTTAGTCGCTGCGGGTGTAGCTCACTAGATATATATATATATATATATATATATATATATTTATAAGTATACGCAGTGCATGTAAACGTTTTGATGGACTTTTTCACAAACCTCACTCTCACTCACTCTCTTTCCTTGGTGGTCGGAAACCACAGCGGCAAATCAGAGCGTTAAATATACAGTCTGTGAAAGAGAATAATGAAGCCCAAGAATAGTGGGGAGAGAAGGGTATGAAGAGAGCATAAGGTCGATTGATACTAATGAGAGAACGTAATAGACGCGTATCAAATTTCGCTTGTAGGGTTGAGACCATTTTTTTTTTCAAAAATATCAACAGGATTTCTTATGTTCGAGAACTTCACATATTATAAGACAATACTTCGCTAAGGGGCACTTAAGAATAATGAACATTTCATTATTTCTATAAAAACATTAGGAAAAAAAAATTTGATTGCATTTGAAGTTGTAGAAAGATGGGAAAGGGAGGAAATTATGTCAAATGTGTTACCAGTGAACGTAGTTGCGATGACGTTACGTTAACATTGTATTTTGTTGACTTTTTGCATCCAAATGTCCACTGTAGTAAAAGAATGCAAGTTCCAGATTCAATGGAGTAATTATTGAGAACTTTCTTCGAAATCAGATGATCGCAGTGGAAAACATAACTTTTCTGCTGGTCTCTCGGGCAGTGAGAAGTTGAAAGTTAAATTGCGTTTATATAAATGTTCAATGAGAATAACTTCAGCTCGATGCTACCAAAGTTAGCTGTTAATTTGGAACAGTATGTAAATATATGTGGCTGAATGTAGTTCGAAGTTTCTTGTTTCGTTCAAATATGTGGGAACGAGTTCAAGCAAGGAAGAGATACGTGAACGATATATCTTGGCGTGTTGTACGCTATTGCGATA
The DNA here is from genome assembly GCA_948107755.1 of Campoletis raptor. Classification (NCBI taxonomy): domain Eukaryota; kingdom Metazoa; phylum Arthropoda; class Insecta; order Hymenoptera; family Ichneumonidae; genus Campoletis; species Campoletis raptor. The sequence goes on along the minus strand of OX403625.1, from coordinate 14,421,624 downwards.
CGAATCAGCGAATCCTCATTGGCCTCATCGTACGATCGGTGTCATTCGCGGAGACCACCTCCAGAAGCGCGTCCCGAGTTCTTATTGGCCACCGATCGTTCCTTCTTATCGTATTATGTGTATATGTGTGTGTGGTAAAAGTGCCGCGAGATGCCTCAGTACTGTACGCCACATATGAACCATCTCGCGGGGCACTTTGAGAGCAAGAGAGTGGGGACCCCACCGCGAGAATTCTCGCAGTTTTATTATCGAGACCGCGACGTAATATGGTAGAAAAGAGTAAACTTCAGACAATTTTCTTTGGTAACGTTTCAAAAGTGGATTAAATCAAAATTTAGAAAGTACAATTCAATGATTTACCTTGAGATTCCAAAGCAATAGAAGGGAACACAATTATTTATTTGTTTGAAAAAGTAAATGACATTGCATGAAAGTCAAGCGAAAGAGACGACTCAAGATTTTAGCGAGACAAAGTCCAAAGAAGAAGAGGAACAAGAAGAGAAGGTGGAAAAAAAAATCAGCAAGGTCGAAGAAGTTGGAACCGAGAACGAGAGCGAGAAACCAGAAAGATTGCTCCTGTCGTTGAGGCGTTGGATAAATGCCAGAAGGGTTCAAAGGATTGGATTGAGGAAGGCGCGATCCAGACGGTGTTGAGATGCTTCTTCGTTCCTCTCCAGACTACTCCCTGTCCGTCTTGCCTCCCTGTCCACTCTCTTTTTCTCTCTGTGGTGTGTTTAATTAGCAGTCCGAAGAGAACCAGACGCCATATACTCAGAACTCAATCAGATCCCTTCATAAACGAGCACCTCTGCTGGTATACACTCCGTCCAACACTATCTCCATTCCCCTGTCCCTTCAACCCGTATGCATAATTCGGGGCCTGCTTCGCGAGCCACGTCTCTCTTGTAACCAGGTGTGGGTGACGAGAGAGGAGCCTGGATCGTGGTCAGAAACCGCTCCCGAGAGTCCAGGGAGTAATTAACTCTCGATGGTGTCTGCATTCAAAGTATACGATTTACGAATCAACAATGACGGAATATAGACCTACATGTGACAATATTAGCATCATTAACAAAGTTAACTTAGCACTAGTATTTCACAAGCTAGCGAACGCAACAACCATATTAGAAGAGGCACCAAATTGATGTCATTCTGTTACACGTCAGAACAATTCCTTAGCAACCTTAACCAAATGAGGCCTGAGTATGAGGGAGTGGAAATAGAGATGCTTTACTTCCGTTTGGTCAAGAGCTATGGGTATCAAGCATTGATCTTTTAGTCGCGGAACGCTTAAGCAAAGAGAGTCCAAAGCACGGACACCAAAATGGCAAGGAGGGGTACGCAAGGCTTGTTGAGCCACCACTCTTGGAATCGTCATTATCATCGATCAAGGTAAAGCAAAGGGAGTTAGGTCCAAGCGGATTACCATTTCAAATGCTCAAGTCTCCTCTCACCTGGGTCCAGACAGGAAAAAGAGTTGGCGAGTTCTTGACTATACATAAACACACGTATGTACCGAGAAGAAAGAGAGGAGGCAATAACTGATCAACCGGAGTAGCATAGATGTCTTGTGTTTAAAGTGTACCCTCAGCCTGCCTTTTGCGGGAGGCTTTTTTTGTACCGGGTGGTCCAAGCAAGATCTTGGTGGGGTCCTCCGTCCGTTTAAACTCATCGAGTGGTGCATAAGAAGAAAGGGAGAGGGTTATTATTTAGCTTAGCCCTGGCTCTCTATCTGCTCATCTTTGGTGTGTGCTGGACGAGCTCGCGCGCCCGTTCGACATTACTTATACCTACAGCGTCCTTTGCTTTCACTTATATCTGCTAACCCTCCCCCTGCCTTCTGCACTGATTTTTTTTCACCAAGTTTATCTGCATGGGCAAGTTTCTACAACATCCGACCATGCAACATACACCCACGCGTCTATTCTCATTCTAATCGTAGTTTGTAAGGATTGTAACCTGGAGTCTCTTATCGGATCACGAAGCTAGCAAATTTCTTCTTACAAAGAATGTGAAAGCCCAACTTTCTGACCTTTTAGCATTCGGATTGGACAATCAATCAATAGATAAGTTGGGACGATATTCTGTTGAAGATGTTGGAACATTGGCATAATTAGAGACTAGAGATTGTGAGGTCAGCAATCCCATTAAAGTGAGAAATCAAATCCTCATCGATGTCCTGAACTAAAAAGAAGGCAAGGAAGCGAAAAAAATGTAGAATTCTTGATGTGTCCAGTGTACGATTATCTCATGGATGTCTAAGAGAGCAATCGAATTATTCAAGAGAGCGGTGGACGTTGTGCCGTGAATGTGGCACGAAATAGAAAAGTCTCTGATATGTTATACGTTTCAACGAAACTTGAGTTTTTCCAGGTATAATTGACAATTGGCATTCACCGAGCTTCGATCCGATTGTCACCCGTAGCGCTATGCTCGTGAGAATAACATGGAGAAAATACTGATCGTATGGAAAACCCGAACGATGCGAATGTAAAAATTTCTCGAAACATTTTCCATTTCCGGATTACGCCGGGTCAATTTGCTCTCGATATTGAAATTATCCAACGGAAATCAATCATAGTGATTTCGAATGATCCAAGGGAAAGTTTCCAAAGCACATAAATAGTTCATTTTAAAAAATGAGGGGAAGGAAAGGAGACCGATACACGAGTAGGGATTAGAGTTCTGAATAATATACTGGGCAGCAGGTACTTTGCTGCCATCAACTGTTCGCATAGCACCTTTTAATTTACGGACTTTATAGTGAGTGTATATAGCCGTGAGTAAACACGCGATATTGTGCTTGTATATACGAGGCAAATTTCTGTGTAGCCTACCGAATGCAAAAGGGTGAGAGAGAGAGAGAAAGAGAGAGAGTCCGCAAGGTCTGTTGGAGTTTTCGAAGCACATGGCATCGCTTTTGCCTGTATGCCCAGTTAATTACTCGCGTAGTAAATTATCTGGTAATGAGGTGCCGGGTTGATGCCTGCGGCATCTTCGCCGCGCTCTCCGCCACTCAGCCAAAGCTACATATTCTTCCGCAACTTGTTCTCTCTTGTGTTGTTACCACGAAGGAAAAGAGTCGGCATGGTAGTGCGATGCGGTGGTGGTGAGAAGACCTTTTTGACTCTTCTCTATCTCTCTCTCTCTCTCTCTCTCTCTTAGAACCTTTAGAGGTTTTCTTGACTTCTCCCTTTGCCCTGTGCCTGCAGAACAGAGAACCAATAAATCCGTTGGAGTCTTAAGAAGGGATATTGTTAGCTGTGAGGTAAATCATCTTGGCGCACACGGCTGCGAGTGTTTCTCACTCTCACTTGCCATCTTATTCGCTTCTTAAACTTTTTTATTTTTTCTATGGAGTACCATGCACATTTCTCCCCTCCTGCATCTTCTTCGTCTTCACCTTTTGCAACATCATCTTCTTTCTCCGATTCTTTCTTCTACGTATCTTCTCTCGCTGTTGGTTGCTCGGACATTCGTTGGTTTATTCTTCTTTCGCCTGGAGAGACGTTTGTTACGTGGTGATGCTGCGCGAGGCTGTAGCTCGCAAGACACACCGTGGTAACGTCGTCGAATACCGCGAACACATCGCCACCTCTCTCGACATCAGGGGCTCCCCGTAGTCGGTCCAGTTAGCGTCAATAGGCGGACACATGGCTTCGTCATTAGCGTCATCAGATCCCTAACGCCTGCACGACGAGGCCCCGCCAACTCTTTGCACGGACAACTCTCCAATACACTTGGTACGAAGCACCGACACATATACGACCTGACTACACCATGTTATCCTTGCAATAAAAGGTGTAGACGAGATATTTTTCAAGCACCGCTAGCTCTTCTCAGAGAGAAAGGAAATGTCAGCCTAGGGGTACGTCAGGTTTTATCGGGGTGGGTTTTTCATTCTTTATCTCTAAACGGCGGAAAAATATCGAGAGTGAAGAACCCGAGCTATTGACATTTAAGTACCAGGTTGTGATGACTGTGAAATCCAAGCTACTTGAATGGAAAAAAAACAAAAAAACAAAAAAACGAAAAGAAACAATGTTTTTGATGTCGATGATCGCAAGTTAATGACCGTGAAAGCGTTGACTAATCAATTTCATTTTCTGCCTCGAGAAATGCTTGAGACTAGTTATTTTTATTTTTTCTATTCTGCGGGACACCTACGGACGGATATTAAGAGTGTATTGCTGTGTGTTGTACTGCTTGGATTATTAATGACGCCAGGGCAGAGAATCTTTCTCTGGCTGCATCACGAGAATAACTCTCGTCCTGATGCTTCTCTCTGTGTACACAAGCGTCCATATCATATGCTCGAAGGATCGCGAGAAAAAGAATGAGAGATCTCTGTATGAGTTTGGCCGATGAACAAGACGGAGAAAGACAGTTGAGACAGGTAAAGAAAGAAACGGAGATAGAAAGAGAAGATGAGCAGTGACGAAGTATCCGGCGGGCTCATTCCCGAGAAACCATGCCATGGGATCATTAGTGCTTGGTGATGCCTCGCGCTCCTTGGGCATGCTGCTGCGTGCTCTTTCGAGTTGCGGTGTAGAGGTCGGTCGCTGCCCACAGTTCTCGCTACTGTATAACGAGCACCTTTCCTGAACCTCATCTCTATCTTAAGAAACGATGAAGGCGAGAGTCAAACTCAAAGCCCTCCTTGCACAGCCGATCGAGTTATCATTCGCGCGATCCTTTCAAAAGATTTGCCAAACAAAACTTATGCTTACGTTAGCTAATCAACCAAACTTTGTGTGGAATTCCTAAAAATGCATGAAAATCGTTTCAAAGTAGAGAACGCAAATGACAAGTAAAAGTAGAACCGTCCAATAAGCGGATCGATGACAAGCTCCATCCTAATCGACCAAATACGACATCAGAGTCGAAGCTATTTTTACCCCCAACTCAATCGTGTATCCTCGTATGTCTGATGAATCGACAGAATCTTTCTCATTGCTATTCATCAAGTGACGGCAAGAAATACAGAAGAATAAAAAGTCGAAGAATAAAAATAATGAATTAAAATAAATGCGGTGTGACTCGGGAACGAAAGAGTGAGACGATGAGAATGACACGGTGAATGATCAAGCCGAGTGGCAAAAGGGTACCACATCGTCGTTTTGCTACGTGTCATCCACACTCTTCTTATCGTCATACTCGTCGTCATTCGTCTGTGGCATTAGTTCTTCGTCGTCGTATTCGTCGTCGACATCGAAGAATCATTAATTAATTACTACCGGTTGATTATTATGATGAAGGTGTAGCAAAAGACTATATACCACTTGTATATATATATATATATATAGCTACATGTGAATATATACGAATATATAATTGCAATAGTGATTTGTGTGGGTGTAAAGAGTATGATGAAGTTTAGCTCAATGCTTAGTGTCTCCACACACTATCCGTTACAATGACGACGAGTAAATCGTATCCGGTAGTCAATGTTCGGAATACACATTAGGACAATGCTTCTCTCTCTGCCTCTCTTTTGCGACAACGAGGCTAATTGCTTTGACCGCAAAGAATTTATATGCACCGCACATCGATACCAACTAAATTCACAATCGATTGATTTCAATCTACGATCTTAATTTCCAGACAAATCAAAAGCATCAATAAACGTATATACGAGAAAAAAAAATTGTATTGTGCGCAAGATTTGACCGCCAGCATAATTTCGTGTTATGTTTTTTTTTTGTTTTTTTGCCCAGCGTTAAGATGATGGCCAAGCTGGCAATTACCCAGTTCTCGAAATCCTCGGACGCGAACAAACTTTATTGTTATTCGTGTCGTGGTGGCCTATGGTCGTTGTTCACCCGGGCAACTGACTGGAATATCGTATGATTCTTCTCTCATAACACAAAAGTGTGGCTCTGTGTGAGAAACGGCAGAGGACAGATGGAGGGAGGGGAAATACACATCATTGTAAAAGATTCTCTTTCAAGAGAAAGAGAGAGAGAGAGAGAGAGAAAAGCGAGAGACAAAGAGAAGAAGCAACATGAAAATATATTTATATACAGCTTTCTCTGTGTTCTAAGCTCGTCTCACTGTGTTTTCTTACAGGGACATAAATCTTCATGGGATCTCGTTGTTACGTAGGGTACAACAGTAATGTATACATATATCTATGTAAATACGTGTGTGTACGAAGTAAAAAGCATCAGGTACACTAAGATTCGATATATAAACACGTATGCAGTGAGCATAACGCAGCAATTGTCTTTCGTTGCTTGTATCCTGTGAAATTGCATAAAATATGTGTATGTATGTGTGGACAGTAAATTTTATGTACACTTCGTCTTCGTAGCTGTACGAAGTCGTTTGTTGCTTCGTTTGCCACAACGATCATCGACCGGTCGAAATTTTATGGACGTTTCCACTAAATCTTTCGACTAAGCTTACAAGAGGTGCGATCGGTTCATACGAACCAAGTTATTCTTCATTTTGGAAGCAAAAAACAGGATAAATCATTATCGAATCCATGAAAATGTTCCAAAATGCATGGGGAAGTCTGTGATTTTCCAAAAAACATTCCGATGCCATTTGCAGTCAACTTAACATTCTATCGGAAGGTGATTGGAAGGTGAAACTATATCTGCGTATGAAAATTGGTTCTCACAGTACGTCTTTCCCAGGATCATCGGGGGAGAGACCCGAGAAAAGAAATGGCTCGTTCTGCCGTCAGTTAAGACATAAAAAATAGTTTGCAGCTTCCTGCTTGTTTCTTTGGAGAACAAGGCAATTTTTGGCGCAGCAAAGAGAGAGAATTATCCGAGCAATATTGTTCCGAGTCTTCGTCACATTTACCAACAGATTCTTCACGATTTTCTCTTCCTATTCTCACGAGGAGGATGCCAGTAAAATTGTTGCAAAATTATCGGGATTCTAGTCGTAAAAAAAGGGAGTTGGTCTCGAAAGGCGAAAAGGGAAGGAAAAAATTTTGACTCCCACGCTTGATAACTTACGGTAGATCGATAAAGGAGGAGGATTTTGACGTTCCTTTCATGCTCGTGTGTCAATTAAGTAGAATTTTGATCAAGTCGAACACGTATGAAAGTTCTCTCTGTGAATAAGTCGTTGTAGAAAAATGCATTAATCGTTTTTAGGTGGAAAAAAATGCATGGAATTTGAAACTTTGAAAAATGTTCATTCCCTCCAACATTTGAGAAGGTTATTGAGATATTAGCGAACTATATTTGGCGCGTGAATGATGGAGCGAAGCCTCCATGGCAATCACGAGTATCTTTTATCCTCTCGTGAATAGGCAAAAGGAAGAGAGTAAAGAGAAAAAAATAAAATAAATGCAAGAGTCTCCGAGGTTTTTACGAGGGCAAAAAGTGTCGAATAAGAATCGTAAAGGCAATCGTAATCGATGGACAAAGAACAGAAGAGTTTCGCGTTACGCGAGACATTAGCCGTTGCTGGAATAGCCATCAAAGAGATGAGTGAGAAATAAGGGAGAAGGGAAAGAAAAGTTGAAGAGAAACGGGTAAAAAAGAGGCGGCTTTGGTTGTGGCCGCGAGCACGCGGCCCGTCATTTTCTCGCGGAGTGTTGCGCGAAACTTTCTTTCTCTCTCTCGGTCTGGGTCTGCCTATAAAATTCGCGAGTAAAATGTAGCGAGTTTGAAAAGGGTCGGTATCGTTTGAGGCTGCGCACACATAGGTGCTCACAACGAAACGAAACGCCCTTAAAAACTGCCACTTTTCTTTGTTTTTTCGTTTGTTTTTTTTTTTTTTATTATTTTTTAAAAAATGTTATTATTATTTGCTTCTATATCACGCTTCACTCTCGTTGCAAATCTCAAACTGGCGTAATTCAGTCTCGGCAAGTGCAACGAGGGCGGCTTTCGCAAAAGTCAGACAAGACAATGAGCAGACAAGAGATAGAGAGAGCGCTGAAGAATGGAAGCGATACGTTTTTTTTTTTTTTCTTTTTTTTTTTTTTTTGTACGCTGCGCTGCTCTCGATAAACCTTCGGGTGCGATTTCTTGAGCTCTTAGCACGTTATTCCCGAGGTAAGATAATTGGTGGACTAATACCGTATAATGTATATATATAGCCTCATATTTATAAATATATCTATAAGATGCTGTATAGGTTCGAACAGACAAAAAAAGCCGACGCCCCAATCACGTTTTTTTTTTATTTTATTTTCTCGCTTTTAAACTCATCAATACTCGTAAATGTACTCGAACTCTTTGGTAATAGCCGAATATAGGCATCAAGGATGAATATCTATAAATATAAGATGATGATTGAGGCGCTCGTGCCGCCACTTTTACCTGTTTTTCTTCGTAAGCTGCTGCGAGAGCTGCTGCATTTTTACCACTTTTCATACATCGATATATATGTATAGGTATATAAATGTACGTGAGGCGAAGTACAAGGGCCTAAAATCTAACAGGATCCTCCCTGAGGAGGTTCTTTTTACAGTAAATCTGGGGGGTATAAATATGGTGCAGATCACGAAGGATTTATCCGTAGGAATCGACAGGATATTTTACGCTATATAGCCATCATTTTGCCATCGTTTTGAGGGAGTGTGTGGCACTGAAAATTCTACGATCTTTTAAGACGAATCACTACTGAATCATCCTTCATCCCTGAACCTGCTCCTTCCATCATTTTTCAACATTTTCGACACTGTTTTTCATTGGAAAATCCATTTTTATTCGTTTCCTTGTTTCTCACAGCATTGCACTATGCTCGAGTTGTTTTTTTTTTTTTTTTTATAAAATATACATCGGTACTTTGTTACTGAGGCGATTTCCCGCGTGTTTCTTTGCGAGTTAACGCCGACGCGGACAGTGGAGAGAATTCAAAAGGATAATTCATTCGCGCGAACTATGAGGCGAGAAAGATCCTAGGCAAGATGGAGGAGAGGCTCTCACGCTCGGATTTATCGCACTCCTGCCATCTCGAATTCTAATATAATCGCTCGTGACAAAGTCTCAGACTAGCAGAAGCCGATCTAACACTCTTTCTCGATACCACATGCATTTTATACTTGTGTGAGTCCATTTATATCGAGCTTTCCAGTACTTTGATGCGTTCAACTTGCAATACACGGATATTACATATATATAGATATATATATATATATTCCGTAACTACTTTTTCTATTATTTTTGTCAACTCATGACTCGTATTCGCATTCAGCTCCATATGCGAGACTTCTGGATAAATCTATATTCAATTCGATTGCGATCTCTGTGGGAAAAGTCCATAAGAGTTGAGGTCTCTGCTGAGATACTAGAAAAGATCGCTTGAGAAATAACGTAACTCGAGCACTCACACGGTCAAGAAAATTATCGAGTGTATCAGTAGAAATGGTTCAAACTGAATGTCAACAAATTATAAACCGAGAGGACCGAATCCACCGTTGGAAGACATCGGAGAACATCTTATTTCAAGTGTCCTTAATTTTTTATGAAAATAATTTTAAAACTGTGTGAATTGTTTTTGTTTGTAGCAAACAGTTAACTGTTTCGAGTAAATTGCTACGAACTCTGTGAAACCTTCGATTTTGTGCATCTTCAAATGCTAATTTTCATATTCGTAACATAATGTGAGTAAACATTCGAAACTCTTTCACTTCAAGTTATGGACGCGCTCACACACATTTATATGCACATGTATTTATGAGTTGCTGAAGAGAATCCAGTGGGAATTGTTGGAATATACAATTTCTTGGCTCTACTGGACAGGGTTACTCAAGAACTATGCGTAGACTAGAAGCATATCGTGTTTGAGGCATTATCCACTTAGAGGAAATTATGTTGGTGCATATACCATCGAGCCTCTCGGGTTTACAACTGTTTATTTTTCGTACAAATATGTTGCTTGCATTAAAATCAGTTGAACTGGATAACACTAATATTTCGTTCAAGCTCGATTGGTTGCTTTAAAAAATGTATAAAATATCATATTTTTTCCATTTTTCAAATCTCACTTAACCGGGAATCTAATTTTTTTATCGAATCCCTAAAAATCTTATGAGGAAGCAACGAAAAGTTCTTGGAAGCACAAAGTTGCTAAAAGTTCTCTAATGATCGTCAGCCAAAACCTAGTGACGAAGTGAAATCCAGTCATTTATAGTGTGGATTAGCAAATCGCTTTGGATTCATATCGACATCTTGATTGATTCTGTCCCAAAGGGAAATTTACTAAATTTTGGTTGTAAAAGTTTCAATTTGAAAAATTAACCCAACATCGAAATATAATGACGAATTTTACTTGTTTTGGGATTTTTTTTTGGGACCAGGATTTTGTAATTTTTAAGGACATTTTTTTGGACGGTTTTGTTGTGGTTTCTAGGCGGGGAGCTTTGTTTTCTCAGATCAATTTTTTTCATGTATTTTGAGGGCGGGGGGGGGGCTAATTAATTAAGTGATTTTTAATTGTTTTGCTCATGACTTATTCCAATGTCATTTTCTTTTCGTCTTCATACGGGATTAAATTTTCTCAGGAGAATTGATGTTTTGGGGAAATAATTCCAAAAGATTATTGTGGGATCGGTTGATTTTTTTAGCAATATTAAATTTGAAAAATCGTCAGCGTTTTGTATTTCGAAGAAAAGTAAAACCTGCGCTTTAAATTCTTAGCAATTTCTGCTTCTACGTTAAAGTGAACGTTCTTTTTTTTTTCTCTCTGTGGTTACTACCGTGGACATTCTTTCCGGACTATTTGTTCTGGGAGGATCACAGGAAAGTAACGATCGACTATTTATTTATTTTTTTCTCGTTGTTTCCCTCTACGCAATCCTCTTTGTTCTCGCTTTCTCAGTATGGCAGAGGTCCGTACGCACTCTCGTTGCGTTATAAATTGCAACGAAGGTATAAGTCCTTCTTTTTCTTTCTTCTTCCCTCTTTCAACCTCGAGTTACTTTTGTTTCACGAGAAAAGAAACTGGCGCGTAACTCAAACAAACACTGGGTATGAACTCGAATTGTTTGGCGAGAGTAAAATTGGTCTTTGGTCAAAATGGAAAGACTTGCACGAGAATGGCGACTTGAGGAATTTCATTTTTTTTCTTCTCACTTACAGTAAATCCCATGGAAGGTGAAAAAAATACTGTCGAGTTATTGTACCTTTGTATTATCTCTTCAACATTTGCCACAAAATTCAAGGATATCCAGAATATTCTAGAAGTCAATATTCAAAGTCTTTTTCTTTGGCTAAAAAAATTGGAAAAAAAAAAGTTGTTTTTTCTTCTACTGTAACTTCCAATTGCTTTCGAAATAAACAAAATTCATTTGCAACGAATTTTTGTTCAATTATTTTCCTTATCGTACAAACAAGATTTCAATATTTCTTCAAAGCTTCGACTCCTACATTGATTTTTAATGATTCATTCGAGCTCAATTAAGGATGCAGGAATAAATAAGATTTTCCAAAGGCACAAAGCTGTTTGATTGTAGAGGACAGGATCAGAAATCTCGTCCTTTCTCTCTCTCTCTCTCTCTTCTCTCGCACTCTTTTTTCTCGTTCACGCTGGTATGCGTGGGAGTTTAAGCTCGAGTTTGAATAAATTACGCACGTACGGAGTTTCGAGCGTGCCCAGATGGTTATATATAATCATACGATTCGTACCAATACACACTGCCTGCTTGATATATCAACGAGGAAATAAAATAAAAAAAAGTCACACATACGGTAGTGGTCAGAGCACTCGGACGAGTTGACTACCCCGAAAACATATAAAATATTTATACATCTATATATCTATATCGTAAAAAAACGAGAGAGAGAGAGAGAGAGAGAGAGAGACGATAAGTTAAGCATTTCACGTAGCAACTGGTAATTATGGATGCGTTTAAGCAGCGGCAGTTTGGGAAACTAAATAAAATAATCTACGTGAGCGGAACTTTTTATTGCCGGATTAAAGTTTCCCTCTCTGCCTCTCTCGCTCTTTCTAAATCGTTCTTCTATATTTATATAGACACGAATTTACCCCGATCTTGTCTCTTCTCTGGTACACACGAGACATTAAAAACCAACGTGACTATCTAATCTCCCGATCAATTTAACACGAAATACACTTAATGAAATAACAAGGAAAATGAATAAATACGACGTGTTGACAGAACAATACATCGGAATTTACATTTAATCAGAAATCCAATAAATTCATCAACGAAAAAGACACTTCCTGCTTTCAAAATCATTTTGTCATAAAGTAAATTCATTGCTTGTGACGAAATCTCTCGATCGAACTAACCTCAAGAATAAAATGCACATAATTGCATAAAAGTTGCGAGCAGTGATGACTGATGTTTTCGAAGCACAAAACACCAGTGCCATTTAGTTTCCAGATTTAAGGATGTTACTACGTTTTTTATTAAGCAATAATACAAAAATCTTCAAGTCGATTTGAACAACGAATAATCCATGAGGAAACGTATCGAAAAAATCGAAAAATAATGAGATTTTCATTAGAAAAGTCTAAGGGAGAGGCCGAGTGAGGTGAATCGAGTTTGTGGAGTGGGCGGAATATCGTACGAGGATTTCTCGTCAGTATAGTCTGGACTTGCTGCGTTGGTTTCGAGACGACGATGCATTAAAGAAAAAAAGTTGAAGTAAAAAAAAAAGGAATTAAAATACGAAAAAAAGAAAATATATTTTGCGGAGTCGGGGCGGGGAGGGGGAGGGGAAGAGCGCGAATTAAGTCGATCGCTGTGCGTGGAACCACATCCTTCGCGCCCAGCCGGCCGTCCTACGTCCGAGATATCGCTTTTCTTTTGTCCCTAAGGCAGACGCGCTGGTGCGTTTCTCTCTCTTTCTCTCTTTTGCTCTCTTTCTTCATCTCTTTTCGTACATACAACATCTCTCGTATTTTCTTTTTCTTCTTTCTCTCTTTCTCTTGGTGTTTTCGCCCCCCGTTGGTCGAGAAACGCTTGCCCCACGGCGCGTACCTCTTCTTTATTATCGACATCAACCATCGTCTTTTGTTTTATAATAACCGCGAGCTACGAGCTGCTGCGGTCGCGCTATAGAGAGAGAGAAAGAGAGTCCTCCGTATGAGATCAGCAGCAGCAGCAGCAGCAGAAGCAGCAAAATCTTTTCTCTCTCTTTTCTTCTCGTTTTTATTTTCCTTCACTCTTTCTCTCTCACTATCGCTTAAATATTTCTTTTTCTCTGTTCTGGCTCTTCCCTTTTTTTTTTTTTTTTCATCTTTTTTATCTCATTTTTTCTTCTCTCGTTCTTCCCACTCGTTTCCCTGTGCCAAGTTCTTTCACCGTTTGCCCTTCTGTTTTATTATTGTCTATATATCTATATCCATGTTTATATATTTATATATATATATATATTTATGCGGTGTGCCACGCACACAGTACGCGGTTAAACTCGAGAATAAATTACTCGTGAGAGATCTTCTCGGGAATACGACCGAGAGAGGTAAATCGACCAATGTGTTTATCCCTCTCTTTCTCTATCTCTCTTTTCTTTCCGTATAGCGAAGAATCAGAGGAACGCAAAGATTGACCGCGAATTATGACGCGACCATGAACGTTTCCCACCGAGACTCAGCTACCGGAATTATTTTATCACGCACACAGACACTTTGAGGGCAAAAATATTCGTGAAAATATCGTGTAACAACCACGAAGCAATATTTGAAGTAAAAAAAAAAAAAAAAAAAAAAAAAATGCCCGAGACGACTCATCAAATTTTTTCCATCAATTCCGTATCAATATTTAACCAAAACAAATTAAATCCTGGGTCGAATAATAAACTCCCAAAATTGTGCAAATTGAGAATAACGATATCGAAACTAATCGAGTTATTAATCCCGTGCAAGAAAATTTATAAAGCAAAAAATCATAAAGAAATGGACAGTCTCAAAGATTAAGTCGTTCTACGAATTGCACTGTTTTTTTTTTTATTTTTTTATTTTTTTATTATGAAAAGTCACTTCCGAACGATCAGAAAATGTCAAAAGAAACCTTATGAGATGAGGAACCAGCAGGTCAAAGATCACCGGTCGACAGAAAGAGGAAAGAAAAAAGAAAACAGACAGAAGGTACAAGAGAAAAACCTACGAGTCTCGATACGAATACATATCCAACGAAAAACATACATATACATTCATGGGTACAAGAGTAATAGAAAAAGAGAGAGAGAAAGAGTCCGAAGTGTGGTGAGAGGTTGAACGACCTAGCCCGGATCCGTTCGCGCGCGGCGCGCGTCCATACCGATCACCACCTTCTCTTTCTTTTCTTCTCCTTTTTCATTCTCTCGTCCTTCCATCCTCTTCGTTGATGTTTTTTTTTCTTATTTTTTTTCCTTCCCTATCTTTTTTCTTCCTTCTCCCTCCTTTCTCTCTTTCTTTATATTTTACTTTCTCACTCTTTCTTTACTCTCATCCCCTCGTTTATGGACGTTCGCGATGTGCCCCTTCTCGTTACCGCGGCCATAAATAAGTCCACGTACGATTCAACTACCGTCTCTCTTTTCGATAAGTATTAACGCCTTGTCCTTACGCTATATCTTGTGTTTATATATCTGTATATGATTCGTACTAAAGTCTATAGACGTTTAAAGCTTGGATACGGTGACTCTTAACGAATGCCGTGACGTTGCGCTTATTCGTGAAATACTTGCGCTGACGACTGTGACTGAAGCTGCGCTGATGCTCCTGATTATACCAACTTATTGTATTTTCATGTATGCATACACAAACACATGTATTTATGTCTGTATTTCTACAGGACCAAAAATATTCAACCCTTTCGTGTGGATACACAAAAAAAAACAATTTAAGCAACGATATATTTCGATGGGAAAGCATTTTTCTGCCCATCCATTCTTTTGGCTAAAGACTTTTTGAGATATTGACATCAAAACATCGATTATGCTAGTAGTTTTTAAGAAATTAAAGTATTCCGAATAACCTGGAGGGTTCTACGTACGAATAATTATAAAATCTAATTAGGAAAGTTCTAAAGTGATAAAAACATTCGTACTTTTCGTTAAAAAACAAATATTTGGGTTATTCTTGGAATTTCGTCCTTTGGGACAAAATAAACACTCAGTTAACCATATTTTTTTGCATAAAACAGCGATACACGATCATAACAAACGCAACACACATGAAAAAACAAATTTAACAACTTTTGTCACATTTTTCATTATTTGAGCTACGATCGAATAATTATTTACAAAGAGCGAAAATAAAAATAAAAAAAAGTGACAACAGTCGTTGGAAACGATCGAAGGGCGTTTTGAAAAGTAGCTGTGTGTTTAGTGTCGTGTAAGTCGAGTTACAGGACACAATTGATCGTTGACGATAAAGTCGGCGAGTGTTCTAACCCCTTAACTCGCTTTCTCTATCACGAGCGAGCCCTTTGTTTCTCCAATGACACTCAAGGGCACTGAGAATCGAGTACGTACTCGTGTTCCTACTCTTTCTCATTCGCTCTTTCGCTCTCTCTTTCTGCTCTCTGTCGTCGATTCGCTGAAAGTGCAAAGCCTGGCAGAGTGTTCTCTCCGTGCCACGCGTTTCGGACAATGCTTAAGACCCTTCGAGTCAAAACATTTATTATTCACATTCCTTTTTTTTCTTCTTTATTCATATAGATATACACAAATAATACAACTGTTTGATTTTTTCCTTTGATAATGGGCCAACACTCTCGGACACTCCAATGTTCACCCTCTCGTCGTTAAACATTTATCGATTCAAACCTCCCCTCTTTCAAAAGTATTTGAGAGGTTGCTTCAAGTTCCTCGACAACTAATCTTCGCCAAATCTTTTCATTACCAAAAGCCCCTTTTCATATTCATTAGAAAATACATCTTCAAACTTGATAAAAGAAAAATACGTCGATCAACTTTTGTGTCGTTTTCGCACGAAACTTCCGGTTGGTTAATTTTTTTTTTTAAATAAAAAACATTATTTCATTTTTTCAACTGTTTTTCAACCAAGAAACTACAAATTTTCCGGATCGAATTTTTTACCAAAGTCATATAAATAAAAAAGGAAAGCTATCATCGAGAATTCATTGAATTCATTGATCACTTTGCTTTTCAATTTTTCGTATTTAATTGTTATTTTTTTTTTTTTACCATTTGTATTTTTAGTGTCGAAATATTGAATATTTCCTGGACAAATTTTTCCCCACCCAAAGCACACAAAAAAAAAAGAAACGAATACGATAATGTGACAGAAAAAAAAATCAATAATTCGAAGACTCGTACTAATGACAATATCGACATCGAAGGCTGATTAAGAGCTCGTGCTCTGGTGTAATCCCGGGCTCGTTTTCATACTGACAAAGAAGAAGGATGGAGGTCGTGTGACGACAACGCGAATTAGAGATTCGATCTATAGATCTGGTGTATCTCAAGAAAGAGAGAGAGAGAGAGACAGAAAGAAAGAGAGAGAAGGGAGAGACATGTGTCTCGTATCGAATAGCCGTTCGATTTCTCGTGACCTTATGACCTTCGAAGTCTCATCATAAACATTAGTTGGCACGTTAAAGAAAAAGACCGAGTCTCGTGCAATTTTAAACGTCATTTTATGACAATTACGCCCTTTTGACTGCTGTCAAAATATATAAAAGTATTGTTCTATATACATGTAGTTATTGTTTTAATAGCATGGCCCTGATTACCATTGTCTTCTGACTCTTCGAGTGGGAACTCATTTGTTTTTGCATCACGACACTTCTCTCTTTCTTTTTTTCTTTCTTTCTTTGTCACATCACCATGATCGTCGATCTAACACGATGACGAACGAGAGGACATCCTTGATACACTGATTGAGCTCGTCGTACTCTTTAGTCTAGTCGCTCCTCATCGGTATCAATATACACATGTGAATAAAGAAGGGGTAATTTGGAACCCCACTTTATGTCTTGTACGTTGGATTATAACAATAGTAGAATAATAATCTTCACAAATGACACGATTGAGGGTAGAATTCAATACGATTTTATATGATCATTCATGGGATAAGTAAAACAATAAACTTTCATGTCATTTTTTACTTCTTTTGAATAATGAACGTCAACAATCTGTAACTATGGTCGTTTGGAATCAAAGTTTGTAGAAAAAAAAAGAGAGACAATCATGAATTACCATGAAATGTCAATTTTTTTTGACAGAAAGTAAAATTTCATCAATATTCTAGAAATTTTTGTTTGTCTTCATGAAATTTTATATTCTGAATAGTAAAAAGGACCAAAAAAATGCAAGGTCTCCCGTTCAATGTTGTCTCTCGTTAAATTAATAAATTAAATTAATTAAATTAAATTAATAGAAGAAATTTTCCACGATGTTTGACATTTGGAGAAAAACGAATGTTACACTTTTCTTTCTGGCACAAGAATAAGAACATTGAACTTTTATTTTTTGTCGAAAATTCAATTTTGTTGAAAGAATAAAAAAAGGAAGAATTTTATCGAATTGACGAATGACAGATCGTCTTAAAAATAATGACGTTTTTAGGGTTTATTTTTAGCGAAAAAAAGCAACAATATCGTAAAATGCTGCTTTCTGGATTGCCAATCGAAAAATGAATGTTTTTGGGATTGGGGCACGAAACAGCATATGATTTGAAAGGAGAGTAACGTAGAGAATGCGAGAATTTATGTGCGAATGTGTGTGTTGATGGACGTAGTCGTCGTGTCGGGTTAGATATTGTGTCAGTCGACTCGTCCAGCATTAAAAGTAATTACGACGTGATTGACCGAAGTCCGGTGGTGCAAGGGGAGGGGGGTTAAGGGGTCCGCGAGAGAAGAAGCGTGGGGCGAGGGGGAGGGGGACGGGGGTGAAGGGATAACGGACTAAATCATCGGAGTGACGCACGTAGCTCGTTGCTGGCCTCCCAATTATACAATCAGCGAGACCATCAGTAGCAACAGCTCTCTCTCTCTTTTTTTCTTTTTATTTATTTTTTTATTTTGCTGAGCTGACTTGCAGCATGTACGAACTAACATCCTCGAGGACAGAGAGAAGTCAGAATTTCGAGAATGATAGAAAAAGATAACAATATTGAGATAATAGCAAAATATTAATTTTTGAGCCTCACGTAAGAAAAATCAAACGTCAGTCAAGTCGAAGAACAAGCAGGAAATTTCTTCATAAATTATAGGAACATCGG
Organism: Campoletis raptor; assembly: GCA_948107755.1. Lineage (NCBI taxonomy): Eukaryota > Metazoa > Arthropoda > Insecta > Hymenoptera > Ichneumonidae > Campoletis > Campoletis raptor. The sequence goes on along the minus strand of OX403625.1, from coordinate 14,403,513 downwards.
GGTCTAAGAAAGTATCAGAAAATTCAAACAAAGTCTCAAAAATTATTAATGACTGGTCTCATTTCACGAACCATGGATTTTCAAGAAAAAAAAATTATATGTTCATAAATGAGGGTTAATTGAATAATTTTTTTCTTCTTCTAATCACTGAACAATTGTTAAGATTTGTAACTTCTAGAAAATGAACGAAGAGATGGAAACTTTTCAGTTTTTAGACGTAAATTTTGAAGAAAAATGTTGTTTTTAGAGTCAGAATTTCTCAGGCACGCTTGATAAAATATTTCGAACATAATTTTGCTAAATATCGATACAAAATCCATATTTGCATTTTTTAATTGTTTACAATGGAAAAAAATGAATCATAAGCAAGAAAAAAACGATTTTCAGTCTCGTTTTCAAGGTTTTAAGCCTGAAAGTAATTTTTCCCATAAATTTGAGCACGTTAAATGAATATTTAAATGATTTAAGTGCATACGCACAGACATCGGTACAAAGATATCGTTGACGTATCAATGTACACAATTTTTCGTCCCTTGCCCTCCCTCCTTCGTTTTATTCCCCTTCCCCTTTCACCTCTTTCGTTCTGCATACTTCGCACGATCGAATTAATTGGTAATAGACTGTCGCAGAGCAGCGAGAGACAGAGAGGAAGAGAGAGAGAGAGAGAGAGAGAGCTCGTTTCAGAGCGAACGCCCCCCTCTTGATACTTCGCAAGGCATCAGCCATCATCACAAATATTACGATTAATATTGATAGGACCACTTTGCCAATCACGTATTCGCACGTATATATTCTCTGGATCACATCATCATAATCACATCCGAATATTTTATATTTTAAAGTATAATTTTTTCATGAAAACTGTCACGTGATTAATGCGAGGGCTGCGTCACATTTTCCATCGAACTACACAGCCCTTCTGCGTAAACAGTAAATGTAATTTTTCAAAAATAACTTCGACTAGTTATCTCGCTACAGTCCCGTAAATTCTTGACTAAATTTACGACTGCTGGCATAACTCGAGCAATATTTTAACAATGTTATTTATACCTTGAAGGAAAATGTTAAAACTTATGAAGTAGTGAAAAAAAATTCCTAATAAATTTAAGAGATTCTGGAACACCAACGTTTTGCTCATATTTCCAGGAAAAAATTCTTTCTTTCGCTATGTCTTTGAAACTAGCTGTCAAGTCAGCCCTAAAATTCTACATTTAATTTTAAGCATCGAAAGATTTTTTCGAATATACTCAAATGGTCGAATCCACGTCCATTTTTATGCACAAACTATTGATTCGGCACGTGCATCAGCTGTTATCATATTTATCTACAAAATTTAATATTCCTCCATTATTTGTGTTCGTGAATTTGACAATGTTCAGGTTTGAAGAAAACAAAGCGTTAGATAAATTTATTCCTTTTCAATTTTTATTATTATTATTATTATTATTATTATTAATTATCTTTTTGACCGTGACAACTTCGTTGTATTTAATGCAATAAAATATTTCTATGTTTTAAATTTTAATCACGTATTTATTATGCTCGAGCAGCAAGAGAATTGCAAAGAATTTGATGGGATATTTAAAACAAACTCCTTAGTACTAATGCATTAGAATTTTTCCATTCTTCAATATTTGCATTTATTATAACAGCTGAAACACATACTGAATGAATATTCTTTCAGTAAAGGAGCACACGTACAAGGGTTACAATGCAATTTGAGAGTTAAAGTCATTTTTCGGTGCATTTTATCAAGTTTTGTGTATCAGTTGCTAAATATATCGAACTTCGAGGTTTTATTTCATCTCTTTATACTCCTTAAAGGCTGATAAAAACAAAAAAAAATTCAAGCTAAAAAGTTTCGCGATCGCCACCATCGAGAGATAATTCTCTGATTTTTTTTTTTGAAATGTTAGAAATAACTCACAGAATAAACTAATAATGTAAGTTTTTCTTTAACTTATAGAAATGAAAAATCGAATAAACTTTCGGGGGAAATGTGTGAAATTAAGTTTTGAGGTTATAAAATTACGACTTTTCTCGTATATCTATGAGTTGTTTTTTTTGCTGGTCTTTATAAAAAAGTGTGGAAAACTGTGCAATCTTAGATTCCAAATATCTCGTATGTGGGCTGTTTTGAAAAATTGTCGAAATCGGAAAGAAAAACTAACGTACGTTTCCTTGAACGTTCAATCGTGAATATATATGTATTTTTTTGTTTTCTTACGAATTTTGAGGTTATAATCATTTTATAAAAGATCGAAACGTTGACTCATTTTCGATAAAATGGAATTTCTTTTTCCTTCATTGCAGAAAAAGATGTGTTTATTGTAAATTATTTGAGTTCGTGAAAGAAATATTCAAAGCGAAATAAACTTACTCTATATAATGAAGTGATGTAGAAAAATTAACGACACCAGTCCTCGCATGGCCGTCCAGTCGAGCGAACGCGTCCAAGTAAGAAATTCGTGGAACGTGAGACTGCCATTTGTTTTTATTTTTATAAAAAATTCACATCACAGTGGCATCGCGTTTTTTTCAGTTTGGCGAAACTATAGTGTTGAACAATTTCGAAATTTCTTGTTCACTTTTTTAATTTTCGTACTTAATTCCATACGAAATTTTTTATTTATTTCCCCAACACACTGCCTGGTTAACGAAAAAAAAATGTGTAATTTTTTTACACTTGCAAGACACGAAATTAAGCAGAAAAAAACACGTCGAATTATTTTGTGTGGATAACGATAGTCTGTTTTTTGTGCGTTTTCGAATTGTTAAAATATTTTTCACATCAAGGACTCATCAAGGGCAAAATACGACGAAAATATTTATCTAGTAGCGAAACGCGAGCTTCACTTCCCCTCCCCTCTTTCCGTCTCTTGTCCTCTCCCTACGGTTCGTTTTCACGTGGTCCGCTGTGATCAACACTTCGAGCATATTTGGGGAATTGTAAATAGCGGAACACGGTGGACGGGCTCGAAGGGGAGAGGGAGACGAAACGAAGCTTTTTTTACAAATATCGTGCGATGAAGGCACGTGACGATTCTTGTTACTTGAGTGTTCGATTGCTTCAGTCTCGTGAAAAACGTGGTCGAATAAAGTTCGAAATATAGTCAAAAAGAAAATGTAACTAACACAGTGATTTATTTCCTCTAAAATACAAAAATATTTAATCGCGCGAGGTTTGTCCGACACGACGTGTGCTCGGAGCGTACAAAAATATTTTGTAATTGTGCATTAATTATTTTTTCGAGTTGAAAATTTTTGGTCGAATGAAATAAAAAACAAAAGTGACAATCGTGGATTTGTGATTTTAGGGAAAAATAAAGAGTGTGTTTATTTCGTTTTAAAATTGGCGTCTTCAAAAACTATTCTCGCAACGTTCATTCGATACCGTTATTTTTGCGATTCTCGAGAACTCAATGTTTTTCGTATTCGCGAATACTTTTTAGTGCGCGTTTGATTTTTATTTTTTTTACCGTTGTGTCGATGAAAAATCGCGGGTACAGCAAACTGAAAACTTGGAAAGACGGTGTTCGTATAACCGATGACTTGTCGACGTGGTAAACTGGAATTTTCGTCGAGGAATCATTCCATGGCAAGGAAATATCGCAAAATGTATGAGTATCAATGTTTTCGTAATTTTTTTTAACTATCTTTTGAAACGCAAACGAAACATTACGGATGCAAATATTACGTGTCGTTATTACTCGGAAAAAAAAAATGTACATCGAAAGATATTTGTTGGTTAATGATGTTCTCATCGGGGAATCGTAAACCGTGCAAAACATCCACCACTTTATATACACATCTACACATACACATACACACATATATATATAAATATCGCAGTAAAGGAAGGAGGGCAGGAAGGAGAGATTTGTTTGAATTATTCAAATTAGATACGAAATTGAATGCGTGCTCTGCTCGTGTGCAGGTAATGACGGCACTTGCATATAAATGGTAATTATTGTCATTATTCTGCTCTGGGTAATTGTGTACCGGTGGGTATCGCTTCTATGTGCTAGTACTTTGTACGTTTTCGTATATCTTTCCCTTTCTTTGGCTCATTCTCGACTATATTTGAGCATTTACAGCGTATATCAGTGTCTGACTCTTATGTACAAATATTTTTGCTTTTATTATCATGGTATCTATATTTTTATTGACATCGAATGAAATTCTTATGTACGTATGATCTTTTTATATTATTTTCATTTGTTTTCGTAAATACATAGAAATATAAGTATTTTTTACACGTATAAAGACGATTAATACTATTTTTATGATCGTATAGACTTTTGAGGTTATATTTTTTGTCTACAAGCTCACGTATTGAATTTTTTCATATTTGTTTGGGCTATACGTGTAATTTATATACAGAAATGTGTGCAATCTGTATTTGCGTGTGTACGTTGATGCTCGGTTGGTAAAACAACGTGTGCATGCTCACGACCTTAGTCTCTACCTGTGTAACATTTTATGTACGTATATTTGTTTATATGTATGGAAATTTGTGATGTTCTCGGAGTGCATCACAGTAGAGTAGATCGGCAACTGCAACGGCGCCGTAATGTCGTGTTCCCATACACTAGTTGAGATAATTATCAAAATTGTTTTATTGTTGATATAATTACGATGGACATGCCATGTTTGGCCTCCTCTTTCCGCCACCGAACAACGCGTTCGTGTATCCTCGTGTATAGGGAAGAACACTTTTCTCTCTCTCTCTCTCTCAGCCGTTATTTCTTTTTTTTTCTGGGTAAATCAGAATCATTCGAATGCAGAGTTTTTTTTTAGTGTTGTGTTGAACTGTTTTGAAGATTTTTTCCATCATTTTCGATATAAAAAATTTTGTTTCATTTTTATGTTTTTTTTTTTTTTTAATGGATCAGGTGATACAATCAATGACAAAAGGGCCCAGAATTCTTATTTCACTGATTTTACGGTATTCACCACTGGACTGTCAATTAATGTCTATTTTTGTTGTTGTTGCTTTTATGGCATTTTTTCGAATTTCATTAATCGTAACGTTACAACTTTTGGGAGTGGAATTTTTACGAATTACACTTTAAAACACAACATTTTTTTTTATTCGTATAATTATTCGAGACAGAAAATAACGTGGCCAACGCGAATTCCAACGTTACTTTGACGAAATTAAATTTATTAATTCATCGTTAATTAAGTAAGTTCCAAGTTATTTTAGTGCATTTTATAAAAGTTTTTCATTTCATTGTGTGTAAATTCGTTGAAAATTAGAATCGTCGTAACTTTTAAACAGCTTAGCGTATCTTTTTGAAATTTTTTTATCAGCCGCAGAAAACTTGTACAAATAATCTATAAAAATTCCATCAACTTGGCAGCATTTTTAATTCGCGTTCCTAATTTTTTTAAATATTATTTTTCCTTTTTCGATCTTATTGAAAGTTTACGTTTTTTTTTTTTTTTTTTTTTTTTTTTTTTTCGAAAAAAATGTTTTGGGGTTTTCTTACAAGCTGAATGAGAGGAACGATAATAACAACGGTAATTACGCGACGTTGTGCGTATTTAGAAAAGATGAAGGAGAGACGTTCGCATAAGCTGTTGAAGATATTTCGCTTGGGACAAAAAAACCGCGAATATATGAAGAACTCGTAGTCGCTCTCATTGTCCGTTTCGTTGAAAAGAAACGAAAATACATCGTTCCAACGATATATGAACGGTAAGAGGGCTATTCAGGGGGCAAAGGGGGGGAATTACGAGAAAAATGAAGAGACTCTTTCTCACTGATCTCCAGAAAGCGAGAGGGACTCTAAGGGAAACAATACAACCGGCAAAATCGCCCAACAATACCCCGAGTTATTAGCTTTACGCCCGAATTAAAAGCGCTTCTTTTTTTTCCTCAAAATCCCAACCCAATTCGGTCGTATCACAATCTTTTATTCTTTCTCTCTCTCCCCCCCCCCCCCCCCAGCCCTTCGTCTTGATCCTTCAAGTTCTTTTTTCTCACATATTTTTTTCCCCGTATTCTTGACGGACGTTTTTATTCTTTTGCTTTGGTGACCTGAGCTCGATTTTTATTGTCGTCACTATTCTCAATGACATATATTGCCATAATCAACGAAATTCGTAATTCTCGATAACTTTTCACCAAATACGTAGGATTTTTTTTTCTTCTTCTTTCTCCAATTAATAGTCGCAAATTTTAGTTTCTAATAAATTGCTTTTGAGAGCTTCGTATGTCGAAATGTTTGTAAAATAAAAATTGTACTTTGAATTCGAACGAATTCTTACGAATTGCAAGAAAATGCAATTTGTTGATCAAAAATTTAATTGTTTACAACATTAAATAACGTAATTACGATTTTTAATACTCTTTCGTAATATCATTTTTTATTTAAGCCTCATTTTTACATCGAGATTGAATTTTTGGAATTTTTTTCGGATCGATACTTCGATCTGAATATCCAAAATGTTCATTTTCGAAAAACAGTTTTTTTTTCAAACTCAAATAGCCCATATATACGTATCATGTACAGAAAATATCAACGCAGAGGGGCGAGGGGGGGGAATAAAGGTGAAGAAAAGGAAGTAAATAAAAGGCGATCGCGCATGGAGGTCAATTAGCTCCTCTAATGGGCCGCGAAACAAAACAAAAGAGAGGGAGAAAAGAAAAGACGCGATGGTGGAAGGGGAAGGATAAGGAAGAGAGAAAAATAAGAGAAAAAGAGTGAAAAGGAGAACAATAAGGTTGCCAACGATGGAGCGGCGTGAAAGGGCAGCGAAAACGAGGGACAGGGAGGGAAATAGCTGCGATAAAGGGCAAAGGAGAAACGAGAGTGAGAGAACGAAAAAAAAAAAAATAACAACAGAAAAAACGAAAATAAAAACACAAAACGCTGTGGAACAATGGCGCGGGCCAAGTTGCCGGCCAAACACCAAGCTCGGCTTTCTTTCTCGAGGCGCGAGACGCCAAAAAGGAGATCGTGCCCCGACGACAACGACGACGACACCATTCTATAGTGGAATTCCCTTCCTCCTACTTTTTTCATTCTCTTCCTTCCTTTTACCCCCTTCACTTGAGCCAATATGAGAGAGACTTGTGTGTCACTCTCTCTTTCTCTCACGGAAGCTTCGGGGCTAATATTAAGACTAAAAGGAAGTAGGGGTTGCAATATCGTCCTGGATTAACGCTTAAAACCTCTCCAAGCTATGAGAGAGAAACGTATGAAAAATTGGTCCGTTCGATTTTTTTTAATCATTAATTTTCATTAATTTTATTAATGTTTTATATTTTATTTTGTTTAATTCGTGAAAATTTTTGAATGCTGATCTTTTTTTTTTAACTGTCAATGCTGATTTTTAAATCTACGACATTTAGTCACGTTAAAAAATCGTTTTTTTTATATTTAAGAAAGATCGAACGGTTCCTCGTGGTCAAGAAACAGCTTTAATAGAAAATATTAAAATTTCGAGTCTCTCAGTTGGAATCGTAGTGACCCTCTATTTCTTCTTAATAAAAATAAAGTGAAAAATACGTTCCACAAAAATATTTATGTTGAAAAATTCGTAAACACATTTTAATATTCGTAGTAAAATAAGGAAATACAATGTTCGATACTTTTGTAGTTACGTCGTTTGAAAAGTATAACCTTACGAATTGCACTTTTCGTTAGTTTGTGAAATAAAAAAGGAAAAAAAGTATGTGGTAGAAAAAGAAAAAGAGTTAATACGAAAAGAGGGGTTGAGAATATAGCGGATGATAAAATAAGAAGAGCCGAGTAAGAAAAGGGGTGAGAGGAAGAAGAAGAATTAGAAATAAACAAGAGTTGTAAGCACACTCACAGGGCCAAGAAAAGTATAGGAGCCGCGGTAAAGTAGCGAAGCGAGAAGCCGTGTTACGCTCAGATGGGAGCAGCTGACGCCCCCGAGTTCTTTAATTAAAACTGACCGCTGCTTGCTTTTCTTCCATGCTCCTCCGGAATGAGCGAAGAAATAAGAAGGGAAGGAGGCAACCCTCTCCACCCTCATTGTGGCGAGCAATAACGAGATTTATTTCATAATACTTTTCCCTCGTCCATGGCACAACCATTTTCTCGCTTCTTTTTTTTTTTATTATTATTTTTTTTTATTCCATTATTTTGTGAAGATGAGTCGAAAATTTTTATTTGATTCTTCCATTCAGAGTTTCAATTCATCGTTTAACAAGTGAATCGGAAAAAAAGGCGATTGTAAAATTGGAAATAAATGGCAAAAATATAATATTCAAAAAATTATCATTTTTAACCATTTTATGATGAATTTCATTTTGTTTGAATTACATATTCGTGGTTTTTAATATCGTGAGTGGAGTTTTACTTTTTTATTCGCTTTGTGGATGAGTGAGAGCAGAAAAAAAAATTTCATCGAATGAGGAGAAAAAAATTCACGAGGGCAAAAAAAAATTGTTTTTCATCGAATCTTGTTCGAACTTTACACGTGAATAACTTTTGTGTGTGTGTGTGTTTTTTTCTCTTTGATTCAGATTTCGTAGTTTTGTTGTTTGTTCTTTGCTCTGACATCGTTAATCGAAGCTTGCCGCGATGTTTATCAGTATCGAAAAAGGGCAAGTGTCTTTAGGCTCGAAGAGTGTAGAAGGAGAAAGAACAAGGCGAGAAATTCCTCAACACATGCCACAGCACGGCACGATTGATCGATAATCTCGCACCGATTTTTTTCTCTTTGTTTTGTTTTTCTTTTTTCATACCAGTCGCTCTCTCTCTCTCTCTCTCTCGCTCTCTGCGACTCGTACGGGACGAAACAAAAGATCGCGCGGTCACAGCGACTCACGATCTTTGAAGCCCTTCTACCGTAAAATTGACGCAGTCTTTTCGCATCTTTACCGTCTCGTTGTGATTGAGAGATTTCCTGTTTTTTTTTTTCCTTTTTTCTTTTTTTCCTTTTTTTTTTTTTAATGCGAGTATACCAAACAGTGGTCAGTGCACTTTCTTCCCAAATTGACAACCAGACGAAAACATCGATTCAACTTTTACGTCCTTTTTTATGACGATTGTCAAGTTTGCTTCTTTGGAATGTTACAAAATTATGTCTTTTTTTTTGTTTCACCTTTTCTTGACATTTTTCGCACTTAAACTTTAATTTTACTTTTTATTTTTGGCGTTTTTTAATGTTTTCGTACACGATTTCCATGTTTTTTTTTCTTCAAGTTCCATATTTGTCAATTTTATTTAGATTTGTATGGTGAATTTTATTTTTTACGATCTTATTTCTCTTTTCAATAAATAAGGATTCAATGGGAAAGAAAATTGCACGAGAACTTTTTTTTTTGTTTTTAATTTTTATCCTCCTTCATTTCTGGTTCGTCTGTCTTTTCTTTTTTCTTTTTATCTACTTGGCGAGCTCTCGACTCTCGTACAATTCTGCGAATATAAAAATTCACAATTTCTGCATTTATGTTTTTTCAGAGTCTTTCTTGTCTGTCATCGTGGCCAGTCAATGCGAAAGCTTTTTAATCCACGTTGTCTTCGTTCTTGAGACGTCATTGTTGCCATTCTCTCACCACACCACCGTCACGTAACATTCTCACCCCCTCGTCATCGAAAATTTCGAATTTCGCTTCTTCTATCCATCCCGAAACTCGGAAACGAGCCAAGAAAATTGTTCGTCTCTCGAAATTGCATCGTTCGTAGGATTAATGCGCTTTAATGACCAATTAGAGGTCGCATATAAATGAAGCTTTTTCAACAACTTTCTTGAAAGCTTTTTTATCGCTTTATATTTCTACTGACATAAATCTTCGACTTTTCTAACGTGTTCATGATATTTTATTACATTTTATTAAATAAATAAAAAAAGTAACATAATTAATGTGTCCGGGTTTGTTTTCTCCAGAAAACTCGTGTTCCAAAACGTTTTAATTATTTCAAAGAAATGTCAAATCGATATATATTTTTTTATTGTCTAAAAAGCGAATTATTTCGTCTGATTATTATTTTCATAAAATCATTTTTTTCAAATTCCTTTTAATTTTTCGACGACATTTATTTGACAATTTTCTTCGAAGTATTTTTTTTTCTGCAATAATTTTTCTTCAAAATAATATTTTCGTGAAATCACGATGCAAATTTCAACTTTATTCTTCGCGATGTCGTAAAAGTTAGCGAAATTTAGAACAACCTCGAAGTTTTTAACTTTCATTAACAAAACAATTTCATTCTCGAGCTAAAGTCTCCAAATAAGGAATTTCATTCCACAAATCGATTGCTATAATCACGCGAATTTCAATTTAACTCCTCACCCCCTTCCCTGGCGCCCGTCTCGTCAAAATTCTTCCGTCGATTTTGAAAAAAAAAAAAAAAAACTTGAAATAATGAAACAGCCCTTTTTGGAAATTGATAAAAATTAATTAAAGTGCATCGGGACTGTAATGAAGCGGAAGAGAATTGCAAGTTCACTTTTCTCCCTATGCAACACATCGAAGAAGAAAAAAAAAATCTATATAGATATATATATATATATATATATATATATATATATATAACTTTTTGCTTGTTTATCTCACTGTCTTTCTCTCTCACTAGATCGTTCGTGAAACGGTGCAAGTTCATTTCTCTTTTTTCTCTCTCTTTCTCTTTCTTTCTCTCTCTCCCTGTCTCTCTCACGATTTCCTCGAAGCTCTCAGCTGTTCTGCGCGTAAACACGTGCGCGCCAAGGGGGGGTCTTTCGGATACGACTCGTGTGTGTATGTGTGCGTGTGTGGAAACACAAACAAACAAATAAATGTGTATGTATAAAAGTATAGAGAGCTTTTAATACGTGTGCGAGTTGCCCGCGATCGTGTGAAATTAGTGGCGCTTTCTCGAGTGTTTTAGTCTATATATATTTATATATATATATATATATAGACGTTGCAAAGACTCATATATGTGTTTTGATGTGTATACACATATATATGTAAGTAAAATAGTGTAGAAGCGTGTAGTGGGTGAGTGGGTGAGTTGGTATAGTTGGTGGTGTGGAGAGAGAGCAAGAGACCCAAACGAGGGAGGCAAAGCCAGTAGCTCAGGCGCGCCGGAGCGGCTAGCAGCCATTTTACCCGAACGTCCGCGAAAAAATTTGCCTCATACGAGTACGTCAACAAAACAATGAAAATTTCGAATCCAACTGCAATTCCCTTTACTAACAATTAACATTTGAATTTTGTTTTTCATCGAATTGTGATTTGTTCTATTGACATGTGACATTAGTACGAGTTCGAAGACAAACTTGAACTTCGATTCGTCCGAGGGGTTGATTTTACGTTTTCTTTCTTATCTTGTGTCATTTTTTTCGTCATTGATACGCGATCGAGAATAGTTTGAAAGAATTTTTCATTATTTTCTTATCAACGGACGTTCGATTTTGTCAGATTTATTTATTTTGGTTTCAAGATTTTCAATCTGTGGCACGTTTCGTCATATTTTTCTTTTCGTTTGGTTGTTTTTTCCTCTATGGATTCTATGGTTTTGTGATTTAAGGACCGATGATTCTATAATGTGATCGAGTGACCCACGTGCTCTCACGAGATTCGTTGAAGGATTTACTGCTGTGTGCTCCCGTGTGTGTTACTCTGTGTGTGTGTGTTTTTCTCTCTCTCTCTTTCTCTCTTTCTCTCTGTCTTTTTCTCTCTCTCTGTGCGCGATTGTGGGTGATTTCGAGGGCGAAGGCTTTTCGTAAGGGTGGAAAAAATATATCTACGAGAAGACCACGAGGGATAACGCACACGATAGGTGAGAAACATCACCAGAAATTTCTCTGCGCAGGACCGCACGAATTCAACGCCTGCTTTGCATCCCCGGCTTTCATCCAGATCCTCTCTTTCTCTCTCTCTCTCTCTCTCTCTCACTCTCTGTTGGCAATAGACACCTCCCTCCTGGCTCGAAATCCACATTCAACCCTCTACTCTCTGTTTCTATATACTTTTCTTTCTCTCTCTCTCCCTCTCGTTCTCTTGTGAACCAAGAGAATAGAACGATGAAAATTGTCCGGGAAACTGCGCTGTTCCAACCCTCTCGAGCATTCACTCAGCCAACCGGTGAATCCGACCAAACTTGACTACATTAAGATCTCGGTGTATTTAGCAAATGAGGGAGGAGCAAACGTCAATTAATTCATTCAACAACTGATCGAGCGATCGTTCAGAAATTGCATTTGGAATTAAAGAAAAACATTTTTTTATGCTTTCTCAATTATTTGACAATTGTTCACGTTTATTACGATTATTATGCTGAGTGGAAATCGTATCTGACGACTCATGAATATTAATCGAATTTGCAAACTTCATTTTGACGATCGAAGAAGTTTTTATTGACTTTTGATACAGCAACAGGGTTTTTTAATATTTTTAACTGCTAGAAAAATGTTTCGACTGATTGACAGATTGGATTCGATGATACGTTTGAACTTTTTATTAAAAATTCACTCAGAATTGAATTGATTTGTTATGAAATTTCATTGAAATTGTTGACATACCAAAATTTTTATACATAAATTTGTTTTAATACGATTTATGAGATTGGACAGGAAAGAACTCGGTGCACTCACTACGTTAGCAGCATTGACCTAGAAAGAAACTATTATACGAAAGAAAGAGAGATAGAGAGAGAGAGAGAGAGAGAGAGAGAGAAGGAAAGATAGAGCGAAATATACACTGACGTTGTCAGTTGATTTGACTCACACACAAAACCTTTAGTACTCTCTGGCACCAACATAAAGCTCCGTTTTCATCAAGGTATTGTTGAACGTCTCTCGTGTCATTTGGTCGTCAAGCTCGTTACGAAATAACGTAATAACTTGGTCCCGAGTAATTATCAATTAGAACGTAAAACGTCCGATTAAAGACGACTCACATTTTTCAATTTCAATCCCTCCCCTTTTCTCTCTTTTTCCCTTATATATTTGTTCTCTCATTTTATTAAGTGCTTCCGGCATTTTGCAAGAAAGAGGACAAAACATAAATCATTTCGTCACCACTTATTTCCTTGGGGAACTGGGTCATTAATTGTTTCTTGTAGAAGAATACTCTGTTTCTTGACGTTTTGTTGCTTTCTTGAAATTTAAATGATTTTAATAATTTTTCAGTCAAAATGCAGTGAAGTGTTGTGTTGTTTCTGGATTTTGGATCTTTGTCGAATTCTCTTATTTCTGTTTCACAAGTGTCAAAATTGTCTGCTAGACGAAAATGCATAGTAAAGTGATAGACGAGAAAATATATGATGATGAAGATGAGGAGCAGTGGCGGAGCATCAGCAAACAGCGTTAATGCTGGCTCACGTAATGAGCGAGTTGGCTCCAACGAGCACATATTTTCTTTTACGAGGCCTAAATATAATCCCGACTGTGGGGGATGCGATATGTGTTCGTGCTTATTCTCTGCTTTCTGACTTATTCCAACTCCTCCAATTCTGCCTTTCTCTCTCTCTCTCTCTTCTCTGCCTCCCCTCTATTGCTAATTTTTTATTTATTTTTTACTATCTTGATTTCTCCATCAAAAACAATCGCGAAAGAGAGGGATGTGATCATTCGAAAATTTGTAACTCTGACCTGTCAGCATCCCTTCCAGTCTCTCGTACATTTTATCATGACAGTGGATGCAAATATAATGAGACAGGTACCTGAATGTGAATTTTGGAAAATCTTTTTCTTATATCGTCAAAATTAACCCGAGAACTCATGGATCGGGGCAATTTGGAACCCAAAAGAGTCAGGATGTGAAAAAATGGAGTTTTAGTCGATTTTCTGAGTTCTTTAGTCTTCGAATGAAGTTTTTTGTTGATTTGTTCGAGTATCATTCTATTCGGGGTCGAAAAACGAAGAGATTCGTGGGCTGGCGAGTCTTTTAGTCTCTCTAGAGATGAAGTTACGGCGAGAAATTGCATTGGGCTTTAAAATGATCCCGATAATTCGTTAGAAGATTAAAAATATGGGACACGACGAGCTCTAGGCTCGAAATGTGGAATATTTGATGGCAAGATGAACAATTATTTTCGTAACACTCGCTTCTGGGTACTTTTGACTCTTTCCTCCGGATTTTAGCTGCAGGTTTGCTTCGCCTTTAGTCGCGAAAGCAGGGGACGAATCAGCTGGAGAAAAAAAGAGAGAGAGAAGTTTTTGGCCAGACGGGATAATTCGGCAGTGATCTTTTTTATATTTTTTCGTGCCTTTCAGTGACATTTGCGTGTGGCCAAATAAACTATAGATCCTCTCCTTTTTCTTCCCTCCCTTACCCCTTCTCTTCCACGTTTCCTCTCTCTTACTCTGTCTCCCTTTTGCACTATTTTTCTCAACGTCCAACACGCCAGACGACAATTAACCCGACAAACCGGCCGACCAAGCGGCGAAAGAGCCCCGCGAGCTTCCAACCCCATCCTGACTATATATTTATACAGGGAAACCGCGGCGAAGCCGGATACCTAAGAAAATATTGTATTTTCATTGAATTCAATAAACTTTGTCGATTGTTCATGAAATATTCTGTTTTTCAATCCAAAGTTGACATCAAACAAGGCACAAATATTCCTCACAACGGATTCCGCAACGAGCCAAAATGACACCAAACAATGTTCATGAAACAAACGTATCGGAAGCCAAAAGCAAAGCTCGATCTTCCGCACTGAGAAAAAAATTTCGTTGGACAATAATATGGTCAATCCAATGATTTTTATGTTGAATCAAATGACGTAGATTCGCGATTCAAGAAAAAATAGTTGAATCGACCATTTGTTAGTTCAACACAATGAATTTTGTTCGTTCAACGAAATCCAGTCGATGACTGTCTTGCATCGAACTGTATTCAGGATTAACTTGATACTTGATTTCGTTTGTCAAATTGGAACAATCGAAACAATGTTTTATCAAATATCATGGTATCCTGCTTTATCCTGGTCTTCCTTGTATATATTTATGTACAGTTGACTATTGGAAAGGGAAAGAACGAGGGGCATGGATCTAGGCCCGTCATTATCCTGATTATTATTCCAGGGTGCCTTAATCACACCCTGTCGAGCCGTGTCATTGTTTCCTAAGCATTGTGTTCTTTATACTACAGAACATTCTGCCTGCATGTTAAAGTACGATTTTTTTTTTTTTTTTTTCATACCGTTCGATTTGTTATCAACCCCTGAACGGCTTTTGTCTTTAATGAGGATGGGTCCAGAATATTTCGATCTTGTTTGATCGAAAAATGATTAGTCTGTTCAATTTCCATTGTTTTTGTTCTTTTCAGAGATTTCACGTATTTTTTTTTTCACTATTCGCGAATTTATCGTTTCGTGGAGGAACGAAGAGCTTTTTTTTGCCCTACTCGAATCTTGGTTACGATATTTTTTGCAGTTTTTTTTCCCCTCGCTTGTTCGACCCTTCCTCGTCCTCAACCCACTCATTTATGGAAAAGCACAGATATATACGTTTTTATGTATGGATTTGGATTTAAGTGTGCGGCCTTCGTGCCGCTAATTATCTGCCCCCGTTGATCAAAGCAGGACGTTATACCGCGTATAACAACATAAAGAGAGAGAGGGAGAAAGAGAATTTTGCCATATATACAGATATGCAAGTAAAAAAGCTCCTCGAACTGCAGCTAATACCCCACACGTAGAAACCTTTGTAATCTTTACTCGTTTCCGGTTTAGCCCGGCAGAGAGTCGGAACGAAGGTCCTTAACTCCATGGCAAGCTTTTCTTTCGCTTTCATTCCTTCTCTCTCTCTCTCGATCTCTCTCTCTCTCTCTCATTCTTTCCCTTGCAGTTTTCGAAGGTGGCGTATTCTCCTCGTCTTTAATTTCGCTGCCTTAATAGCCAAGCGCGAGGCGATAGTGCAAGCCTCGAGCAATTCAGACGTAGTCGCCATCGTTTTTTTTTCTCTTCTCAAGCCTTTTTTTTCTTACTCTCTCTCTCTCTCTCTCTCTCTGTTTTTATCGTGGAAAAATTCGCATTAAAAACTGCAGTGTTTCTGCAGAAATTGCAAACGATACTGTATCCTCGATTTTGTTATTGTTCAACATTGATCCTATGCACAAAAAATTAATCGTGTTGCCCAGCATCGTATTCTACGACAAGAAATTTCAGGAATTTGCAACACACTCTGAATTTCGCGCAATGTTATATTAGCAAAATTTATCAAGAATATACATTTATATATAAAATAACTTTGCTCTTTTGAACGAGTGAGAGAAGGAGAAAGATTGAGAGAGTCACGGATAGAATATATGCTCTAATTTTAGGCGATTGCCTTCGGCCTCCCTCAACCGTGGATTATAATTAGATACAGAAATATCCCGCGAGAAGCTAACGCTACAGAGTCTCACCACCCACTCCCAAACAACACTGCCGATTTTTTTTTATCCATTCATTAAACATCCATCAATGATATAAAAATTGCGATGAAATTATTTAAAAAAAAAAAAGAAGACAAGAGTTACGGAGTAGACTTCAGAGTTACGGAGCAGACAGATCATCGAATTCTGAAGAGAAAAGTCCTTTTGAATTTTTTTACTCCTATGATCGTTGTTGAAATATCGAATGTTTAATGCGGTAGCCAATGAGGGACGCGGATGACAAAGTGACGGAGAGTGGGGCCAGCGCTGCGCATAGGCCCGAGCGTCATCGCTAGCCACGCCCACTCTTCAACGATGTCACTGTCACGGATCAGCTGTCACTTATTCACTAATTCATCGACCATGCTGCGTCGTAGAAAAAAATGGTTTAGGACTTTTTTTTCGGGCATCTAACGATCTATTTTTTTGTAAAATCCTTGAAGATAAATCTTGCGATCTGTACATTTTGTATAACGTACAAAAGCGTAATTGCTAAATTTATAAAAATGTATTTTTATACTCGTACGAAAGGATTAGACTAATTCCTGAGATTTGAATTCTTGACGTATGATACGAAAACGTGGCTTCGTGCTCTCGTGTCTGTATGACAAGCAGAAAGCTATGGAAAGCTTGCCGTCACTTGTGCGGCGGGCAAGAAAATTTTGTTTCCACGCGTTAAACATTGCGTGGAATTTGAAATGCGCTCACACTCGACACACCAATCTTCTGACGACCAACGATAAAACCACCACGGGCTAATTTTAAGCAAGATCTGTCTGCATCTATACGCAAATGCAGATTCGTGTTCGAGCTAATAACCCAACTATATATATATAAGAGTGTTGTAGTACGAAGAAATCATTTCAACATCTGGGAACGATCTGTCGATTACGAAAAGACATCTATATATGACATTTCCCCTTTTATACTTCCTTATTCATTTTCTACTTACAATTCATTGTAATTATGAATTTTTCTCGCATTTGACATTTATATTCACCAATTCGAAGCTTGTTACTCGACGAATCATTTTTTTTTTTGTCAAAAATATTATTTACGAAACAATCGATGATGGGGTTTTCGTTGACACACTGGGTCATAATGACCCAGACTAATTTTTCGGTTTCAATTACCTGTACCCTCGATATATATTTCCAAAGACTGCTGGCACTTTTTCACTAAAATGAAGGATTTTTTTCTGATTTTGGAAATACATTGAGTTTTTTTTTTTTTTTTAATTGTTTGTTGTTTTTGATTTTCTATAAATTTTTGCTTTTCTATAAATTGAACTTTCGCAAAAGAATAACCGAATCTTTTCCAATTTAATGATCAAATGAATTTTGATGTTTGATGATCAATTTAATTGATCAAATGAAAAAATAAATAAAAATAGAAATTGTGATACTTGACGTCGTAATTATTGGGCGTAAGAAACCAACCGGAAGTATATTTTCCTCCCATTGATTAATCCAATGAGTTCGATCTGCGCATACGCATTTAATGCTAAGAGGGAGAGAGAGAGAGAGAGAGAGAGAGAGAGAGTTTGGATCTCATCGAGACTAAACGACAATGACGTTCCGGCTCATCTGGCCGTTAGAAAACTTGGCCCGCCACTTTTTCCTTTCCCCAGTCAGTATCTACGCGCGTGTATGTGTAGTTCACCGACCGCGTCTAGTCACTGGCGAGGGTTGCGTTTTCATAAGTGTGCGAGATTTCTTACATTACATATATATATATATACGATTGTGAGGGTATAAGGTTTTCTACTAGTTCAGTTGATGCTCCGGGGTTACTATATTAGAACCCCTAATGCCGAAGAGGTAATTATTATACCAAGCCAATCGATATATATGTACAATGTCCATATATAGCTCGCAGCGATGAGCGAGAACGAGTCAAAAGGGATCAATAAAAAAAAAAGAAAAAGAAAAACGGTGTTAGGTTTGATTATAACCCGGAACTCTTGGAGATTCGAGCGTGAGCGAGAACGTGAGTCAATCGACAAATGGTATAGTTTGTAAATATTTTTTTTTTTTTTTTTTTGTATCGCCGATATATTTGTATTTAACTTGTAAGGAAAAAAAAAAGAAAAAAAAATGCAAGCATTAACGCCTCTAGCGACGTCGAACCCTGTGCCCCAGTCATTTGCTAAGTACGAGTGTTGCGTTTGTTCGTTACTGTGCGTGTTTTTTTTTTTTTTTTTTTTTTTTTTTTCGGACCTATAATTTACACATAAATTTGTGTTCTATGCGCAAATCACGCTCGAGACTGACCTCGATGACGTTTCGATGCCAGGAGCTACTCGAAAATCGAGGGTGCAAAATTTTATTCACTAAAATCTGTTGACTCGAGGATTGTTGGTCAATAGTTTTTAGGCTTTTTCCTAATCTCAAATTTTCTCAAATTTTCTTGAAGCAAATAGCAGCGAAAGCATGTCATGCTAATTTTTATCAAAATTTTTTTAAAAGTCCTGAGTCGTAGTCCCTGGTGATTAAAAAAAATGATTAAAATAAAAAAATTGGTGAATTTTTTTTAAATGCAAAAAAAAAAAAACGAGCAAAAAGGGAGAAAAAAAAAACTGAATGTTGTCCCTTTGCCCGAAATAATCATCATTCCCAAGCTACGGTTTTATCGTAAAAAGAAGAAAAAAAAAACGTTGTATTTTTTTTTTTTTTTTTGCAAATGTGCGGGTTTCGATAATTCTAAGGAGATTTGAAAACTTGTCTCTTTTTTCTTCGTTCTTGTTGCAGTGTGTACTTTGTAAAATTGTTTAAAAGATCGACCGACCGGTAGGCGGGATGATAAATTCGAATTAAAAATACGTGAAATCTCCTGCTCCGAAAGAAAAATGAAAAAAAAAAAAAAAAAAAAAAAAAAAATTGAATATAAGCGAAAAAAAAACATAACAAGTATTATGGTAGTTACGTGCTCGAGGAATGAATAATGTCTCTCGCGGCGAATGAACGTGACGACGAAAATAAAAGTTTCGGCGACAAATAAAAGTTGACAAAAAAAAAAAAAGATCGAATAAAACAAAACTAAATCCCGAAAACTCGTGCAACGCTGAAGTTCATCAAGATTCACTGAATCTTTTGCGAAATCTTGAATTATACGCGCTCAAAGTTTCGCAAATGTAAGTTTCTTATTATTATTATTTTTTTCAAATTTCTCTCTTCGAAATTACGAAAAAAAAAAACGAATGAAAAGGAAGTTGGTTTAATAATAAAATGAATAAAAATATATATACATATATAAATACGTCTCCAAGAATTGAATTACGAACAATAAAATTAATGTTGCAAGTCGACGGACGAAAAACACATCAAACGTTTAATGGTTTTTCGCTCGCGCATCGGACCAGAATATTTTGCTTTCGTTAAATCCATACATATATACATATATGTATAGACAAAATTATATATAAGAGATACGAAGTGAAGAGAGACGAGGGCTTGCCAAATTTTCCGCTGCACACGATACGCGGTGCCAAGCGTTTAATTATTCTTGCTTACTATTTTAGTGATTCTCTACTCACTCCAATACACATTTACGTCAAAAAATACATATTCGTGTGTGTGTTCGTCTCTCTCTCTCTCTCTCTCTCTCTCTCTCTCTCTCTCTCTCTCTCTCTCTCTCTCTCTCTCTCTCTCTCTCTCTCTCTCTCTCTCTTTCTGTGTGTGGGTAAATTTGTAGGGTGGGAGTGCAACGAAACGCCAATCCGGTGGTAACATAAATAATTAAGCATCTCTCGTCGTTGCTGTGTATACGTTTTAGTCGCGGTGTTTATTGGAGGTGATCTCGTCAGCGTATCGCCGAAAATTCGTGCCAGTTATATTTCATATCTCTCCTCTCCGAGAAATGAATTTTCAAAAGCTGCGAACGAAATGAACGCTATTTTTCGTTGAACATTATACGAAATAAATGAGGCAAATGTATATATGTTTATTTAGGTACATTACTCGTGTATGTCAAATCAAAGCGCACGTACCAGCTTTGACCATTGGAAATAGAATGAATGTACGAGTGATAAAGAGTCGAGAGAATATAGACAAGACAGTAGGATAATATTCAAGATTTCATCGTATACGATATGGCAAAGAAACTGGAATTTTATTATTTTCTCTTTCCTTCTCTCAGATCTCTCGCAGTAAATGTCTTTTTTTTTTTTTTTTTTTTTTTTTAAATATATTTATATTTACCTATGTATGTTAAGTCTGTGAACAATAAGATGGTCAAGAATCCCATACGACTCGAATGATTGCTGGTTTTAAAATCAGCCGAGTGTAACAAGTTGCAGAGCCACTGGTTTTTTCTCATGACCAATCCTATCATTGGCAATTCGTCATTCTTCAACTCGGTCTAGAAAACTAACCGTCAACTCAAACTTGAGAATACAGAGAAACATGTGTCTGCCAATAATTGTAATACTCGAGAACTTTTTATATACACGTGTATATAAATTTATAGTCTGGCTCGTAGAACGTGGAACATGCTTGAGAATCACATGCCATCTAATTTTTACGGTGCACCATCAAAGCCTTATTTTTTTTTTATTTTTTTTTTTTTCTGTTGTTGTTATTTCTTCTTCCATTTTATATATATAATTTTACAAGTGTCCTTCGACCGTTCATTTAATCTGATAATTAATTACAATCGTCTCCATTAACCGACGACTTAATTGCTGTTATCCTTGGATCGACTCGTATTTTGTCGTTGTTCCTTCGTCACACACAACGTCTTTATATTTTTTATTTTTATTCTCAGTCGACTATGTTTCTCTTATTTTTTAAGAGACGCTGTTGAAATACAAGAGAATAATAAAACAGTCAGGAAATCCATGGAGAACGGAGACCGGATGTTAAGGGAACTCGTCACACTTATTCGTCGACAAAACGGTTCTATTTGTAAGAAAATAGCGTCGAAAAATCAAACAAACAAATTGATCCAGAATTAATATTGTAATTTAAAGTTCTCGTGGAAATGACCTTATGAAAAAGTAATTTTCTCTTATTTCACCGTGTGTTTCGACGACCCCTGACCCTTTGAGAATAATTGAATTGCTGGAAATAAAGTTTCCGTAGAATACTTAATTTGCTTCTTAAAAAAAAAACAAAAAACCCCAGTCACTTGGATGTGTATATAAATAAATATATTTTCACATACGTGAAAATACCGATGAAAAATGTATATGAACACACACACACACACACAAATACAGAAGGAAAGGAACGCACACGAGTGTCAGGTGGCACATGGCCATCTTCACTTAAGTGTTGGTGGGTGCAGGGTGCGCGAAAGAAAAGAATTAGGTAGACGGGGGTGCGTCTCATCTGGGTCACCACCACGAACTTGTTCGCCTCGTCTTTTCTCATTTTCAAATATGTGTACATTCACATAAATGTATATAAGTATACGTTCACATATATGTTGAAAAATGTTTGTACGTTGGTCTAAAAAACAAAAGGGTGTTACGGCCACTTTAATTCATGTATTAAATCATGCCAAGTATGCCCTTTTGTCTCTAACCTCAACATCGTAACTTATGTGTGTAAAAAGTAGTCTGGTATATATTTGTATGTGTTTGTACATGTATATATATACATGTAGAAAGACACCAATACACGGTAGCACCCTCATTACGGCGTAACGGTGGCGAGGGGGTTGCAACGCGCAAAAGAGGCGAGCGTTAATTAAGAACAGACTCGCCACCCTCTCTAAGTAAGGAGAGCCACTGACCAAGCCGTCCAGCGGTGCCACCACCATCACCGCTTCTTTTCTAACCAACTCTCTTTTCTCTTTTTCACTTTCTTTCCTTCTTCTTCTCCTTCTTTTGCTTCGCCTCTCTCTTTCTCTCGTTCTCTCTATCTTTCTTGCTTTCTTTCTCTACACCCCGATGTTACACTCTCCATCAGACACTCATACACTCACAACATCCCCTTGCAATCCTTGTGTACGTGTTTTCTTCGCCAGTCCGCGGATGACCAGTTCTTCAACGTCCAACACTTTTACACATCTCTGTTTGTGTGATGTATATATATATATATATATATTTATGGAATAACCAATACAAACGTTGACAAGAGCACTCCGGGGTGGTTCATTCTTGTATATGTGTGTTTGCCCCAACGTGTTTTCCCGCTTCCATCCCTTTGCTCGCTTTGCGCTGCTCTCTCTCTCTCCCTCTCTCTCGTTTTCATTCTCTTTCTTGCTTTTTCTTTCTCTTTCGTTCGTTCTTCTTGAACGATCAGGAAAAGCGCGAAAATGGAATGAGCAAAAGAGAAACGCGAGCGAGATAGTAAGAGAGAGAGAGAGAGAGAAAGAGAAAGAGAGCGAAGCATAGAAAAAGAAGCCGAAGACTCGGAAGAAAATTAGCTAAGTCCCGGTAATATGCTGTATTGGACGCGATGTCGGTCTCTCCGCGCCTCGGATAGAATCAAGTAGAAAATAAAATAAAAAGAACGTGTAAGGGGTCGCAAGAAGGAAAGACCGAGAGATAGAGAGTGAGGGAAAGGAAAGGAAAGGGGATAAAAAAAAAACGAGGCACTGACCTCAACGACACTGACCAGCGGATATTAGAGAAAGCTGACACTGCGAAAATTCTTCGTGAAGAAAAGTGCGGAATAAAAGTAATGCGATGAAGCTAAGTGAAGAGGAATCGGGCACAATAGAGAGACAGAGAGAGAGAGAGAGAGAGAGAGAGAGAGAAGGAAAAAAGAGAAAGAAACAAATCGAAGGAGGGCTCAAATTGTTTCGAACGATTAGAGGTGCGATCGAAATTGCTCGCTGAATCAAAGTGGAGTATTATAAAAGTGGTATATTGTATATTTTATTTACTATATACATATATAAAGATATATATACATGTATATAGACTTTTAGGAGACTGCGTGTGGAGATAGACGTAGATCGAATCTGGCCAACAAAAAAAAATTGTCCAGATGAGAGAGGTGGACCAGCACACATGTTGCAATATAGTAACGCGACACAATGAACGCGCTAGGGATTCTTTCGCTCATTTTCTCTTCCCTCTCTCTCTCTCTCTCTTTCTCTTTTTGTCTTTTTTTTTGCCTCTTTCTTTCTTTCTCTCGATGAGGATGATGAGAGCGAGCTAAAGAGTGCGAAAAAAGTCACCCAACTGTTCATCCCCTCGAGCCATATATGCGACGTTTATCCATATACATATATTGGAATGGTCACAGTAGTAGAAGAGCAAAGAGGTGTGCTACGACCCCAGTCGAAAGAGCAGGGGTGAGTACGGACCCGTGGCGATTGTTTCCAACAGGTTTGCCTGCCCATTGTTTCAATCTTTTGGTTCTCATGCTAGCGAGAAAGAGCGAGACATCGAATAATCCGGTACCAGCCTTCGCATACTATATATATAGATGTTTATATGTATATACTGGTCATTGCTCGACCCCAAAACGGTTGAACAATGACCCCTATAGACCGTTACATATCCAATACAAAGTCTCTTCTCTTGTCCAAGTTCATGAGGGCTTCAAGTTGCTTTCTATTCTCGTTACACTAAATTCTCTGTCATTCTGATGTCTCTTATCTTTCGATGTTGCTGTAATATCGTATCTACTATTTTCTCAATCATTTAGAACCATTGTTGATCATCGATTGACCAATGGTTGGAGGAGAAATCATTTTCACTGGATTATAAATGTTACTTTTGCTCAAATTCTCTTGCAATGTTGATGCATTTTATTTCTAATGGAACGGGATCCATAATTTCTTCAATAGGAACCAGAGTTTCTTGATTTTTTGATTTTACTCGTCAATGACAAAAGACTCAACTCTGACCCCGAAAACAAATGAAGCTGCACGTTATACGTCGTGTATAACACGAAATACCTCGAGTAAATTGTATACAGGATTGATGGCGCGCGCGCTAGCAAACGAATCCACAAATTAAAGACATACAGACAGACATCCACACACACGTGGCTTATTGACGCGTTGATCCCGAGCCAAAATCTTATGAGAGAGAGTGAAAGACAGAGCCAGAATTGATTTGTGCGCAAACTGCTACCTCGCTAGCTAACAATTCTTCGCTTTTTCTTCGATCTTTCAAGCGTTATGGTCTTAACGTATCTATAAACAACAAGGACATAATATCAGGGGTGAGCGTAACTCCCGCGAGTGGATATTAAACGCGCGAATAGAAAAGAGAGTGTTAAGTCTCTGCTCGCAATGACGCCAGGGTTCATTCTCAATCGTAAAAGAAATTGAGGACAAGAAATCCCCATGAAGAGACTCGTCTATGTCTGTTTTTCGAGTCCCACATCAAGGTCTTAGCAAGACTTAACGAATATTGCCATCCCTGGGAGCTTTCAACCCACCAAAAGTCTACAACCAACCCCCAACCATCACTAACCATATACCCAGCTCTCTTTATAAATGTTGAATATTGTCTATGTCGTTCGTGAATTGTGGGTGGAAGGGACACTCTTGTGCTTCTGTCTCCCTGAATGCTGTCTTCAAACTTGTGGCCAATCTTTTTTCTTAATATCCAATCTCTGGGTTTTCTGAACTTTTCCAGCTATCTGTGAGTGTTCCACCTGTAGAAAGAACACAAAACCAAATTTTTCCTACTGGAAATTACGTTTTTTCGAGAAAAAAAAAAAAAAATCATTTTGTTCTTGTGTTCGTGTTCTTTAAATGGCGAATTGATTATTTTGATGAAATTCTGTATAAAGTAGACATTAGAACGTGCTGATTGGACAGAAAAATCAATTCGGTTAACTTGAGCCTGAAAGAGCCTTGTTTCCAATTCTTTTTTGTTTAAGATAACAGACGATGTAATCGATATTTACAAGTTTCTTATTCCGTCTACTCACTCTGTCATATTAATGGTTATTGGACTTGTGCAATTGCATCATTAATAAACCTGCTTCCAGTAGAATACAGTTTCATATACGAGTTTAACGTTGGAAGATTGTATGATGTTTGTTGCATTTATCTATTCTTTATTCCACGACCAACTGCAAAAGAAAGAAGATTCGAGCTTGCCAATTTTTCTACACGTACATGTGGCCTGGAAAATTTGCAGGACTCGTGTTTCCGTGTGTTGCTTAATTCTTGGACGCCGCATCCTGTTTAGGTAGACACACGTATACACATTTTCTCTCATCTCTTTTAGTCTTCTTGTTCGAGGATGGCGAAAAAGAGGGAAGCGATGTTTCTGTCTCATGTTTCGTCTTCTTCTTTCTTTCTTTCCTGTTTCCTTTAATTCTTTCTCTTTCTCTCTCTCTCTCTCTCTCTCTCTCGTTCTTTCTTTCTCACTTGTCGAGTTGCGAGAGCACACGGAAAGTGTAGTCGGGCGACAGGCCAGATAAATTAGTGCGGGTAATGAAGACTGAGCTCCGCGTCTGATTAAACAAACACAGAGATACAACCGACTCTAGATCCCATTTGTATTGGTCTTTATACATGTTTGGGTTATTGTGTATGTGTTATGCACACGGACAATGCCTGAAAGGAAGACGAATGGAAAAACGAATATATATAGAGAAGCCCATGAGCCACCAAGAGACTACTTTTCTCAGTCTTAACCTCCGACCTGTAAGCAGAAGAGATCCGATGACTTGATCAACTTTAGTTCCGCCGTAGTTGTGGATTAATTATTCGATCCATTTTTATTATTTTTCACACAAATTCTAAATCCTTTCAAATATTTATTGTATTGCATTCAATTTACGACATTGCAATGACGTCAATGCTTGTCAATTAATTGTTTCAATGGTCCAATGGCATGGTTTTCAAGAGATTTTCATCGTCGTTTGGTTAATTGTCATTTTTGTACGAATTTAATTCTTTGATTCTTAGATACCAGTGTCTATACATCGACGTCTTTAATTAACGACCGACACGTAAGTGTTTTTATTAGAGATGTTTTCAATGTTGTTTTATTCATCTGCACTCTTGTGCTGCTTGGGGTTCGATATGTTGGTGCGTTAGCGTGGTACATTGAGCGCTGGATTTGAGTACTCGCGTACCACGTTCTTTTATGTTTCACTCTATGGTTCCTTTGGTTCTCGAGTACGAGGTTCTTTACATTGCTCAGATTGGACAAGCCACACTGTCATTCGTAAGTCTATACACAAACGTACCAACGATATGTTTCACGACGTACACAAACAACGACTCCGCTTGACTCGTGTTTGACGTTTCCTGCCCACCGATCAAGCACAAGAAGAAGAGCCCGAACCTACTCTCGGGTAAACCCGAGACTACGATCACGCTCGTACCGAGAACTTTATCGTTTTGACAACAAGTCGGTGCATCGGTACTTTTAACCAGTCCTCTATGCACTCCGCGACAGAAAGATAAACGCATGAGAGCTGAGTGCAACTCCGGTGTACGAGTCCTTAACACGACATTCGTACTCCGTTTCATCCGAATGTCTGCCTTGACATAAAAAGTTTTGATGACGTTAATATTTGCCGATTATCTCATCCATGACCCAAAATTACAAACGGAGGAATGGAAATTCAATTTTTTTTACTTTTTGTTGATTTTTTTTTCTTTGCTTTTAAAGACATGGAAAAAAAGTGTCGAGAAAATGTTTTTAAACGATTTTTATTGAAATTAAAATTGGCTCCGTGTGTGTTGGAAAGTTTTGCGACATTTTTGTTTTTCGCAAATTTTTTTTTTTTTCTCTCTGCATTATCCAGCTCTCTCGTTGACTGAGAAAAATGAATATTTTTGCTATTCTAGTTATTTTTACCTCCGATTAGTATATTTTGGCAAAAAGTATAAGAAAAATTTCGCACCGCCTGCAACGTTTGCGAAAAAATAAAATAAATGAAACAAAAAAGTGGGAATTAAGAGTCGCTGAAATGGAGGACGGAATTTTTTTTTCTGTTTCTCTCTATCTTTCTCCCTTTCCCTCCCTCTCTCTCTCTCTCTCTCTCTCTCCTTCTCTCTCTTCATTTTCGCAAGGACGTTCAAGTTTAAGACGAAAATAAAAATGCTCGACAAAGTCCCCGTGCACTAATTATAGAATTTGCGAGTTTTTTTTCTCTCTCTTTCTCTCTCCTCTTTCTCTCTCTTTCATATTCTTTCTCCCTTTCTCTCACGTAAAATCCTGAGTTAGAAAATATTCGTGTGCGTTTATGCTTTTTTTTTTTTTTTTTTTTTTTTTTTCGAATTACTTATACACGCATGCACACAAATACAAATTCCTTAAAATGTCTACATCCATGAGTCCATCGCAATACGCAAAACAAATTTTATTGCCAACAACTGGTCGTTCGCTCGGAATTTTTTGATTTTTTTTTCTAATTTCTCTTTTTTCTTTCTTTTTTTTTTTTACTTTCTTTCGCATTCATGTTTTTATCCATCACTCACCCCCTCGGGAATAGAAATCAACGTATCCCGTTGCTTCGCCTCTAGCTAACTATCATGAATCATTGCACGAGTATTCATTAATAATTTTGTTCACAGCAGAGAGCGAACACATTTAAAAACAAAAATGAATAAATAAATTAATGAACGAGGACAGAAAAATAAA
Source organism: Campoletis raptor (assembly GCA_948107755.1). NCBI lineage: Eukaryota > Metazoa > Arthropoda > Insecta > Hymenoptera > Ichneumonidae > Campoletis > Campoletis raptor. The sequence goes on along the minus strand of OX403625.1, from coordinate 14,375,662 downwards.
CATTAAAAAATAAATAATAATAATGAATCCAGTTTTAAACACTTTTGTTGAAAATTATAATAAAAAACTCTTGTTTTTCAGGTTTTTTATCCTATCACGCTTCGTACCTCGAAAGGATATGAACTCACTGCTCGGCAGATTACCTCCGGATGAGAGGAGAATATTGGTAAGTCCAAAAATCGAAATCCAATGACTTTGCAACAGAATTTGAAAAATCGCAAATTTGTACATTTTCAAGAAATCTTCAAAAAATTATTCGGAATTTATTTTTCACTAAACTATTGATTCCGTCTCAACGGGACGCAACTTTTTATCGTTTTTTTTTTGTTCTTCGACAACATTTTCTCGAATTATTTTCGAATAATTTTAATTTTTGACTATTTAGTGTTGAATTTTTCGTTACTGTCGGATTTTTTTTTGTTGTCGATCGCCAATCTCTTTCCCTCATGTTACATATTCAAGCGAACATTTTCGGTGAAAATATTAAGCCAAAAAAAATGATGATTGAGATTTTGGATGAAATATCCGAACAATTTTTCAAAAGTTCTGAATTTTTCACAATCTTTTCATCCAAGAATCGTAGACAAATTTAGATCTTTATTGAATAATATTTTACTCACATATTTGGAGTTTTTACAAATTTTCAACTTGAAAGTTCGAGGAATTGAGTATTTTTTGAAATAATCACTTTTACAATGAGTGTTACACGAGATTCGCGAATCTTGCATTTCCGCGTTTGACTCTCGGAAACTGTGAAGAGTAAGAGTGGCGAAGAGGATTCATTCGCGTCCTAAGCTCGTTCTCTTGTTGGTTCTCGCCCGGAGGGACGCGGAATCACTCAGAAGGATTCCGTCCTGCACATTTATTTTATTTTTTAGCGAGATGGCGATAGAGAGAGAGAGAGAGAGAGGGAGAGAAAAGACAAGAGTAAAGAATAGAAGAGAGAAAGAGAGAAACGATGAACATTTCGCGCGCTTGCAACGTCTCGTCGACTCGCGTGGCATCTTTGCTGGCATTTCGATGCATAATAAACGACCGGTTAGGCCCGTAGCTATAACACAGAGGCCCACTCAACCGGGATATGGATCGTCTCTTGTGTTCCAAACGTCGAGAGAAAGAGAAAGATAGAAAATGGCCCTGAGAGTCCAACACCTTTCAGCGTGTTTTCTAGTCTTGTTTTCTCACTTGCCAATTTTTTATTTTCTTTCAAATTTATTTTTATTTCATTCTTATTCTCTTTTTTCTCACATTTTAATTTTATTTCTTTTTTATTTCGCTTCTTCTCTCTCGTCGCTTTCATTTCTTCGTGTGTTTTTCTTCCCCCTCTTTCTTTTTGACGTATCACTGCACATCGAATCGTTGTGACACAAAAAATTCAAGTTTAAACATCATTCGAAGCAAACAGTTTCTTACAAATATTCTTTTCAGTTCTAATTGAAAAAAAAGAAGTCGTCCCTCATTTTTCTAGACTTACGATTTAAAGTTCTACTCTTATGCATAGAGACGATAAGTTTTTTCCAAAGAAATTGCAAGAAAAAGGGGGATAGAGAGACAAAAAATCTGATGCCTCGTTCTTTTCTCAATGCTCAAAGCCATGGAACGTTAACGATCGGAAATCCGATTTGTTATCATTGCAAACGATTCAGTGTATCTCCATGTCGTTAAAGAAATGTGTATGAATATACATTCCGGTACACACGCGCACACACACACACACACACACATATTTGTAATAAGTATCTTAGAGTCCACATTCATTTTTGATCCCAATTTCCTCATTCGTAACCGTTTTGATGTATTTTTTATGAAAATTTCAATATGTATTTCGATTTTCGGTGAGCGTCACATAAATCCTATCGACCGTGAGAATGTTTGTAACAATAATTGTTACACGTTTGAGTTAATCGCGATAATTAAAATTTATTTTCTGTCTCACGAGGACGTTTTTTCTTTTTAATTCCCTCATTTGGATGATTCGTTGTGCGGCCTTACGTTTTGTGGCAGGTGATGAGCATTTTTTTTTTTTTTAAGTCTGAAAGTGACAGAAAAAATGTGAATTACTGATTTGCACTGTGGAATATGAACGTGCTGCAGTGCATCATCGTGCCTCCGATCATTTTGGGCTACTCTCTCGTAACGATAATGGATACGCTCGATAAAGACAGAGAGAGAAAATATGCGTGAGAAAGAAAGAGAAAGAGAGAGAGAGAGAGAGAGATGGTTTAAATTTGGTTCCAGAAATGGGCGTATGAATGGTAAGCGTTTAGCGCAATTATTGACGCATTGTCTACAGTACAATAGATCGAGGCTGGAAATGTTCGTTATATATATATTTAGCGAACTCTCGATCGAGGCCACCAAAGGTTGCAACGATTTCCCCCTCTTTGCCACCCCCTTGCATTCCAATATCTCCTCCGCAGCCTCCCCGAAATTGGCATGTAAAAATCGGACGCGATCCCATTGTCGTTTCATTGTTCGTATTGGAAACGATGGTGATGCTCTACCACTCTCTGCTTTTCGGACTCGCGATAGTTACCGATGGCCCGTTGAGAATCCCTCGCATCTATATCTCCATTTAAAATTATATACATATATACATATATGTATATAACAAAGTGAATATGCCGAGAGAGTGAGTACAATCGGTGCGTAATATACTGGCAATATTCGTACAGACCATGATTGCCTGGATCATTGGCAGTCTCCATAGAACGATTCCCATTTTTTTTTTCTCCCTCTTTCTCTGCCCTTCATTCAGTCCCTGCTCCCTGAATCTCTTCTTTTTTTACTCCCACGTTGTTCGAAATTTTTATTTTTACAGCAGGTTTTACTTTTTTCTTCCCATAAGTGCATCGAGTGCATTTTTATTTTGATCGATGCATTGTTTTTTTTTTTTTTTTTTTTTTTTTTTGACACGTGGATGATATTTTTATTTATTTTGATGTTGAATACAAAAAAAAGGACGTATTTCTTTGATTATCAGTTAATTTTATAGGAATGCGAAGTCGCTGCAGGGAACAAGCGGAGGCGTCACTTTGAAATTAGAATCAGTTCGGTTATGACTTTTTTTTTCTCTGTTAGCTGTTAATTCGCCTATGTATATAACTTTGTATACTATGTGCATGTATTGGAGGTTTTTGTCGGCCCTCAGATTGGACGCCATTATACGCAGACCAAAATTGGGCCTTAATTGTGCCCGCGGTAATGAGGCCGGGGTTGCTCTAATGCATCACGTGAGCTATTCTCTCTTTTCTCTCGATTTCTCTTCTCTTCTCTTCTCCCTCGCCATTTGTAATACACATTCGTCGCTGTTGCTATAATTCTCCACTCTCTTCATTTATTACCAACGTATTATTTATCACAAATGAATTTTGTACGCTTCTCCGTATTTGTTTATGTCGAAATTGTTGACAAATACGTGCAGTTTAATTTTTTATAGCGATTTAAACTACAATTTTTAAGCGATTCTCATGTTCCATCGTCCATTTTGTTCTTTAAAAGATACTCAACAAATTCACCGCATTGTTTATTTTCGGAAATATCATTATTTTAAAGTTTTTACCAATTTTTTAACGGTCGAAGGAAAAAATTCATAAAAAAATCGCTGTTGTGCCAAAATTTACGAGTTTAGAATAAAATCGGCGGGCTAAATTTGTAGAGGATCTCCTAATGATTAAAATAAGCCATTATTAAAATTTCTAAAAAAGAATCAAAACACAAGTTTCAAATTTGATAATTTCTCACGGTGTCCGTGCGGCACAATAAAATAATTGATCGTGTTAATAAAAAGTAGGAAACAGTTGAGCAAGAAATAGTTAATTCGTCATCGAGGTGAATTAATATTGGTGAGTGACTGAAATAATAGATTTGATTTGAAAAATAATTGATTGAATAAATAGAGAGGTTGGTGAGGATGCACTTTATATTTATATATTTCTCGTAGATACATTGTAAATGTTTAAGTACATTTTTATGTGTTCTCGTGTGATTATAGTGGAGCCATGAAATTTGACGACGAAATAAAAGATAAAATAAAAGAAAAAAGACCACCCTGTAGAAATGGTGGAAGTGAAAAGAGGCTGCGAGGAGTGAAGACTGTATGTGGCGACGTGGATATTATTTAATTGCTCTTAGGTTGTTTTTTCGTCGCCAGATAATTTGTGTACCTGGCGGCCAGTCGCCTTTCTTTCTTCCTCAAGTCTTCTAATCTCATCCCTTTTCTCATCGCGCGAGCATCCAAGCTCGTGCTTCTTCTCTTCACTCATCTCGTGTTGCTCTTCTCTGCTCTTCTGTCGTTTCCTTGGCCTCGGAGCTCACTCCAATTTGGAGCTTAGATATATATATATATATATAGAAGTTTGTTCATCGGGCTAGAGTGGCTGCGGACTACTCCTAATTGCGCGTAATTACCTATGGAGGCCCAATTAGCTTGGATTGGCCAGAGTGATCCTGACTAGCCTGGGGAAAGACGTTCCTTTTTTTTTTCGTTCCTCATAACTTCTCTCGAACCTCCCGCCGCCTCCCCCCTTGATCCATTTATTTATTTCTCTTTCTTTTTCGAGATCCTCGTATAATTTTGGCCCCGGGTATACAAACGTAATAATTGACGAGAAATATTTTTCCGCGCACGTTTTCCTCTTTCGCAGCATTTAGTTTTTTCTGCTGATCTCTTCACGATTAATCATCGAAATAAAAAATTTCTCGGATCAATTCGAATATTATGGCCAAAGAGAAGAAATGCTGAAAGCATCATAAGAAAGAAAATGAAAAAAATATATTGAGAAATTATTTCACCGCGTGACTATGAAGCTGAGAAATCTTTTAGCGAATTTCTCTTACGTCGACTATGATGCCAAGTATAAAAGCGGACTATAGAAAAAGGAAGGACCGTGTCGTTCATATTTTATGAAGATTTTTGTTCATCCGTGTGTGTGTGCGTGTGTGAAATGAGGAAGACGCAAGACGTCTCAGGACAATCCGTCATTAGTAAACAAATAGTTAAGACGCGAGTGCAAGAAGGACCAAGAATTATAGGGTCGGTCAAAGCCTACATAAACTAAACAACAATGAGACTCCGATGGGGCACCAAAGGAAAGGAAGGCCCGGTGGGCCCTCAGCACCCTATACACCGGAGAGAAGAGAGGCACCTGGTCCTTTGCCGCCTCCGCCGTTGATGCCCTCTGTCGTTTTCGTACACGCGTTCATTTTTTTTTTTTTTCTTATAAAATATAAATATATAAGTCTCTATATATGTGTCCGTGTGCGCAATGTTGCGCCTTCAATTCAATAAACACACGTGATGAATTCTCCGAGACAGAAAAATATATTTCGAATGAGGAGCGCGGCGTGTTGATCAGACAAACTTTGTGTCCAACGGTACGATGAATCTTACGAATTTACTTTGCGTCATCCCCTTTAATTGTCACGATACACGAGTCTCTCTCCGTGACCAAAAAAAATCTGATTATGTCAGTTGGAATTCTATGCTTTCTGCTGCAGTATTTAAAACTTTTTTTTTTTCATCGTATTCCTTCGGGCAAAAAGTATTTTGTGGGTTTGACAATAAATTGATTTTCCTTGGCTATTGAGATGAAAGGGTTTGTCAAATAATATAAAAATGAGATATTTTATAATGAATAATTGAATAATATATTAATTATTTTTAAAATTATCAGAGAGACACGAGCTCGTCGTCGTGCTTGGCAGTATAAAAAAGTGGGAGATCGTGCGTCATCTTAAAAAGACCGGTCGTGTCCCTTTGTCCTTTGGTCCCACTGACAAGGTTCTTCCTTCTCTTTCTCACCCTAGACCAAAAACGGCGAAACAGTAGAGTGCCTGTGAAATGAGAACGAAAAAAAAATAAAAAAAACAAAGAAAAAACTGTACGATACTGCTCTATGTTGAAATAAGAGGGAGAAAGAAAAAGAAGAAGAAGACAAGAAAGAAAGGAAGACTCGAACCTGTAGAGAGATTAACATGACAATGTGCTCACCGGTCACTCATTATGGCCGACCGATCCCAAGTGGCATCTTCCTCTCGACAATGCTCTTCTTTTCTCTCCCTTTTGCCATTCTCTTTCTCGTTGACCCCCAAGTTTTATAACCGCGCGAGTTCCGTTCCACCCAAACGCTAAAAATGTCCTCAATCGCAATAGATTTTACTTCGCTATCTTTTCGAGACAATAAAATACATTTTTTTTCCTCTCCTAAACCAGATTTCAATTGTCATAAATTAACCTCGTCATATTCGAGTCCTACTGACATTGACAATCAACGAATTTACTTTCGGAAAGACATCGAAGCGGAAGCAAGCTTAACACGCATTGTTTCCACGTTTTTTTCTTCTTTTTCCGAATCGTTGCATCCCACCGTTTTCACATTATCCACGCCAATCTCAGAAATACTTTACTTTTTCTGCTTCTCCCCCACTTCGCCACCTTTCACTCTCTTTTCTTTTTCTACCTGGTTTTCATTCCTTGTGGACCAATGTTCTTCACTCCCTCGCTCACTCGTCAGATGAATGAAAGGCCCAAAGATGGATTGGCAATCTGTTTCTCTACGTCTCGTGCATTTTGATAGACGTTTTTTTGTTGCTTTAAATCGAGTAGCGAACGGTTCTCGTTTTACTGCTCCCTTTTGTTAAGCAACGTTTGCATGTTTCGTGGTGCTAATTCTCTTCGAACTTCTCGTGCATTTCGGAATCTCGATCGCGAAAGATCGAGCGTCGTTCGATGTTGGTCTTTATTCGTGATGGATTGTTTTTCTTATTTACTCGTCTGTGTGTTTTTCATTTCCTAGTATTTTTTTTGTCTTTTTTTTAACAAAAAAAAAAAAAAAAAAAAATCAGTCGATTCGTCATACAATCTCTTTTACGATCTTTCCTGCGTTTGAGCAGCATCCAGAAACTTTCGGGACGCTATACCTCATCGAGTTTCACTGAAAAACATGGGCCTCGTTGTGTAAAACACTCCAGCAGATTCATCGAAGCCTGATAATTAATTTTCACGATCGAAATATTCCGATGCACGTGAAATCTGCCCCCAGTTTCACCCCCTCTTTGGCTCCCTTTTGAATTCTCTTTGCCTCAAAAGATCCTTGTCACGACTGTCAGAAATGTAACATTTGTCACCATCGTGGCATCGAGAAAAGAAAAAAAGCAGAATAGAAAAGAGGAAAAATCTATCAACGATTCCGCAGGTGTTCGACGCACTCCTTCGAAAGTCGAAGGAGCAAGAGAGACGGAGGGAGATGCAAATCCCGAGATAAATTTCGAGACGAATGAACAAAGTGCACGAGAATCCCGCGCAAACACTGAGAAACGATGCGAAAATTGGGTATAATGGATTTTTGGAAAAGAAAGAAAAAAAATTGTACGAGAAAACTCCCCCCCCCCCTCCTCCTCTTCTCCCCTTCGTTTTCGACAATCGTTTTTCGGCTAATCGTCTGTCTCGCGGTGAAGGCGGAGAATGATGACAATGCCCGTTTACCTGGCCAGTTACTGGTGGACGGTCCCTTTTGGCAAACCGTGAGAAACAGTGTCTTTCTCCCTCTCTCTTTCATCTCTCTATTTATATATACATATATATTCATGTGTACGTGGAAAATGCCGAAATAAGGGATGAAATGAAGGGAGTGGGTGAAAGAGCAAAGAGAGAAAGAGAGAGAGAATAAAACGTTGTAGAAAGAGAATGAAAAAGAGAGAATATCGTGTCCTGTTGGACTCTGGGGAATTAACTGGTACATCGTAAGGACAGAAAGAAAGAGAGCGGGTGCAATGGCGAAAACCCTTAGCCGAAAAGGTCCTTTTTTTCTTGCCCCTTCTCTTTAACCTCGCTTTTCACTCAAATGCTCATTCGCGCATGTACACTCAGAGAAAAAGAGAGACAGAGAGCGAGAGAGATACCCAGCGACAGAGCATTGAGGCACAAAAGACAGAGAAGAACGAGGGAATGTGTAGGTGAATGCCATTGGAGCATTGATACACCTTATATTGGACCTGCGGATATTTCTTTACACTTTTTTCTCTTCTCCTTCTTCGCCAGTTTCCTTCTTCTTTTATTTTTCTTCTCTTTGCTTTTTCTTTTCTAGCAAAGGCTAGCCACGGTCATTAGGAAACACACTAGGCATCGAGCAAACTTATATATATATATCCCCAGTATATTCTGATGCTTCTACGAAATCGTAAAGTTTTGGACAAAAGAATCAACTGTGCGACCGGCTTCGTAGGGTACATTCGTATTTATTTTATTCTAGTTTTTTTCTTTTTTTTTTCATCAGTTTTTCTAATATATCCACGCGCGCACACACACACACACACGTTTATTATGTGAATGTGTGCGTACACCTCATAGCTCATCCAGGTGATTCCTCATCGTGACAACTATAAAAATCCTTCGAAAAATCGAGAAACTTCACGTCGGATATACCACGAGTTCGATGCTTTACTATTTGAGAAAAGAATTTATCCCTGCGACGACAACGATACATTTTCGTGGATATATATTCATGAACGTATGCGTGATATCCATATATGTTGAGGGTCATAACGTTTCGCGCGTTAAATCCAATATAACGACAAACTGTCGGTGTATTTCTTTTAATCCCCAAAACGAACGTTCTCTGCTCCGCCATATTATTGCCTCGACTCGTCGTATTCTCTCGGTTGATCTTAATTTTATTTAAAAAAAATATATATATGTTCATAGGGAGAAGACCAGGGCGAAGCGGGATACCTATTAAAAAAATTGATGAACTTGTTTTTTATTTTTATTTTTTCGTCACCCAGATTCTCTGCAGCCTTGAAAGTGCATACAAAATTTCGTTGATTCTGAATTCAGCTCATTTCGAAGAGACACGGATGAAAAAATTGACCTTTGCTCTTGGTTTTAGATTTTTTTCCATTTTTTTTTTCTTTCGATTAATGACAATGGATTCTTTGGAGGGTATAGAAAAATTTCACGAACATACGAACGACGGTAGATTTTGCAATTACGATTGAAAGGAAGGAGAGAAAATTTATTAAAATCAATAAAAATGGATTTTTTTTTCTTTATCCAGCTTTGCCCTTGTCTCCCCTATGGGAGGAACGTTGCTTAACGGATAACGGAAATTTTGTAAATTAATGTTTCCCCCAATATTAGTCCCCTCTGATTCAATCTTATAGTCAGCTGCTCTCGTTTCTCTCTTCAAATTTCTCTTTCGTTGATTTTTTGTTCTGTTTTTGTTTCTTTATATATTTTTTCGTGTCTCTTATTGTATAGACGGATTTTATATAAAAGGAAGCGCGAACTCGTCTGATTTTTTTTTTTTTTTTTTACATGGTGCATACGAAGGGCAGAGAAATTTTGTAAAAGAGGGAAGAACCGTGTGGACTTGCATCTCAAATTAATTTATGCAAAGGTATTAATGTATATAAATGCTTATGTGTACGTGGCCAAGAACGAGGCTGTTTCAATTTGAGGACCAGGTGATGATCGAACGGTAAAATCATCAAACCCCCTCGGATCTACTTAAACGAGGGTTCCGTTAAACGACCAGCCCTTTGCTTGTGAAATGACATTCTTGTGTATATATACGTATCTATAAATGGATGAGGATATTAAAAGGTGCCACACATCAAGAGAAAGAGAGAAAGAGAGAGAGAGAGAGAGAGACCCCAGAGCGTGTGAAAACGTCCGAGTTTGCATTGTCTTTGAATTTCTCAGGAGAGTCTAAACCCTCGAGGCAGCATGGACTTCTCTAGGTCCTGTTTTCTGACCACCCTTAGAATTCGCACCCTCCACTGTCCAGGTCTTATATATAATATATATCTTTATACATATATATATAATCATTTGGATGTGGACGAATTTCTCTTCTCATTTTGATGCGGGCAAGATCACCGCACTTCCGTGTTCGTGACCGTATATTTTTAACATGTTATTCTCTTCTCTTTCCTTCTTTACCGTTTCTATTTTTCTCCATTTTTTTTTTTGCCTTTTACGAATATGTGATTGAACAAGAATACGCAGAGTCGTAAAACGGAGATGCTGATTCGAATGCCTGGGGTTAATGAAAAGAGACAGCGAGGAAAAAGGCAGGGGAAAAAAAAATTCTTAAACAAGCCCCAAAACGTGGACCAACCCCGAAGAAACTTTAGAAAGAAAAATGATTTCGAAGTGTTGTGTCCTGCCATTCTTATGGATGATCTGGAAAAACATGGCAATTCATGTTTTTAGGAAAGAATGCTGAACTACTGTGATGCCATCCGTGTTCTATGAAGAAAAGAAAAATATCCATATTCAAAGGCACACGAAGACAAAGCTCGCCCTGATTCTCGTGTGACACCTTGTGATTTTGTTTTCTTTCTTCTTCTTACTTGTTTTTTTTATTTTTTTTATTTTTTTTTCTTACCTTTATACCTGTGATGACCTAGGCTGGGAACCACCAGATGAGACTCTTTTGCTTTCTCTCTCTCTCTCTCTCTCTCTCTCTCTCTCTCTCTGTCTCTTCATACATGCTGTTGGTTATCCCGATCTCCGATCTTTCCTATCTTGCTCCCCGTTGTCTTATTTACCCGTCGGTTCATTCTCTACGGATTTTGTCCCTTTCCAAAAGAAAAGCGAGATCATCCACACTGCACTCTACGTATTTATACATACAGAAAATACGATATAAACGCGTGAACAAAGATGGCATCTCTCCTTCCTCCCTCTCTCTCTCTCTCTTGTTCTCTTTTTCTTTCGTGGTTGTAATCGGCCATAAAAATGTCTCGGGTGCGGTTCAGAATTCGTTAATCTCTTTTTACCTCTTGACACGAGAGACGCGAGATCTTTTTCACGGCAACTCACTTCCATTTTCTTTCTCATCTTATTTTCACGACAAAGCTTCGGAAAAAAATTTTCCCTCATGAAGAAAATCCTGCAACGAATTATATTCGGTCCACCGAACGAAGATTTTCTCTTTATTCTTTTCAATAAGTAGACTAACAATTGATCTCATTTATTATGTTATATCGAGCACTCCTTTTTTTTTATTGCCAAAAAGGAAACTTCCTTTTCACTAATAACCGTTCCATTTTTTCTTTAAATGAGTTGTGACTCATAAAAACACTTGTTACATTAAAATGATAGTTTTTCGCACTTCAAATAATCGTTTCTCGTCAAGACTACTGGACTCTGTAAATTTTTGGCTAAACCTCCATTTAAGGTGAAACAACTGCCTCGCACTAGTCAAACAAGTGTCAAATCTTCACACTATAGTTTTATGTGAAGTTTAATACAATAATTAATGAATAATTAACCGATAAATGTAAAACTTATCGATTTTTTAATGTTCATTGACACTTTTAGAAGTTCAATCCGTAATTTTCAAGCAATTTTAAAACGTGCCACCTCTTATATTGTTTCTCAAAAGGTATTTTCACTTAATTCTCATTTCGTCAACTAATTTCTCAGCTAATTATTAAATTGGTTAATTCTCTTATTAAGGATCTACTAAACGATCCTTAAACGATTGAAACAAATGTTTTTTTCTGGTTGTATTAAAGTCTAGCTTTGTTGGTGTCTGGTTTACGTAACACCCTGAAATTTTGGACATAACTAAAGAAGCAAAGTACACGTGTCAGTAAAGTTACGAACCAGAGGACACGTGGCTTCATTCATGACTCTACGTCGGTGGTATATATACAATCTGGTATGTATATCTAAAGATATATACCACATGTGTTGTATACAGATATATATATATTCTGAAAGAGTAGCGAAGGTTAGGCGAGTGCCCGTGAAAAGAGGGAGCCGGCGGTGTGGCTCGTACGAGTAGATGGATGTGGCGAAGCTTCTTGGCGTTTTTTGCCTCCGTTTCCTGAATGAGAAAATGTCTTATGAATGTATGTATATCTATATGTTAACACGTGGTCAGAAGGGGGCTTTCGTGTGGTAAAAGAAGTGTGGAAAAGTCGCGTAACCGCGTCCACGGTATTTTCATGGAAGCAGGGGAATGAAGTCTGCAGCAGTACAGTTTGAACACGTAGGGGATGTTTTACGGTCGGACAGCAGGACGATACTTTCTCCACCACAAACGCCAACGCGCCATTATAGACTCGTCGTGTGTTCTCGTTCGAACTGCACTCAATGCTTCGACGCCTCTTTCTGTATGAGTCTTAAGGGTGTAGACTATATTTTATCCTCTAACCTCTGGCCACCCTTATGTGCGTTTGACAGTCACCTACAGGTCACTAAAGTCTCAGAGATAGGAAATCGTACGGGGATGCTTGTAAAATTGAGGGCAGGGAAGGAACTCTTGATCTTTGGAACCTTTTTTGCCCATCAGATGCCTCGAGATTGACTTACAATTTTTTGGAAATACGAGTTTCAATGTCAGTGGGTCAGTAGAGGTTTCTAGTCACTCGTACTTTGATGGGAAATGGTTTTTTCTCTTTCTACATGGTTGGTGACTTTGTTTCCGTCATGGTCAAGGTCTCGATATTGTTTTTCGTTCTTTTTTTTCTCTAATTTTGATGCACTCATTGAGGAATTCAAAGTGATCGATGAATACCCGAGGCAAGTTTGCAGTAAATACTACGCAAGATGGGAGAGAAAAGTATAGAAGGCAAAGCGTCGATCACGATCGAGAATTTTTTAAAAGACTGGTCCACCACGTTGAAGAATTCACGTATAGGATAGCGAGGGTCAAAAATTCCTTTGCCTTTGCTAAATTTCGTGCCCCCGAGACTTTTTCTCTTTCCACCACTTGTCTCTTAACGTTCCGCATTGCTCTTTAGCCTCGCTCTGCTCCCTCTCTCTCGCTCTCTTTTCTTTTTCTAACTCCTTCCTTATATACTCGTTGAACGAAAAAAAAGGGACAACAAAATTTTTAACGATAAATACGCGCTGGTTATAACTCAATATCGCGGCCATAGAGCGCTCGAGTTGAAGGGAAAGCCACGTTAAGAAATATATTTATATATAGATATAGAAATTGAGAGGGAAAAGGAAGTTGAGAGCTGAGCAAAAATGTTTGGGATCGACCTCGAGGGCACACTGCGAGGCAACATTAAAAGGGAGAGGACATTAAGAACCGCCACAGATCTTGTATAAGAATCCCTTGTGTCTCGCGCGCGCCCGGCCGATCGACAAAACAAGAGAGAAAAGAGAGTGAGACGGAGAAAGATTGTAACGCGAACACACTCGTGCAAATGCTCATGAGGAAAGAAGAAGGATAGGAAGCCAAAGGGACCATTTCGTGTAGATAAAGAAAGCAGTCGAAGATAAAGAAGAAAGAAAGAAAAAAACAGCAAAAGATTATGGTGACATATATACTGAAAAAGAGAAAGAGTGAGAGAAAGAAAGATCGGAGGGAGGAAAAAGAAGTCAAGAAAGGACATATATAGACGGTAGGGATGCTCACGTATGAGGCAGAACCTCATAACTCCTTATAATGTCCTCTTCCGCGGATGCCTAGCATACACCCCCATTCCAAACTGCTGCATGCCCACTCGCTGGGACATTGTGAACACTACACATATCGAAGGGAAAGGGCTGCAGGAACAAGGAGACGATGGAAGGTCCAGATGGACCAAGAAGGAGAGAGAGAGAGAGAGAGAGAGGGGAAAGAGAGACTTTGGTTATACGTACTACAACGAGAGACGTGCTCGTTGTCGTCGACGTTGTTGTCCTCGTTGGGCGCCGTCCTCGAGAGGGTACCATACCTATCCTCATCCTATATGCCTGTCCAGCAGCACGAGAAGCACCACCAGCAGCGAGAGCATCGACGTGTGCTGATTCTTTTTCTGTCTCCTTATTCCTTCTCTTTTCTTTCTTTTATTTTATCTTCGTCTCTCTCTCTCACTTTCTGCCAAGAGTTGTCTTCTGATATTTGTACGTATATATATTTATATACGCACATGCATATATGTGATATGTACGCGCGCCATAAGGCTAAGTGCAGTACTCGCGAAACCCTACCTCCCTCCACCTCATTCTTTTCTCTATCCTTTGCGTTTCCTTCGTCCCCTGTGTGCACCAGGAACACGGATCGACCGGACCAACAACCAGACTCACGTACTCTCCACGTGGAAAAAGACTGAGATACCGATACAAAGAGAAAGAGAGAGAGGAAAAAAAGTTCAACCTCACCGTGTACCAGAGGACTCTCTCGCCCGTTATATTCGACGTGGGCCACGTATGTGCATCCACCCAACCGCGGCAATCCTCCTTATGTTCATTCCTTCTTTTACTTTTCATTTTTATTTATTCCTCGCTATTGCGATCTTTCTTTCCCCACTCTTTTCTCTTCACTTTGACTTTTGACCATTTTACCTTTTTTTTTTTTTTTTTTCAATTCCTTTTTTCAGAACGCCCTCTTTTCTCTTTGCTTTTATCCTCTTGCCGTCCTTTTTCACCCTTTCAACGCTGTCCTTACGTATTCGACATACATGTCCTTTATGTATATGTGTCTCGTAAGGACTCTACGAGCTTAACCGTTCCTCTCGCTGTCCAGTTCTCTCTTCTGTATACAAGTGAGCTCAACCAACGAACCGAGCACCACTATAGAAGAGAAGGAGAGAGTTAATCTTGATATAATGGCCGCGAGCGCGCGAGCAACTGTCGCGCCTTAACCCACCAAAGCAAAGAAGCAAAGAAGCAAAGAGAGAAAGAGAAAGAGACTGGGACAGCAACGAAGCATCCGTGAAGACAATAGTCCAAGATATATCGTTAACTCGGACCTTTTTTCGCGTTCGTACTTCTCTCCACCCCCACCCCCACCCCACCCCCCTCCTCTTTATATGCCATGCTCTATATGCTCGTTTCACTCCCCCTTTTACCCTCGACTCCGATCTTCACCTTTTATACTTCACCACACGACAGACCATTATAAGTTGTCCGATAGAAGTATGAGAAAATGGAAACCAGAATCTTCAGTTTCGGTGCCAAAAAGAAACAAAGTTTTTTTTCAAGTTGCACACGAAGAGAATTTTTTACGAATATTTGTTATGTTGATGGAGTCGAGCGTGACCCTATCGTCACTTTTAACTTTTCGTTGACACAGTGGGTCAATTTGACCCAGAGTATGCTTCGATCACCTGTCGTCCGCAGTGAACATTCTACTTGAAAAAATCACGAATATTACAATTTTGACAATAAAAAAAAAAATGTTTTTATTTGAACAAGTGAACTCAGTTTATCGTCAAAATCAAAAAGCGTTGACAGTTCTCGAAAATATTCAAGAAAAGGGTTAAAAAAAATTGAATTTATAGTTCGACCAGAAACTCTCAACGAATTTTCCTAAAATGAGGAGAAATGATCCCACAGTAGAATGTGAACATGGTAATTTTTTCTGTAAGTGTCTATCAATGTACACAGTTTTATTTCTCGCATTAACCGGATCTAATTGGCGTGGTGGCTGTTTGTTAAATTTTTATTGATAAAATGGTAGTCTGCGCGAATAAATTTTTGTTTTTTTTTTTTTTTCAAATCTCAAGTACCATAAGAGTTCTATCTCATCTCTCGGTTTTGCAGAACCTCATGCGAATGACTCCCCCACAGAATCATAATCTGATCTCGTATTAAAGATCCACTCTGGTTTCTTTGCTCTCGTATATATATATACGCAGATATATACGTGCACACCCGCGCTTTATGGGGAACCCTATTTTTATGCAGATCGGGAGAACGAAGCGCGCCCGGAGGTGGGAAGATCCGGCCCCGTAAACGCTTTATAATCTCTGCGTATGGATGTACAATATTAGCAGTGTATATATGTCTGTATATATAGATATACTTTCTCCCTCGCAAGTTCTTCTCGTTCTTTTCGTAAGGCAGCTGCTCCTGATGCTCCCTCGAATCGCTCTCGAGTCCTTTCTTTTTGATAAATATATAGATATATATATATATATATATAAAAGTTATGCCTGTATATAGATACACTTATGTATATTAAGAATGAAAGAAGGAGAAAAGGAGACTCCTTTGCTAAGAAATCGATACTCGTTTTATGCGAAAATCTTACTTCCATCTCGTTCCACTAAAACGAGTTTACTTTTTCGTGTTTTTAATTTTTTTTTCTCTTATTTTTTTTTATTTTTTTTTATTTTTATGTTTTTCTTCTTTTCTTAATTCTCTTGAGACTCTTTATTTATTCATACGTATCTCCTCAATATTCAAGTTTTTTGAAATACAAACGACCTCGATTATTTCTCGCGTAATATAAATATCGTTATTATTTGCTCGAGCCTCGTGAACTCTGGGATTACGAGCGAGGAAAGCGAGTCAAGAGATAAATAGGTAAGGAAAAGATATAAAAAAAAATAAAAAACAAGGAAAAAAAAAGTAAAATGAAGTTACTTAACGATGAGTTAAGTGTCTCCGAGGATCGCGTCCTTCGGGCTCGTATTAAGGACCAAAAGAATACAAAATGTTCCTTACCGTCGACTTCTTGCCTTAGGGTCACCTGACACGCGAGAATTTTTGTTAACGAAATGTTCCTCAGCTCGCAATATACACTCGCGTGAATTCACTTATGAGACCTTTGGGATACGCCTCCTCGCGGAATTACACGATCGTGTCATGTCGGAAAAACTCATTTCTGGATTCTTTTATTTCCTCTCTCTCTCTCTCTCTCTTTCTCTTTCTCTTTCTTTTCTTGACCATCTCCAGTTAGATCAGAACCGACGAATATTTCTCAGTTTTTCACTTTACAATAAAAGTTGATGAAAAACAATTTCATGCAAAGTGTGAAAAAAGTTTTTTTCGTGTATTTAGACGTGATAATAATTGAAATTTTTGATTGTCGTACGTCCCACGAGTATTATCGCACAAAAAGTGTTTAATTCATTGAAGGCAGAAGGCAGAGTAGTAGCAGGACGTCGTCGGTCTCATTTCCTAAGGGTAGTGGGAACCGCGTTGCCGGTTAATTTATCTGACCGTTGATTGCCCATGAGCCACCACTCCGCCATTGTTTTCTACCCTACTTTTATTTCACATGTGTGTTTATGTGTGCGAGTTAGTCACGTATAGGTATAAGTAAGTATTTGTAAAGAAAAGAGAAAGAGAGACGAGAAGGGATGGTATCTCTAAGCCGAAAGGCAAACGGCGCCCCCTGGACTCTTTCCTACCCTTAATTCCACCCCCTCCCACGGAGTCCGCACTTTTCTAATTAATTTCTGACCGGAGGTCATCGTCAGAGTCAGAATCGCTAGGAAACGCTCTCTGCGGTTTTTCCATCGATATGTTCCTTTATATTTGTGTGTATATGCCTCCGATCCATATGTGAGTGAGTGTAAGGGTGGTTTTATATCGCGCACATAGATATAATATTGAATGTATGTGCGATATCTACTTCTTTTAACTTGCCACACTATTCGACCGTACAGAACGACGAAAGTTTAGCTCGCCCTGAGATCGTACTTACCACGTAAATAGAATCGTTCTGAATCTTTTACGACTCTCTCGTTATATCGTTATATATATATAAGTATATATGAATACGTGTCTTCAAAACGAGATATCGTGAAAAACCCGAGGAGCAATATGATGAGATGAGAAATGATGCAACCAAGAGCTTTCGTTTCTACGCTCTGTCGGTATTCAAATATTTAAAATGAATGAACTTATGACTTTACGTTATTATTATTATTATTATTATTATTATTATTTTGCAAGTTAAGGAATGATAAATCGCTAAGTGTACCGAAGATTTTTTTCTTACCAAAGTTTTGAAGGTATTTTAATCGAGAGTAGAATTAAACTCCGATCAAAAAAGTCTTTCATTTGTCGTCGAACAAAGTAAACAATTCTTACTTTTTTTTTTTTTTTTTTTTTTTGCTAAATGCAAACGTCAATGGAGAATCCATCTATTGATGAGATTCGAAAGTAAATTTTCCCAATGTTAATACGATTACTGTATAAATAGAATATTAAAAAAAAATTGAATGCCACGGTCATTAATGTGAAAATGTGTAATTTTAATCCCCAATGTCTCTGTCTTCCCTATGGATAAATATAATGGGACACGAGGCTTCCCCGCTGCCGAATCCGGTTAAACAAAAGAATCCCTGGGGCTCTAAGGGCGACGAGTGGAAAGAGAATGAAAAGAGAGCGAGAGTTGAGCTGCAACACACCGGAGAATCTCTCGCTTCTCTCTTTTTTTTTTTTAGTTCCCTTTTCAGTTTACGTTTTTTTTTGTTTCATTGAATGTGTATCTGCTCGGGCAGGTTAAGTGCCATTATGTAGGTCGGGGTGGACCGTGTATACGATGAAGAAGAATAGAATAACACATGCATGATTGAAATATATATATGAGTGTGTGTGTGTGTGTTTTAAGTGTATATGCATGGAATAATGGTGCGTGTGGCCCATCGTGGGTCCCGATGGATCAAGGTGGCTGTAATAAAGCGTTAGGAGCCTGTAAAATCCGCGCAGCAGTCAGAAGAGATCCTCGTGATGATGCTGGATCCTGACGACGACGACGACGACAACGACTACGTGAACTGTGATGGTGTTGCTCGTGGGCAGACTTTGGCATTGTGATGCAAATGTGTCTAATCGGCCGAGGCAGCTGACCATATGTCCGTTGCTCCTCGCTCTCTTTCTCTCTCTCTCTCTTTCTTTCTCTCGTACTCTTTCCATTTGTTTTCTCTTCCTCTTACTCTCCGTCTCTGTCGTTCTTGCGATAGCTTTCGCTCGTAATTTTGTGTTCTACGAGCTCCAACACTCTTGACAATCTTTTCTAAGCACCAACCAACGAATTCTTAGTTATTTTATGGCAATATTATTCAACAGGCATAATGATCGAACAAATTTTAACCACATCCTGGTCCTGTTGATACTTTTTTTTTTTTTTCGGTACGGAACTCAAAATGCACGGGGTACCGGAATGCTCGAAAGAGAGGAAAATGGCTTTTTTTATATTGAAAATACTGGCTTTTGATTATGCGAAGTTTTTCCGTTATTATTGCAGTCGGAAAACCACCCTGTCGTAATTTTCTTTTTTATATTTATCAACATGAATCGTCATAAAAAAAATAAAAATAAAAAAAAATTTCATTTTTCGGGATTTTTGGTTCAAAAATATTTGCAATAGATCACAAAAATCTGAAGCACCAAATATTTCTGTACAAAAAAAAACGAGGTTCGAAGCCAAAGGGCGTAACCAACAATCACTTGAATTGCATAAATAGTGTGTTTCACGTAGTTTCGTTTGGAAGTAACAAATACACATAACAATCGCGTGTCGCGTACACGTATAGCGTGGAGAACTAACAGAACACGCTAACTCAACCATTACCCATTATTGCGTACTAATGACGAGACCCCGCGCCGGACACGCTTAGTTAACCATTATATTATTCCGAATTGCGATATTCATGTGTATGCGCGCCCATGTGGACGTATTAAAAAAAAAAAATTAAAAAAAAAAAAAAAAAAATGAGAAAATATTGCTTGATTATTCTTCGACTGTCGTATCTGTGACTACTGCTATTCTCGCAATACTTTGACAGTCATAATAAGTATATATGTATTTATAAGCGTATTTTACTGTCTAACGATTCGAGAGACGTAGTTATTATTGCTCGTTGGAGTACTGAAGAATAAATACATCTATACAAAAAAAAAAAAAAAAGAAAAAAAAAGGAATCAACGATTTAATTTTGATAGACGGATTCTCATTTTACATTATTTAAAAATAGAACTTTGCAAGAAATTTCAATGATACCGATACAAATTGTCTAGCATCGGAATCTCGTGACTTTGGTGAAGAAAAAAATAAATATATATCGTTCGATTTATTTTCGCATTAATTTGGATTAATTCGCAAAATTGACTGATTTTATTGCAGTTGAAATAATTCACGAAGGAAATCATAGACGAATAAATATAGTCGGGGGGGAAAAAAAAATTCAAACTTGTGGTAGAAGAAAAAGATTTTTTTCGTTTCTTTTTTTTTTCACTTTTTTTTTTATCGGTTTGTGTGCGTGTGATCTACATCGGGATATTGGACAGAGCAGTTGGTGGCCGAGTTTGATCGTCTAAAGTTTATATTTAGGATGCGATTATTTATGATTACGATTATTTCGGTCCGCTTATTCTTGAGACGCTTTATCGAATGTTTAGCATGTGCCCCCAGTCTTTTCATCTCTTGCTCTCTTTCTCTCTCTTTCTATTTCTCCCTCTCTCTCTCTTTCTCTCTTTTACCCCAGCAAAGTGATTCTGCACGCTAATTCTGAACGCGACTAGAGCTCACCAGGCTTAGCAGTAGATACACTCAGCACTGTAACAGACACGATGCCGCGAATCTTTAACATCCTCCCTTTCTCTCTCTCTCTCTTTCTCTTTCTCTATCTTCCCTTTTCTTTCTCTTTAACTCTTTTCACGTCTCTTCTCCCACATCTACCATCATTCCAGCTCTTGAAACCCAATTCGTCGCAGCTGAGATCATCTTAAAAATAAATTAACCAGAGTATCGAGTCACACCCCGTGTTTATCCCACCATTTATATTCAAAAATGCATTGTGTAACGCGAACAAGTTTAACCACTAGAATGCAACGTTTGCCCACGAAAGACCTTTCTTGCACCACAGTAACAATCATTATATACTTATAAATACATATATATAGACATATATGTGTGTCTGTTTGCATTTATGTGTATTTATGTGGCTGTGTGTAAGTTTTAATACCTCTCTCTTTCTTTTTATCTGCTTCTCATTCGTTGGTAGAGCTCGCGTGAAAGGTATCTCTGCACTTGAGGCGCTTTCCAATTAGTACGTCTCGCATAGTTCCTATAATGTCCGGCAGACACTGAGAAATCGTACGTAAACGATTAAAAAATAGAATGAGAGAAAATCATACATGAAAGAACGAAAAAAAAGTTTGAAAAAAAGTGTGAAAACGTTTGGACAATTTGTTCCAATGGTATATGACGTGGGATAAACTTACTCTTTATGTCAGAAACATCTTTTTTGTTTCAATATTTATTATTATATTGAGTATTGAGGTTTCATTGCATAAGATTGAAAAGAAAAAAAGAGATTTTTCGTTTCGACTTAAATTCGGGCGTTCGCGAGCCATAAATTAAAGTTGATTTTGAATTATTGATTCAAAAGCTCAGGAATAGCGATCGAACATCTCGTTTTATCGAGCAAAATTATGTACGAACAAGCGCGAACGTCCGTTTTTTTTTTTCCAATCGAGAGATTAAAATCGACTTTTTTTTGAGTAAAATAAAAATGTGTGCGAATAAAGAGCACTGCGGAAATTGTCGTGCTGGGGAGAAGGAGCGAAGGAGGAAGAAGAGAGAAAATGAGTGAGAGAAACTTTTGGAAATAAATAGAGTCGCAATGACACAGAACAAGAAAAGAGAGAGATAGACCGAGTTGGACAGATGGCGACAGCGTTGTTCGGCCAAAATAAAAAAAAAATTAAAAGAGAGACGAAGAAAGCGAGGGAGAGAAAAATTGAGGATACAGGGAGAAAGAGAAACGGACGAAAAATGCGTGCGAGCACTTCGAGAAATGGACAGAGAGCAGAATCTCAAGGAAGATGATGAGAACAAACAGAGAGAGAGAGAAAATGTATAGTAGCATGGATACTACTACTTGCATCAATATATATATATAGAAGTATAACGAGAACAGCGAAAGAAGTTGGCAAGGTGGGGGTGGGATAAGGTGGGAGTGAGAGAGTGATAGCGGGAGAGAAGGAGCGAGCGAGAAGGGGAGTGAGGTAGTAGTATCGTGTCGGACGCTGGACGAGGCGCACGCTCCATTGCGAATCTGAAGCACGCGGTTTTCCACGTTCTATATACACAACATACGTATATATATATATATATTTTAAAAAATCGTCAAATCTCGTGACATTTAAGAAAAAAATAAAAGCTTGACTGACAAAACGTAAATGAAATTAAATTTGTCGAGTATTATAGTGTCGTCGGAATCGTCGGCGAGATATTGATGAAAAATCGAAACAGGATAATAATTAAAAAAAAAAAAAAAAAACTTGTGATCTATGGAGTGGAACGATATAACGATATAATCATAAAACTTTTGGTGGATCAATGAAACGAAATGTTTCTCAATAAAAACAAAGTAAAACATTGAAAAGTAATCGAAAAATCTAAAAGGAGGATCAAGCAATGTTTTGAGACTGTTTTAACGGAAACCGGAAGTGGCGGTCAGCCGCGCGCGAGGTAACACTCCTCCACAAAAGACTCCATCGTAGTCGGGACATAAATGTGATCGCACACACATTTACACTACTCACAAATATTGACGAGCATCGGTTTTATTTTATTTTTTTATTTTTTAAGAAAAACGAATGAAAAAAGTTGTTATTGTAATTGGAATTGGTCGGATGAATTGATAAAAAGAATAAAAGTCAAAGAAATACGATTTTGGTAAATCGTGTAGTGGAATCGGTGAACGTGCGTGACGAGGGATAAACCGCGCGCAAGACAAAAGTTCAAATGGTCTTGTATCGATGAAAGAAAATACTTCTGTACATTAACACAAATGAAAATTGGATTTATTGTGCTATTTTTTATAGTTTCACGAGTGTCAGTGTCTGTGTGTGTTCTCTCTGTGTGGCAAAACGCCAGTAGAATAATACTTGACTAAAAAATAGAGTAAAAGTAATAAATAGCGATAAAAACAAAAAAAGCTTTTCCATCCCTCATTCGTTGGAAATAAAAAAAAAAAAAAAAAATTAAAAAATTCAGACTACG
Source organism: Campoletis raptor (assembly GCA_948107755.1). Lineage (NCBI taxonomy): Eukaryota > Metazoa > Arthropoda > Insecta > Hymenoptera > Ichneumonidae > Campoletis > Campoletis raptor. The sequence goes on along the minus strand of OX403625.1, from coordinate 14,352,962 downwards.
TGTTGAAATTCAATGAGAATATAATTCAGCGAGGAATTGAATAGAATATTAATAAAAAATAAATAAATCGATGAAGAAACTAGAAAAAGAAACGAAACTACGATGAATTTGCGCGAATTGGAAGCTGCGAGAGATCGCATTTGGGCCAAGGGCCGCGGCGCAGGAAGACGAAAATGGTGAATCTCCTCAAATTCAATTATTTTTTATTTTATGCCTTCTTTCGTTATGTACTCGTGTCATCTGAAGTTGTGCCAGTTATTTGAAAACACGATCAAACGATCGAAATAATAAAAATATTCAGCATTTATATTACGATTGTTTGTGTTTAAACAATAAGATAAGCCACTAGATCGCCAATATTTCGTGACGATTGATTTGACATTGGAAAATTGACGTATATGCCTACACTAAACTAAGTGGGAAGTTGAGAAACTTCGTCTGTGTAAACAATCGACATGTGTCGAGTAACGAATTTAGATCGCTTTGTTTCAATACCTCATCGAAACGTCCCTACGGAGTTCACATGGGTTTGTGGTCTCGCTATTTTTCGTTCCTGGTTTTTTTTTTTTTTTTTTTTTTTCTAAGCAAAATGTTTTTCCTCCAATAACAACCGGAGCGAGCAATATCTTCTCGTCAGTAAGGTTCGTAGAGAAATAAAAAAAATATTTTATCCAATGATAAACAAAACCGTTTTTCTTATCACTTCAATAAAAAAACATTTATAAAAATTCAATTTTTCTTCAAGAAAAAAGATTTTGAATCGTTTTGACAATTAAAAATTCGTTTCAAGGGTTGATCTAGCCTTGACAGTAGTGTCTGTGACTACTTCGGGAAAAGCCACGAGGTCGGACCACGAGGCGACGAGCGTCACGTGTGTATCTACTCCCCCCCTTCTCTCTCTCTCTCTCTCTCTCTCCCATTTTTGAAACATACACATTGAGAACTCAAGTCTGTTAAAAAAGGTCGATTATTTGGTTAAATACGATCGACTAAATATTTTTGAATAGTATCAAAATTTTCGTAATTTCAATAGAATATTTCATTCCGCCAGAAATACTGTCAGCAAAGTTTGTCGACGTTTTAATGAGAAAAAGTTGGTGTGTTCCGAGACTGTCAACAAAAATCTACTGTTGGAATAACCAAATTTTATTCATTGTCAAAAAATATTCAGTTGAACGTATTCAACAAAATAATTTCAAGCTCTTCGAACAAAATTAGTTTTTCAGTGATTTTATATAATTTTGGGATCTTTTTGTCAATGATTCAGCAATTGAATTTCGAGAATTTTGACATTTTTTTTTTTTTTTTTTTTTTTTTAAATAACATTCACAGCCTGTATTTGTACACGAATATTCAATTAATCCGGAGAATCGTTAATAGTGCAACGTAAAATAGTTGGTTAGCGATAGCGGACAAGAGACCGGAGAGAGGTTTAGTGCGAAGCCATAGGGAAAGAGAAGGAGTGCCTCGATCTCGAGAGAGTGTTTTGCGGAGGCGTTCGACCGGCACATTGCAATAGCAAGATACGGAGAGGGCCACGGGGGGAAAGAAAGATTCGAGGCCTATCGTTCCGATTGTATTACTTTAGGATCTCGCGATCAAGAGAAGAGAACAAAAAAATGCTGGAGAAAAAAAAATATATATATATATAACGAGGAAAAAGTATTGAGACAAGTACGCGAGAAAATAAAGAGAGAGAGAGAGAAAAAAAGAAACAGCTGAGAGAAAAGTGATCGCGTTAACACCATCGAGTTTGTCACAAACACACTCTCTGCCCAAAAATCTCACAACTCGAGGCTCTGTTTTGCCGATCAGAATCTCTATATCGTCGAGAATTATCCAACCGTGGCCCCCAGACGGCTGTATATATATATCTGTTTTTATACCAGATATAGTACATCACAACGTGGAATCCAGCGTGACGCTTCACGTTCTTGTTACGAAAATAATTATCAATATATACACAACTATATACACGTCAGGATTCAAAAAACACGTGTTTTTCATCATTTTTTTTGTTCATAAGAACGTTTTTATTCTATTTTTTCAACAAATTAGCACTCATTTTATTCCACTGAGGAAACTGAGATATTGTTTGTTGAACTAAATCCATTTTGTTCAATGAAAAATAGTGGATTTTTCAACTTTTTTTATTGTTGCAAGAAATGTGTCTAAGATTTTCCTGATTTGGCATCATCTAAATAGATAATAAAATGGCAGTCTTTGAAAGAAGGATTTTTATTTTTATTTTTCTGATTTATTGACGAAAAATGAATCATTTTTATTGAATATCGCGATTCGCCATGTTTTTTGTAATTAATATATTTTTTAAATCCGTCGTTCAATGAGAATTGCGTTTGTTCATAAATCACATAAATCTCGTCAATTTTTTCATTACTCATAAACTAAATCACAAAAAAAAAATATTATTGTGAGGTCTCACCAAAATGGCTGGAACTCTGTTATTTAAATATTAAGAGAAAAAAAAAACGATTGAAAATACTCTTCATAAAATACGTAATTAATAGTTCAATTTAAAACCATCGTTTTGATGATGAAAAAATCAATTAGTCGCAAATTTTTTTTTCCCCATTCCAACCAGACATGACCCCTTGAATAAATAGAGATTTAATTTGACTGATGTTTATCGTTCGAGAGTACATTCACATATCCGGGATAATATAATCACGAGGATATCAGTGATTAGCAAAAAAAAATGTCTCAGTTCAATAAAAAGATAATGAAAAATAGTATAAGAATTGGGAATATTGACAAATTTCGTATCGCGACTGTCCGCGATGTAATGAAAAATTTTCCTTCATTCGTGACGCACTTGTTCTACCAAATAATTAACTTATTGATATAGCGTGTTTCTATCGAGGTATTTATATATATTCTATAGATATATTGGATTGTAGAGATAAATTACGAAGAGACTTTAATTGCCGCGCGTTGGCAATTAACACCGCGGACGTTTGCGGTGTCTCTTGCTCATTGATGAACGTGCGATAAGATCGGAACGTTTATTTTTCTTCATTAAAGCGTGAGAGAGAATACAAGGAAACTCAAGCGTAGCAACGAGCTATAGAAAATCTGAATAATGCGCGTCATTCTTAATTGTTTTTTTTTCTTCTTTTCGTTATTGTTTTCTTCGAAATTTTGCATATATCGATAATCGAAATGAAACTACAACGAGTCTGTATCATGAGGGGATGTATAGACGTTTTTAGACATCGATTTGTATATAAAGTTTGTACGTATATATATTTATAAATATAGGCTAAAGTTTGACTGGGCTGGACCGTGAGAAAGTCGAACGGTATATACGAAAATTAGGGCGATTCGCAGTAAAGGATGTAATTCTCCGTGACGCGCCTCCATGTTCGACGTGGAATTAAAAATCGCCGAAGCCCCTCGTGAGGGTCGATAATTTTGCAATAATTGTGAGTTACCTCCTCCTCTACCAATCTCTACTTTTCTCTTGCTTTTTCTTTCTCTCTCGCGTTATTCCGTCTCGCATTTTTTACGCATTCTCCTTCTCTCTCCTCTCTCTCTCTCTCTCTCCCTCCTCTTTCTTACTCTTCGAGCTAATTATCCTACGGACGTTTTTGCTCAAGGCGGTTTATATTGCCAAAAGAGCCCACATGTAACGATCAACTATCGCGCTTATTATGTTCTTCGAAACTTTGTCCTCTTTTTTGTATCTCGCGATTTTTTAATTCTTATGAAAATAATTATATAAATAAATAAATGAAAATATACTGTATGGGGAGGATACGGAAGTTCAGTTTTTGGTCTTTTTTTTTTTACAGAACCATTTTTTTTTCTCAAATTACTCCTTTTAAAAAATCAATTATTTTAAGAATTGAATTCACTGTCGTCGTTACTGAAGAAAACGTCCGAATCTTTATTTGTGTGTCTAATGGAATAATTAATAAATCGAAATTGCTGAGGATATTAAAAGTCGAAGTGTTGCTCATTCTCAGATTCGACGTTTTAACACGAAAGAAAAGAGAGAGAGAGCGAGTAAGAAAGACTGTGTTTACAATCTAGCGCTTAGTAATGATGGCAAGTGGGCAATCAGTCGGCCCAATTAATGAGTCCTCTCGACCAAGCATTTGAGCAGTCTTTCGAACCCGTCGTGGTTCTCCAGTTTAAATTCCTTAATTCTTGGCAATTATGCGATCGGTGGTTACGGAGAACTAGAGAGAGAGAGAGAGAGAGAGAGAAAATGAGGGAGAAAAAGAAGGAGATATTGGTAATTAGCACAGAACACTTAAAAGCCTCAGTAAAATGGCTCTTTTGGTGAACCTGCAACGAGGATTCGTTATTGGCATTTAAATGCAAGGACAACATCTTAAAAGCATGATTATGATTTAAAAAACCTGAAGAATATATAAAAAATGGCATAAAAACGTTCGATTCAATCTTCTTGCTTCGGTTAAGACTCCAACAGGCTGTTGATAAGTTTCAATTTTATTAATTAACTACTTTTATAATTCCATATATTTTTTCTCATGTGCCTCGAATTCCACGATTACAAACACACGTGTCTACCAAAATATTTACAATAGAAAATGCTTCATTGGTGATTAGTCTAGTTTTGTAATTAATATAAATGACAATGAAGATCGTAAGGGGTTAGACGTTTGTATACACACCTGCTTCACACCTGCTTATTAATTAATATACTATATTCACTACTTTTCGATTCCTCTTTTTTTCTCACTATTGCACGAATAATTATTTGATATCGTAAAACTTTAAGACCTTTTATTATCATACTCGTAAGAAATAAAACAAAATTGGTGTTATCCAGATGAACGATTAAGAAGAAATGTGAAGGAAAAATAAACATTTTTTAATTGCTCGCTATTGTTTTTTTTTATTATTACAATCTGTGACGATGAAAATGACATTTACCTTCTCCGATTAATGGTTAATTGAATTATATTTTCTTAATATTAAAATTTGGTATAATGGTGTTTTCGTTTTGTTTGTTTTTTTTTTCTTTTTTTTTTCAAAGTTTTCTTTTGTTTTTGTTGAAAATTGTTTCTAAGACGTTGAAGAATAAAAAGATCGAAATAAAGGACGACGAAAAGGGTTGAGACAGGTCCCCAGCTGATTTTATTCGAGTTTATGTGCGAGCCCGTGTCCGAGATGAGGCCGGATATGCCCCCACTCTCCTCTGCCCCTTGCCCTCCGCACTTAATAATTAATAGGCCTATCTCGCAGAAGAGCAAATTCGATCCCTCTGATGTGCTTGGTTATAAGTTTGTGGGAGGGGAGGGGAAAGACACACGTTAATTAATCGCTGCGCGGCAACGTACCGCACGCACTAGCCGCGCTAATTACAATTTATAATTAAGCAGCAAAGTTAACTTCCTCGGATTCTCGTGCGGGAAGGGGAAGAAGACTTTCGAGAAAGAGACAAACCGACACGCAGAGAGAAAAAGAGCAAAAGAGAGAGAGAGAGAGAGAGAAAAAAAATGAAAGAGATGATGGCGTATATGTGAAAAAGAACCCGAAGAAGCCCCGGTGTGAGTGGATTATATACATAAACCGCCTTGGGGCCGTCGCAGTCATCGCGCCGCCGCGCAAAAGAATCGAGAATCGCGCGCGCGCAAGTTCGTTCGTTCGCGCGAGACTCGCAATTAATATGATTAATCGTTCCACGAATTAACAGCCGGCCAAACTCTCGCTTACAAAGTCAGCAACCGAGTCTCAGCCATTCGTTCCCCCGGTTTCGCGAATAATATTGCTGTCGAGTATGTTTGATTTTACGTTTGAGGCTCTCCGTTGGTGCCTTAGAACATCGCAGAGTTCGCTTTAATTAAGAAAATCAAACAATTATTACGCGTTCTCGAAGAAAATCGTTCTCCACGATGGATTATCGTCAAAGTACAATTTGCATTGGAGATTCGATCATTTTGTTTCGTTTTGTGACTGGAACAACATTTATTTAGTTCCTGCCGATTTTTCGTGTAAATAAACGCGTAATATGTGGCAATAAAATGAATTATAAAAACACACATTTTCATTTGATTCTCATTTTATTTAAATAATCAACAATCAATCATGAAAAATCTTGTTTTATTATGTCAAACGAATAATTTTGTGATGCAATTTGTTGCTCTATTGAATAAATTAGTAATATAAGGGAAAAAATGATCAAAAAGCTTGTTTATGGTGATAATTTGTTGCCTGGAAGATCGAATGACCCGAGGATACGGGGTGGGGATGAAAGTTGACGCATCGGGGAGTATATGTCGCCAGTGCGCTGCGGATAGTGCAGCCAAAGCTTTTCGTTTTCTGGTAGGTATTTAATGGCGCTAGATGCGATGGAACAATTGGGGTAAATACACGAAAATATATATTGAGTGGGGTAAATGACTGTCATTAGCGAGAAGAGCTGGTGATGGGCGCGGAGCTACGTCAGTCGTTGAAATGGGTCGAATGAACGGAAACACAGAGAGAGAGAGAGAGAGAGAGCAGTTTTATGATTGCGTAGGAAATAGAAGGAGAGGAGGAGAAACAAAGTGAAGGTGGGGGATAAAAAATAGACGTCGCGTAAGGGTGGTTAAGTGAAGAGAAAAAGGAACAATTCAGCTAAAGAAGAAAAAGAGAAAACAAGAGAGAGAGAAAGAGAGTTTCTTTATTTCTACTCTTATCATTCTCCGCGACAAATACGTGGAGGGAGTCGGGCGTCAGATTGTCGGAAATCAAATGATGAATCTACGTCAAATCGTTTCAAGGGCTTATCGAGGAGCAGTGTGTTTGTAAACGAGAGGTGCGGCTGCTGACAGGGTGGAAAAAAACAAATCCTATGAGAACAGATAAATGAACGTACACAAAAGCTTGAAAACGAACTCGAACCAATCGGATATTAATAAGATATTGCTCGTTCCATCCCAGCTTCTTATCAGCAAGATTGTGCTAATGTATAAATATCCCTAATGATGACAAAAGGAAATTAAAAAAAAAACGAAAAAAAAGCTGGTCAAACGAAATCAAATTAATTTCATGAAGGAAAACAAATTCAAATTGTATACTTTTTCTTATTGGAATCTTCACGACTTTAGGATTTTGTTATTTAATTATATTATTATTTCGTATAATTCGTATGTTTTTCTGAATATCTGTTGACTCAGGATTTTTCTTTGGAAGCAAACTTCAACATAGAATTAATTATTTTTCGTATCCTGTGCCCCAATCTTCGATCTTCCAAAAACTCACATACGTATATATTCTCACCCCCCTAATAATCCGTATTACTGGTGCCTTATATTTATATACCTGTACTGTAAATATAGACTCGCGAGACCGATATGTATTTACCCTGCTGCCTTATGAACGCACACACACCCACACAAATATACACACACGAGGCATAAATACATAGACATACGTGTATTATTACTCTGTGAAGAGAAAGAAAGAAAAAGCTTGCTGGAGTTATTCTTGGAGGGTGAGAAGCGCCGAGCTTGATTGTATTTTTCCGAATCAATATCATTAATGTTATACAGCGAGGGTGCCTGATGAGTGCGCGATTACTGCGCAACTCTCTCTCTCTCTCTCTCTATCTCTCTCTCTATCTATCTGTTTGTTTTTACGCTTTCTTTCTTTCTTTCTTTCTTCCTCTTCTCTGCTTTTTCCTTTTCTTCATTTCTCTCTTTTCGCCAAAGAAATATTCCTTCACTCATTTATCAATAATATACGCGATATCCGCGAGAAAGGAAAAGAAGAGAGAGAGAGAGGAGGAGAGAAAGAACTCTAAGATATAAAAGAAATTCCATTCTTTTTCTCCTTTATTTATTCCATACCACGCTAATGAGAAATCAACGACAGCCTGGAGAACTTTGAACGTACGACCCAACCCAGTATTCCATGTTGAGGCACGTACTCTTTCGTAGTTTTTTTTTCTTTTCCTTTTTCTTTTGTTTTTTTTTTTTTTAATCCTTGTCTTTCACTTATATCTGTTCACCGCTGTTTATCATGGGAAAATATGCCAAGCTATTAACATATTCTTAATCCCTTTGACTTTTCAAATACAATTACGTTGACTTTGACTTGTTTTTTTTTTTTTTAATATTGCAGAATTTTATTTAAATACTTTAAGCTTTTATGGCGCTTGGAGACTTTGACGAAAGGACAAGTAATTTAAATCATTGTGCCGTTGGCGTAATCAGTGGAATTGGGGCACGAGGAAGAATGAAGGATTTATGGCAGAGGCGTAATTATAAATTTATTGCATCATTAATCGCATTACTTTTGGAGATATGATTTTATGATATTAAAAATTGTTGATTTTCAAAATCTGTTGTTTTTTTTTCCTTCTATATTCGATCGGTTGATTGCAAATTAATTAATTTTTTATTTCTTATTTATCGGTACATAAATATGTTAAGTTTTGTGAAAAAAATTGTTTTATTTATTCACACACACATAATGTCATGCATAATGGGTGTTGGAATATATAAAAAATATGAACGTGCCACGACGATAGAGAAAAACGTGCGAGAAATCGTAATCGAATAATACTCATCGCAAACCCCGCGCGATCCGGAAAACAACAAAACACTATAAAGAATAATATAAAATGAAAGGAATGGGAAAAAAAATCTAATCGTGATTAGGGTTCAGGGTCGATGATCCAACGTATCTCACGTACTTGTCGGGACGATCTTACACGGAAGAAAAAATGTTGTTAGAGCGAGAGAAAATCCTGCGATCGCGAGTCAGTGTCACTTTATGATTATTCATTAAATGCCGCGGTTGTCTCGAGATCTCATCGATGTAAATCCGTCGTAAATGCGCTTCTCTATCCTCGTGACTTACATGTTATTCGATAAGTTCCTAGGAATATAAATGTTTTATAAAACTATCGATAACTATATTATTTTCCTATTTCTTTAAAACTTTCTTTCGAAATTATTCAAATTTGGAATCATTAATTGCTGGTAAATGGAAATAATGCTGTAGATCGAGAAATATTCAATTTGAAGATACCTAATGGAGAAATAAAAATATTTAATCCTTTTTTCTTTCAAATTACTGTTCTCGATTAACTATTCAAAGGGAGTGCAGCATATTCGGAATGTCAGTTTTACTTTAAAAACATAAGAAACATCCGAAGAGTTAATTTAAAGAAAACCGCATAAAATTTTTGAACATTCATCGCCGTGAACATGAAAGATTTAAAAAAAGTAGGAAACTCGTCAAAATTTCATTGAATCAGAAAAGTCGAAAGAAAGAGGAGAAAGTGACATTTGACTTGTTTATTTTTCAAGTAAAATGGAATGGCACTAATGCTGATGTGAGTTATGACGGAGCACGTTTTGTTGTCGTAGTTCTTAAAAAATCAATAAAAAACCATAAACTCTGACAGCACTCCCGATTAGTCTAAACGATATGAAATTTCTCTCCGATTTAAGCGTTAAAACTGATAGCAGCAGGTCATATCACAAATGTCAATAAAGCAGCTCTTTCTAATCTTTCGTTTGTCGAGTATTCATATTGACTTTGAGTTTAAGAAATCGAAAGAGGGATAATGCTAGTAGTTTTAAAGAAATTTAAGTATTTGAAATATCCACAGTATTCGACATACGCTACGCACGCTCTGCCGATCGTATATATCGAGATTTTGTCAGCCCCATGATTTTAGTCCCGTTTTAATGATTTTATTTGGCGTTATTAGTATTTTATAAAAGTGGTCAATTTTGAAGAAGAAGAGAGATAAAGGAGAAGGAGGAAAAGGGGAAGAGGGCTTTGGATACTCACACTTTCATACGCTCTTAAGCACACACAGAGGTCATAGGAAAGCTTGAAGAGCTTTGGTGTGAGTTAATTAGAGACGGCTCTATATACGCTCGACTCAAACTCTCCATCGACCTCAACTCCTCAGGGTCTCCTTTTCTCGGCTCTCCACCTCTTGCTTTCTTTTTCAAACCTTTCTCTCTCTCTCTCTCTCTCTCTCTCTCTCTTTCTCTTTGCTACACACTATTTCTTAGTGAACGTTGAGTTGGAAAGGGTGTGGGATTTGCGAGGCCGCGCCAAACCAGGGGGTTGATGTCGTCCTCTTCGTTTTATACCAGCGGTAATATCTACTACGTGCTGCACACGGGGTCTTTCCCTGACTCGCCCTTATTAAAAACATCGAGAGCCTTCGCTTGCTCTCCCTGACCCAACGGCGAGACTTTCTCTTTGCTCACCGACACTCTTCCGAAGCGCGCTAATATCCGAGAGAAGCCAAACCTCCCTTCGTGGTCACAGCTTATTGCATCCCTTAAAAACCCGCTTAGTTGGATGAAAAAAAAAAAAAAATCTCTAGCCATTCTGCCAAAAATCAGGAAAAATAAATTCCTATTGAATACGTTTTTTTTTTCTTTTTTACTTTATTAAAATCTAGAATACAATTTCCTCCTTTTAATTAATTTTTTCCTGTGAAATAACACTAAGAAAATATTTTCAAAATACGGTAAATGAACTTTATTAATTTTTTCTTCGCCTCCCCTTACATACGACGAATAATGAACTAACCCCGAGTACAAACGACGTAAAGAGAATGAGACAGAGGTTATAAAACAGGGAAGAAAATACGTCGAGGAAGGATGTGAGCAATGAAATGAAGGAAAGAATGCGTTCGAGGGTTTGGTGAACTAAGTTAGAGGGTAGCTTTTCTTTATACCAAGTACATAAGATATTACACATTTTTTTTCTGCACAGTTTCGTCTATATATGTGTAAAGACTTGTTTTAAGATGAGGAGAGGGTAAAAAATATGAGTTCAGGAAAAAGAAAGACGGAATAGGACGCGTTGATGACCCGAACAACTTCTTAATTGTGTCCTATCACACTGCCTGGTGTCTTACAGGGCAAACCGCAAGAGCCACCCCAATTTTCGGTATAAGAGAAAGAGAGAGCCCAAATATCGGTCCTTCACCCCCGTTGATGCTTCCTCGGCCACGTTATATAAGTTTCTAACTCTATGTATATAAATGTATATAGAGATTTTGTCGTGAGAAAGAACGGACGCGAGGCAAAAATAGAAAGGGAAAGGCAACCCTTGTGTGGTTGGTGACTCGAAGAGAGCGAAACTATGAGAGGGAAAAGCTTCGACGTGGTGTCTATGTTGGTACGAGCGTCTATCTGGTGTTGCCCGGTGGCGCCTGCACGCTCAGTCGACATGTGTCGGTGGCCAAGCACGCGGAAAAGCACACACAACCACCCCCTCCTCCCATTTCTAACCCCCCCGAGCATCTCAACCCTCTTCTGACTCCCGGCATTAGTGTATACACATATGTAGTATCCCCGGACCTTGGTCACCGAGATCTCATCCCCTTTTACACAAACGCCATCCCCCCTTTTCTCTGGATGCTTCCGGAAACGCTTCTAATAGTTTTCCGTCGAGAGTTCAGAATCTCCTCGTTCTTTTTTTTCTCTCTATTTCTAAATATATTATACATCTGTATATATAGAAAAAGGGTGGTATGTTAGAGTATAGAAATAAAGTAAATCCCTAACAGACGATACTCGATTTTTCCCTTAGGAATTATTCTTCGTTTCCGCCTCCCGTCCATCCACTCAGTTTCGTAATCGTCATGCTCGTCTTTTTTCACTCGGAACGTCGCGTACGAGACTCTGTTAAATAGATTTTCTCGTTACGATGGTGTAATGGGTTTCAAAGAGGTTTTTTTTTTATTTATAAAAAAAATATCCGGAGCAGGTAGTGTCGTTTTTCTATATTTTTAATAAAAAATGAAAAATTGATTAAAATTAGCAATAAACACAAGTGTCAGTAATGAAAAATGTTGATTTTGAAGAAATTTCAATATCTCAATTTAATATGTCATCCCCCAAATCTGACTGTTGAACAATATATATATATATTTTTTTGTGCAAAAATTTCACTGGTATTACGTAGAATCGTAAAGATCGTAGAGTATACGGCGTGTGCGCAGTTAGGTAGGAAACTCCACGGAATAAGGTGCCAGAGGGAGCGAGAGGATGAAATCTCCGGATGGAATATGAAACGTGCGCGAGGGAGGAAACGGAGAAAGAGAGAGAGCGAGAGGAGGAGGGAGAGGGAGAGATCTCCGCTGGGTTCTGTGTTATGAATACATTATATCCTCGCTTGGGCTTTCAACTTTCTCTCTGTATATATATATGCTCGTGTGTATATACATATGTATGTATATATTTCTCATCCCTTGGCAAAACGAGGGCACATGCGCCGTAATATCGCGGAGGTTGTTGCGAAACTCCACCCTGTACCAATTTACCCAGCCAGAGGACCAGCGAGAGAGTACATGATCGCATTATATACACATATTTTATGCATAAATATATATTTATATATAATCCGTATATGCACATTGCATATATACATAATTAAGGTTGAAACTACGAGAACAACCCCTATCCCAGTAGTCTGGCTCTAATTATACATGCGCGTTAACCAACCAGCCCCCACTCTCATCTTTCCAAGCCTATCTCAGTCCTCTCGGCAGGCCGAGACCGCGAGAGAGGGTTTTCAGACACCGTTGGATGCTGCGAAACTTTTGAAGCTCTCTCTGGGAGGAGCTCGATCAACGTTTCCTCTCAACCCTCCTCGTTTTACAACACAACTATATCTATATATTTTCATGTTAAATTCTCTTGGCTGTTTTGCTTAATTACACGCCCGGTATAGGCGTTAACTAACTTTCTCGTTGCTCCCTCTCATTCGTGAACCCTTCACACAGATTCTACCTCCAGTTTTAACCCCTTTTGTCTACTGAAACCGTCATCCGATTGGCTGGCCAATCACCGTACGTTTGTTCCTCTCGTTACAGCCCCGCAAAGCTCCAAATACATAATTATGTTTCGTCTGTTTTTTTTTTGTGCTAATTACTTGCAAATATCGACCAGAAATTGGTGTGATATTGTTGCTCGGGACAAACTTTCCACAAATCAATAATGTTCGTTTTCTTTTTTGATTGTTTAACGCCCTTGCATTCATGCGTACGATGCCATGGGTTTCTTCTGGTTCTGGACAGTCTCATCCTATTATTATAACAAGTAGTACGACCATTGGAATTTCTATGTGTTTGGTATACTTAGGAAAATGTGTATATTTCTATAGATATGATAAATGTGTTTGAAAGTAGAGAATTGTTGGCCGCAAAAGAGGATACGGGATGGAAAACTTGTTCGCTAACTAAGCCAACTAACTGGAGTCCAAGCAAGGACGAACGGAGCATAAGAGGGAGGGTTGGGGCAACTGGATAGCTGATGGGGATGGAAGAAAATAATAGATATATAGTTGATAGAGGGCGAGACGAAAGTATGGAATTCAGCTCTTCTCTCTTGCCTTGGAATCGGCATCGCTTTCTTTCTCTGTCAGTCTTTCGTTCCGTCACGAGAGAGCTAGGAGGTAAAATCGGAATATATCTAAAAAGAAACGAGAACCAGCAGAGAGTGAGAGAGAGAATGAGAGACGGATGAGAAGTCTCTCGACGAAGGCGTATTCGACAAATCGAAGTGCTCGCGAAACGAGAAGAGCCGCGGAGCGAAAGTATATAGAAAGAGAAAGAGAGCTTGAGGAATGAGAAGAAAAGAGTAAGAGGGTGGAAAAGGAGAAAAACGTATACTTATATATTTGTGTCCTGAGCTGAGAGGGGCTGTCTGACGTACACATATATCGACATATATACAAATATATAAATGTGTGTAGAGATATATATATATATGTGTGAGTAGACGTCTTATAGAGCGTTGGCTTTGCCGCGCAGGCCCTATGCAAAATAGGATATGGTTGGCACAGCAGAGGGGGTGGGAAGTGGAGAAACGAGGGTGGCTGACGGTCCGAGGGGGTCGGTTTTTGCGGGGCCGACGAGGGGAGGCTAAAACGAGGACCTCCGAGCTTCGCGATGAGGCAAACAACCCCTTAGTTCTGGCGTAGCGGCCGCAGACGCCCCCACCAATATCTCTAGCGCGCGACTCCCTTCGTCTTTGCTATAGTCTCCGAGCTTTCGTACGATCGCGTCTTCGTCTCTGCGAAGGCCCTCCGAAGGGGTGCGCTATTCCCTCCTCCCCCATCCTCCTTCTAACCTCCCTTTCGATCCCCCGTGCATCGTCTATCTTTTCTTCCGTCTCTCTTTCTCTCTTTTGCGCGCGCGAAATACGTCATCCTCGCAGCCGCTGATGGCCTGACGCGAACTTCTCTTTTCGGTCTTGGATTTACAATAACTATTCTCCTCTCAATTCGCGTTCAAAACAATAATAATAAAAATAAAAAAAAAAAAAAAAGAAATTTCTTTCTCGTCACAAATTGCAGTGCTTTTTTTCGTTTTTTATTTACAATTATTTTATTCTAATTCGATGACAAATGTGCAATGATAACATGATATTTCGTGAATTACTACGCAGATGAGGTGCGAATTATTGAATTTTTTAAGTATTTTAATTACGTGTTTAAAGTACCGGGGATTTGACAAGTGGACGATGCAATGGATACAGTGCCGAGGTACACAATAAATTTTCTTTAATTTTCAAGCCTGTGTGTTTCGATGTTTATCAACATTTGTTGGAAAAAAAAGAAAAAAAAATACGAGATTTTCATTAGTTTAAATGACTCAACGATCGTTCAAATAAGTTTGTAATCGAGTGGAAATATAATTAAACGACAATCAAATTAATGTGCACCGCTGATCGTTATTGCATTTTTATCTTACGTCACGTGTGTCAATTATATACTTGAAGATTTTGCAACAGTCGAGAATTATATACGTATATACAGTGGAAGCAAGCTTCGACCGCTTGTTCGCTCTGTTCTCGCTTCTGGACATCTACCATTAATTAGTTATTAAGGATGCAAGCGGTCCGTAATTACAAATGCAAATCTCGTTGTACGCGGGCGCGACGCCGCTGTAATATCCCGGTTCTTATTTCTTACGTTATTTTCACACATTCGCACCGTCACATTTATGTTCTCGTAAACAGGTACTGTGTGTTATATGTGCGTTTGAAAAACATCATGACAAACGGTGCACGCGTTTTTTCACTGTTTTATTCCACCCACGCAACGCCAAGATTAATAATGATGCAACAAAACAAATAGAAACAACGGAAAATCAAACAGCAGTGTGATCAATTGAAAACGATGCTTTTTATTATTTATTTATACAATTGTCCGATCATTTGTTCTTTTTTTACGAAAATCTCTTTTGTGACAGTCGAAAAATATTCAGCATCAAGAGAAATTGTGCTGTTTTCTTTTTTTTTTCTTCATTTTTCGTTCGTCCATTTCGATCGACAAGTTTAGAGATGAGACACGATAAACGAACGATCTTCACCACTCGATAAACGTTGTCCGTGTGTTATACATAAATAAATATGTACGTGTGTGTGTGTGTGTTCGACTTGACGTCTCATCCTGCTTCGTAGGCTGTGAATCTCTTGCCAACGAACGTGCTAACGAAACAATTAAAACCGCGGAGTTGGCGCCAGACGAGAATTGAGAGGAAGACAGAAAAAAAACTATATATATATATATTGACTTAATAAATAGATAGGTTATTCGATGAGAGCTGGGTTTCATTTGACTTGGATACCGATGGCATTTGACTCTTCTCTATATTGTTTCTCTTTTTATTTCTTCTTTCTCACACAAATACAGTCCAGTTTGGAGTTGGAGTAGAATGAGGAGGCTGGATGGAGCTCTCTTGTCTCTCGTTCTCGATGTATCCGGAATCTCTGTCAGCCTCGTCGCATTCTCAGATCGTTGAGATAACATACCGTTGGCTTTACAGTCATATTATTACGTCGATTTCATTCCTGTATAGGTTTATCTTTGGTATATGTATAGATATTTTAATCAGTTAAGATCAATTCGATCGGTGGTCGAAAGAATCAAGAGGTTAAGAAAGATAGAGGTACGAAAGGAGTTGAATTAACATTTCGTAAGTTGATTTATTCGTTACAGTTTAGCAAAAGTTGTATTCTTAATGAAATACATACGTGAAAAGATTAATTGCTTGGTATTTAAATTTGTAATTTGTATCCGAGTTATGTTGTTTCTCGTAGGAGCGATAAAATGAAAGATTGTGATGAAAAATTTCGGGGTCAATAAGTTGACTACATTTATAAGGTGGTTCGGACATAAAAATTCTTGGATAATCTTACATTTTTTTTTCTTCTTTTTTTTTCGAAGCTTTGGCTTATGTTTTGAATTTCATTCGATAGCTCGACCATTCAAGAATATAAAAACATTGACGAAATGTTTTTTTGAGTAATTTATTAATTAAAATCTCGACGTATATGGTTCTTTAATCCTATGGTCACTGGGGCCTGGGTATAGACGTGAGCTTAGGTGCAGGATACGGTTTTAGTGAGGTATACCGTATGTGTGGCAAGCAGTCAAAGTATCATTGGAATTTATATGGTATTGAGGCTCGCGACACTCGGAATATAAGGATAAATATAGTTTTATCGATGGGGAGGCGAATGGTGTGTCGGTGGTTAATTGATTTGGCTCTCTTGGCGACGATGACGAAGAGGAAATAAGAGAAATAGAGAGAAAAGTCCGGTAACGAGCCTCTCGTTTTCTTCATCTTTCTCTCTCTCCCTCTCTCACTCTCTTTCTCTGTTTCTCTTTTTATCTCGTTATCTTTGGCCTCTGACGAGAGAGAGGGCCCTTTCTTGTGGCCACCTCGACTTCGGTGGATACATGGAATGGTTATTACGGGTAACACCATGGGGAGACTCGTAATATGGCCGCATGAGTTCTCTTTCTCTTTCTCTCTCTTTCTCTCTCTCGTTTTTACTCTTTTCATCTTTTTCTCTCTTTCTATATACAACGAAGACTTTGCTGTAGGTCCGAACAGTTCCAGCACCATATTCACTGTTTTCTTTTTTTCTTTTTGTCTCTCTCTCTCTCTCTCTCTCTCCTCTCGCTCTGTCGTGCACACTTCACGCCTCGGAGTCTCTCCTCTTAACGGTTATAAAAAATGATTCTCGCAGCCAAAGACATGTAAATTTATGAAGACCCCGCAGCCTGTGCCGTCTTCTCTCCCGGGGGTCGCCGGACGCGACACACACAATCTTTTTCTCTCTCTCTCTCTCTCGCTCTCCCGCTCGTTATTTTTCTCTCTTTTCATCGATCTTTCTTTCTTCTCAATCTTGATCACTTCGTAGCATCAGAAAAAAATAGCTCACACTATTGTCCTCCCGTCAAAATGCGACCGTATTTGCATTTTCTAATCGATCTTTCGAACTTTTGTTCAATTGCAATCTTTGATCCTCCAATTTTTGTCTCGGAGTTCATTATATTTTATAAACACAAAAATTACAGAGTTATATGACAGTTTTTTCTTCTATGAAAAAGTTCTTTTAATCATCCATTTATTCTAGCCCGTAATTTCGAACTCACAAATCTTTGTCAGACTCTTCAGGATCTTTTCACTCTTTCAATGAATCCGCTATTCTCGTTTCTCGATTCATGCTTCATTTAATTCTCGTAACGCTGGATTATTTTTCTGGCTGATGCTGAAGAAAGTCAACTCAGTATATATAGAAATAAGAAATAATCGCGTGGCTCAACGAAGAGAGAGAGAGGATTATAGACATTTTTGCGATGATACAAATCTCTCTTCGAGCTTCTCACATTAACCAAGATTTTCTCTAATATTATCTCGTTCTCTTCCCCTAACTTTTTTTTGAGTTCATGTATATGTATTCGATCGACGTAATGAGCTGAAAATCAAAATGAAACGAGTTGAAGTCATTGGACAAAAAAAATGATCGATTGGACACTTTTTTATTAAAAAATACTTCGAATTTTCATTGTTGACTATATTTTTTTTTTTTTTAATTCTTGATTTTGTATTTCAGGACGTGAGGGAATCGAAAGAGCGTAGATGAGGTCTGCTGTCTGCCTGCTTGGTGAGTCTTTCTTCATTTTTGTTTATTATTTTATAATAAAATATAAAAAAGGAGGGGAAACAAAACGAAAAAATGCGAGCGAGATTAAAAGTAGAGGTTCTGAAGCTCTTGTGAAAAGCAAAGGATGCGAAAAAAAGAGAGACCGAGAAAGAGTACTGCAAGAAAGTAAAAATGAGAAGAGACCACAGAAAAAAAAACAATTTTTGTTTTTCATTCTCTCTCTCTCTCTCTCTCTCTCCTTCTTTTCATGATGCCCATGTGCAACGTGTGTTTGGTAGGTTCTCTTCTCTTCCACATAAATACGGATTTAGTCGCGCGGTTTACGACCCAAAACGTGTCGAGATCGTCGAGTCCGAGCCGCGCCTAAATTATTAAAGTCGTAAACGATCGAAATCGTCGTTAAACGGCTCTCGCGCCAAGCCGAACGTATTTCCCTTTTTCTTTATGCTTTCCCTCTCTCTCTCTCTCTTTCTCTCTTTTCTACTCGTTTCGAGCTTCCTTATATCGAGATGTTCTCTTCGCTTCATCTTTTTTTCTGTCTCACTTTTTCTCCCTTTTTCTCGTTCATGTCTCCCGCGCACTCGAGTTTTACCACTTGCTTATGTAGTGTATATTTCGCTTCTCGAGCGAGTTTCCAGCGACAGATCGAGCTTTTTTCACCGTTTTTTTTTTTTCTTTTTTCTTTTTTACTCTCAGCCACCTTTCATTGTTGGACTCTAAAAAGGTACGGCATGCAGATATCTTCACACGCATACACGTCACACACGTGTCCATGGAGATTTATACTCGCAATGCAAATCTCTTTCATTTCTTTTGAACTCCCTGCAGACTTCATTTCGAATCTTCATTTTTTTTTCGTCCTATTCACCTTCTGGTTCTCGCGATATATATTTCTAGTCACTTCATATTCACATTATTAAAAAATTGTTACTTTTTATTCATTTGAATGTTTATTTTGTAATTTGGCCGACAATGTCCAAAATGACAGAAGTTTCAAGTGCAAACTTTGATTTTCAACAAAAATGACACTAATTTTTCGTCAATAAACCAAAATTATTAGTTCAGTATAAACCCTCGGATACATTTTCAATAAATAGAAAAAAAAAACACGCGTCTTTTTTTTCATTTCTAACTAGACATGACCCCTTAACGCATCAAATTTACGTGCATCATCATCTTCACTCACTTTTACACTGTGTTTTATTTTTCAATATTCGATTTCATGCGAATATCCTCCACGACGTGGAACAGTATCATCTCACTTTAGACTATAGATATATGTACGTATGAATGTACACCTAAGCTTGGAGAGCCCGCAAGCCTCCTATCGATGAGAAAAGAGAAAGAATCTTTTCTTTTTCTCAGCGCATCGCGCTAGTCGTCACGTATCAAAAATACCTACACATCCACAATGTCTTATATATATAAATACGTATTTTGTATGTATTTTACATTCACGTACATAGGTAGAAAGAGAAAGAAAGAGAGAGAGAGAGAGAGAGAGAGATCGGCTGGGTGGGTGACTACAAAGAGGCGAAATCGATTTGCAATTTAAATCGATCCCTGTACGTGCCTGCGGGTCATTCTGGCACTGAAAACCCGCGCTATATGATGATGCTGTGCGCGCCGCGGATGTTACGCTGCTGCGTCGTTGATTCTTCCCCGATCCTTATTCGAATACGCATATACATATACATACAGAGCAAAAGAAATTCTCTCTCACAGTTATCCGAGCTATATGACGCATTTCTCAGACACAACGAATGGAGAAGAAAATGGCAACAAAAAAATAGCGAATGATGACTTTTGCAGTGTTTTGCTTTTGTCTTTTTTCTTCTTCTTCTTCTCCGTGAAATATTCGCGCATGATTTCCCCTTTTTTTTCTGTCATTCTTGTTTTGTTTCAACATCAATGTCAATCGTAATCTTCTGAAAACTTCAGCCCGATGTCCCCGATGTAAATTTTCGCACTCATCTTTGTTTTTCTCGGGTTCCATTATTGCCCAGCTTTTCTCGGCATTTTGATGCACCACTCGTCGTCTTTTTTTCTCGTTTCTTTTTTTTTTTTTTTTTTTTTTTGCCTTTTTGAGCTGTTCTTTTCTCCCTTTCTCATATATGGCGCGTGCGATCTTGACGAAAGAGTAACGCGACAGTGACGACGACTCGTGCGTAAGGGTGAATTCGTTTAGCATACAAAATTTACGTTTTCAGTTAAGTTATATATATGTATATGTTGGTATATAGGATCTATGAAAAATGACGGGAACGTATGTCTGTATAGTTCACAAAGAGACTCTAACCAAGAATGGAAAATAGCTCGAAGTTACTGCATTTACGCCCTTTTTCTTTGTTACTCCTCTTTTCTTATGGATAAAAAGCTCGCGCGCTCGCGTGTACGTTAAAAAGTTAAAATCCGGTTTGCCGCACACGCACGCGCCCCGACGAGACGAATAGAATATTTATTTGCCAGCTCAGAGAGTGAAATTCAAAATCGAAAAATCCACTATGTCGAGTTTCGATAGCAATGTGTATATAGAAATGTTAAGACGAGGGTGCTTTTTGGTGTACGATTGCATAATTCAAACGGATCTCTTCTCGATAAATTCTCAACTCTCTTCTTCCCTCTCTCCCTTTTCCTTCCAATTCGTTTTTTTTCTTCTCATTCCTTGGCTTTTCCTTCTGTTCTGCACGCAAAGAAAGCGATAACGATGCAGGGGTGAACACCCTTAATTCTCTCTTAAAGTAAAAAAGAAAAGCTGCAACTGTGAAAATGAGTCTGTTTGGGATCCTGTTGAGTATCTTTATTATACGATATACGTATACGTGGTGTTTGAAGAAACCTTTTAATTGAGTTTCTCGATGGTCTTAATGACGGAGATCGCTCAACGCAATGTTTCTAAAAGAGAAGATTTTATGGACCGGTCGTAAGAGCTGCAGGAGTTTTCTCAAAAGTTGGAATTAAAGAATTTCAACATTTATTTTCAACGAAGCTAAACAAAAATACCCCTTTTCCCAATTCTCGGAGTAATTAAAAAGAACGTAAATAAAAAAACATACGAGCTCTGAACGTCGTTCTAGTTTGGAATCTCGTATATATCGAGTCTTGTGTGTGGAATAAGAAAAAGCTTGAAAAAAGTCGTTCATATGTGAAGGAAATGGACTTTTTTCTCTCCCCTGCTCTCGTTTTTCTTTCTCTTTTGATTTTCTTTTGAGCTGCGCGCGCGAACAATCTCTTTCTTCAATTTATTCGAAGGTGCGATGGGCGACGGCAGGGGGTTGGAAAGGGGAGTCGCGTTAGGAAAGATGGAGAAACGTGAAGAAGGAGACAGTGAGAAAGAGAGTGAAAGAGAGAAAAGTTTGATTCGTACGTAGAAGGCGGTCTAGAAAGTCTCTCGCGCGCGAAAAGATTCCCGGGTCGAACAAAGGAATCGCGGGTGCAGGGTCGTCTTTCCTCTTCTGTCAGACGATTCTCTATGTACGAGTGAAAGCCGCCCCTTCTCGACTAATGCCACCCCTTATGCATCGTCCCGTACAACTGAGCGCTCGGTGAAAGAGCAAGAGAGATAAATTCTTGTCTCATAGCGCGCTCGCCCCCTCTTATCCTCTACACTAGCCCTCGGGGGCTAAAGAGAAAGAAAGAGAGAATTCTTTTTCGCGACGGCAATCTCTCGTCTTCGTTTCGTTCTTTTCTTCCATATTTATTCTGCTTCTTTTCCTTCAAACTGTAAATGTGTGTGTGTAGGAACACACACACACATACTCGTACACGTACACCTTGACTCCCCCTCCTCTCTCTGTCACGACATTTCCCTATCGATTGATCCGCGACAGAGACACCCCTGGGTCTCTCGCTGTCTCTCTTCATCTTCTAAACTCCAGGTTCACCTTCTTTTCGCCCCTTAACTCATTTTTTTTCGTCCTTTTCTTTCAGTTTCATTTTTTTTCACTCTCTTCCGTTTGTTTCCACTCGAATGATGCCTCGTATAAAGCTTTTTCTTTTATTCCTTATTAGTCTGCACCTAGACGAGGATCCTAACGCTCTACGACGCTTTGTCAAAGTGTCTTAAGCGAGTAAATTTGAAAAAAAATTATTTTTCATTCGTTCATAAATGAATTTTTAGTGATTGACTTATGAAATCGGCGGCAAATGAGTCGCGGTTACATAAAATGAAGAGAAACAGAATTTTTAGGCAAAATTAGTTATTGATTCGTCGATTAAATTGTTATAGCTCTAAAATCCGTGCTTGTCGATTATTAAAATTTGGCGAACTGAAGAATATCTGTGTTAGGAAAATCAGTGATACCGATTTGTCGAAGCGTCGAAAAATATAGCTTGAGACAAAGGCTGAGCGAGCAATAGCCACGCGACCGTTATGTTATTACCGCGAGTAACAAACGCGGTAATGTAATTATGGTAATGACGTGCTCGTTACGTAGTCACGTATATTTAAATAGACTCTGACTCTCATATTTCTATATACACATGTACCACAATCATGAATTTATAGATATAAATATAAATATGTTTATATAAATGATGTACGAGCAGGACGAGGATAAAGTCTATCAAGAAGATTCGTCGTTGTCGTTGACGTCGTCGATTCTACACACATCAGGGCCACAGAGCCACTTAAATGGATATACATTCACATAATACATACTTTTGAGTTACCATGAGGCACCAACTTGTCCCTTGACTTCGTTTATATCATCGCATTTCGTGAGAATCGACGTTTTAAAGTCGTGTACATCGTCATACGTATATCTATCTCTGTCTCTTTACTGCTGCGGTGTGTTTCGTCGCAACAACGCGATGCAAAGTAAATGCAACTATACACAGAAACAGCATACCTCGTTACGCGAGCTCTTTTGAAGAATAAAAAATACACACTTGTATATACCACAAGCAAGAAGAGAGAAAAATACAAATAAATTGGTTGAACAAGCCCGGACCACGCGACCATTACCAGTTCTGCCTATAATACGCATTAGTATACCACACTGTAACTGGTAGATTTACTGTAATCAAATTATGCTAATGATCCATCGCTTCGTTCTTCCTCATGTTTATTTAGTTTCTTCGTTCTTACTCACAATCGTGCAAAAATCACTTTAATTTCCTCGTCAAGTTGCTTCGAAAATCTGTCATTTTCTTTCTTGTTATTATATTTTTCTTTGAGCATCAAATTGAACTTTCGTTTATACAGATTTTGTATTTATTTGATAATTAGTTTGATTGTGAGACTCAATATTCTGTACATTGTGTCATTGATGAGGATAACTGGAAAAAAAATCGGGCTCGTAATTCGGGCTGAAATGTTGATTCCCTACGAGGAATTTTCATGGCCAGTCAGTGGTTGAGTTAACTAGAACAGGCTTAAATACTGACAGATCAGTATTTAATGAGGAATTGTTAAGTTTGTCAGGAATATTAAAAATATTAGGCTTATTATTGATCAATTTGGCAGGATTTTGATTAAATGATGGCCTGGGATTACGAAAGATGATTTTGCATCATGATTTGTGTTTCTCGGTAGTTGAAGAATTTGAATATGAGAGCAGGATGAAGAAAAAAAAACGTTTTTATTTTTGCATTACACGTTCTTTTGTCTGTGACGTGAGAACATTGCGCCCGAGGGTGACGAATATAATATAAAACTACGTTTATGCTGATCGAACTGATCGAACACCTCAATTCTTGGGGATCAGAAGCCCATAATAATTCCTTCCTCTCTCTCTCTCTCTCTCTCTTTCTCTCTTCTTCTTCTTTCTACTTCTTTTTCTCTCTGTGCCTACCACATAAAACCTTTTTGACACACGATATTTTTCCGAGTGTCGCCCAGCGGGTTATAGCAACCCTCCCCCCGTTGCCTCGGCTCGAAAAACGCTCCCTAGCGAACGACTTTTCAAGATGTTCGCGTCCGGGCAACGGAACAATCCTCCAAAGCATTTTCCATGCGAACGAATACGAATAAATCTCGTTACAGTTTCGAAGAGAGATCTCTCAACAACGCGATACACAAGGAGCAGCGACGTGAAAAGGAAGTTACTTTTTTTTCGTTCTTTTTTTTTTTTTTTTTTAATTGCTTTTCACGATCGTCCACGTGGCCGATTATTTTTATCCGCGATATACCGTTCAACGTAATTACAAAATTCAATAGAATTTTTTAACGATACTCGACATAGTTCGTTAGAAAATGGAAGAGAGTTAAAAAATTAAACATTAAAAAAAGAACTAAAAAAAAAAACACGAAAAACAAGATGCAGAGATCATTTAAAACCGTTTAGTTTCTTTTTTCTTTACTGATTGCTTACCAGATTTTCTTGGGAATCAATTGGAAAGGTACGCGCTTGTAATTACAAGGTATATTGAGATTACAACGTTGTTTTTATTTTCTATAATTATAATAACTGAATCCCACCATCGCGGATGAAGTGAAGAATTTGCAGGAAATGTTGCGATTGAGAATTTTCACTGCGATCGCGATTTAATATTGCACCGGCTTTTGAGACTTTCTCTCTTCTTCTGCAGGTTTACTCTATTTAACTGAAAGGCAAAATGGAAAGAAAATCGCGAGGGCTTGTGGCAGGGAAAGAGAAAGAGAGAAAGAGATTTATGACGGCAACGGGAAATAATTAAAAACCGTCTGACGCCCCTTCCCCCTATCGGAGCTAGAGAAGTCGATTACCAATCGAATTCGATCGTACACGAACTACATGCCGTCAAGAAACGCAGTCAAGAAAGAAAGAGAGGGAGAGAGAGAAAGAGAGAGAAATTGAGGAGAGAAAGAGCAAAAGAGGCCTTCTCTGACGCCACGAGACTGGCGACTATCGATCGTCTCTTCCCGGAAAGTCACTCTTTTGCTACACTAACCAAGCTGAGCCAAGTTGATTCGACCTAACGGGCAACGTCTTCAGCGACGAGAAGGGGTTGCCCGCGAAATCCTCGAATCACTGTGCAATCCTCGCTCGATTCCTGAAATAGAGTTATTTCGATGGTGTTCGATCGTGGTTTGCGGTATGCCAAGACCGTGACTATAACCCCTTACTCTTCGGACCCTTTTGCTCGTGATCTTTCGACCCTTGCGACAACTTCGTAGCGATCGTCTTCAAAAGAAACATCTTATCGAGTGATATATGCATCGTCAGAATGCGGACAAGTTTATTTTTTTGTTTATGGTGTGACAACATTTTTGACCCATCGTTGGTCAGAAAAATAGTCACGGCAATTAAATAAAAAAAAAGGGAATCATTGTCGGTGTTCGCAAGAAAAATTTTGTTTGACAAAAACGCCAAAAGTTCTATATTTTTTTCCAGAACTTTGAAAATCATAAAAGACGTGAAAAAGTAGATACTTCATGGGAAATCGCGTGCAATTAATTTAAATCGAAATCTCAGGCTGAATGCTTTTTCGTAATTGCGATTCAGGGGCCAACAATATAAAACGATTTCAGGGGAAATTGAATGTTTTTTTTTGCTCTCCCACCTCCCGCTCGGCCCTTTTTTGTTTTTATCTTTTTAGTCGCGATGTAGCGAGGAGTTTAGAAAGTATAGATGTGTGTCTTGGTGGTGTGAAAGTCCCATAAAACATTCGGCTCGCGAGGATAATGGTCCCACGAACTTTTTCTTTCTTTATTTTTTTGTTCCTTCGTCGGTCCTTAGCGTGGACCATAGAATTTTCATTCGCACGGTTTCATTTCGATTAACGCTCCCTTCTCGTAGTCCTCGTTCACGCGCTAGGGGTTGGCACACATTCACGAACTCTTCTCGTGGCCCCTTCTCTCTCTCTCTCTCTCTCTTTTTCTTATACCCTCGATTCTCCAACCTCCCTTTCCAATTCATAGCACTGGGTATCCTTTTCCAGGCTCGATGTCACTGGGCGATACTCTTTTGCGACGATAATTGCGCGCGAGCCCTCCGTGATTCGAGGTCCTTAAGGGATGAATTTCCAAACCGGTTTCTCGCATTATACGTGTTCTCTCATTCGTCCTTCTGGCCCGCGGCTATTTCGTCAATGAAACGTTAAAAAATAAAAATGTAGCAATGTGCTTCTCTGCATCGTTCACATTTCAAAGAATCAAGTTCGAAAGTTGTATCATTTTTAAAACGAGAAAGGATTGTCTTATAATTCATTCGGATCCTCGTTCTGTTATCTTACAATTTTCTCTTCGAAAAAGAAAGAGGAAGAAAAAAAAAACACAAATGGTCCGAAGGAATACACGATTTAATTAAGTACAAACGAAAAGTTTGTGTGACCTCTAAAAGGACAGGGTGAAGAGGGCTCCGCTATTGAAATTAATTTGATGCAGTAGTTTTTGCCTCCCTCCTAAAGTACGGTAGCTCGAAGGGTTCGTTTAAAAATTAAATTCTGAAGGACGAACATTCACGTGATTCACGATTTTTTTTTTTCATGTAGGTATATACGTGTATACATTATGTCGGAGTATATTTGAACTCGGGGGAGGGTTGCAAAAGGCTGTCTATAGTTACTTCCTCGCCTGATGAGTCTCTTATTATACATTTCTTTTCTCTCCTACGCTTCTTTCGTCTTTAATTCTTTGTAAAAGCCTCGTGCTTCTTGTTCTTCTTGTTCTTCTTCTTTCCTCCTCTTATATATATTATTCCACCCTCTCCCTTTGCAGCTCGAATCTTTTTTTCTTCCTTATTTTTCTATTTGCACGATTGCGGTATAGTATACGCGAACAGGAATCGAAGGCGAGTGGTGGTGGTGGTTGAACACGAGGCAAGAAACACGACTTAGGCTCGCGGTGGCGGGCACGCCGGTGTAATTATGCCGCGCAGTGATTGGCGTGGTTCGTGGAAAAGCAGCTACGACGACGTACCCTGAGACTTTTAGAAGGGTAGTTTGAGGGCGAAACCAGGAAAGAGAGAAAGAGAGAGGGAGAGAAAAAAAACGTACCAAGACGTCGTAGCTAAGCGTTAGGGGCTATTCCCTATGGCCAGGGCTAAGGGTTAGTGTTAGTTATCCATTGGAACAAGAACATCGATGCATAAAAACTTTGTATGTATGGGGAAAGGAAGTGAGACAGAGAATCAAAGAGCAGGGTGGTTTTTAGCCCGAATTCATTAGAAGTCAAAATCGATAGGCGACGAGTTTTACTATTTTTTTTTCTTCCTCTTTTTATATCTTTCTTATTTCCCTCTTTTCACTAATATCTACGTCATCTTTTCTGTTCTCTCTCTCTGTCTCTCTCGCATCCTTATCCTTTATGGAATTCTAAAAAGAATGCACGAATAAGAAAATACGACTAGGAAAGATATAGAAAAGTACGAGAGACGAAAAGCAACTTATAGTGTGATGACGAACGAGGATAGAAAACGCACCAACTAGTGAACTTTTTTTTCGGCTCTTGCACAAATTATTGCATCGGAATCACCTCCTTCTACTGCTCAACTTTTTTTTTCTCTCGATATTCCAGTATTCTCCTTCTCTATACTTAACTCTGAAACTCAATGTTTTTTCCCGCCAAATTCGAACGTGGGAGGATCTTTTTCCAGTAATTATGCTCTCGTTTGTTCGTCCTAGGACTATAATCTTTTTTTTTTTTTTACTTCAGTCTCTGCATTTCCTTGATTTTGATGGATATCGTAGGGACACTTTGAGAAGAAAAAATAACATTAACACAAATGGTTTAATAGGCGTAAAAACCATAAGAAAAAAAAGGAATAATGAAAAAAACATGGTTCCATATTATTACTGAATCGATCCTTATCCACAACTGTGGTCGAGTCTATATCGCATGTATATCATGGCCATGTGGGCAGGTTTATAGCCGAGCGTTCGCGATTCAGCGTTGATAGCTCGCGAGTATAATTAGTTTTTAATTTGAGACCTCTCTCTACATCGAGCTGCTTTGCCGCGCGATATATAAACTTTGCTCTCCCTTTCTTTCTCTCCCTCTCTCTTTCTCTCTCTCTCTCTTTCTGTTCCTTCCTTCTTTCTCTCTTTCTCCGCTATACATATTATGATATCGATCGTAACGAACGTGGCGTAATACAGAAAACTGGGTAAAAGTATCGGTACAGAGCATTAATGTGTGTGTCTGTTTGTGGACTGTTCTGTTACGAGAGGCGTCAGTTCGACTGTACTGTATCTCATAGAGGCTGATTTACAATCCGCGATGACACTCATTCATCGATTTTTGATCCTTCTAAAAAATTAACAAAAAAAAAAAACAAACTCACACACTTGCTCTGATTTTTTTTCCTGCCTCATTTACAACAATTTCATAAAAATGACAATTATCCTACGAACCTAATTATTAATGAATAACAATGAACTAATTGGGCTCTATAATTTTTTTTTTTTTCTTGGACATTAACCGATGTCCGTACGGACTTTATAGACCGTGAGAAAAATGAGTTGGGAAATTATCGAATTATTTATCGAAAATCACTCTGTACTAGAAACTTTTTTTTTTTTTCTTTTTTTTTTTTCTAATGTTTTTAACAGCTAGATAAATAGCTCGAAATTGATTCTGAATCGTCCTGTACCAGTTTGTTATAAGTGAGAACGTTCAGACGTGACTCGAGGCGTTAAACTGGACTCGATGAACTGCCGCAACACGAAAGACACGCGTATCTCCGGTATGGATTATACTCAAAGCGTCATACACACATATTTGTATATAGATATTCATGTGTTTGAACGTATGTGTGAATGTTTATAATGTATAAACATGTACATCGGTATTTTAGTGTTTGTACGTGTGTGCAAAGTTCGAGAATGCCATAATGACCGAGCATTACGTGTGCCCGGAAAATTACGGACCTTTTCTCACTCACTAGCTCGAGTCTCTAATGTCCGCATGCTTTTTCCCGGTAAGGGCGAAAGTGCGTTACACCAATAAAAAGCACCACCTCTTTCTTCCCCTCGGCGCTATTTTTCACTTCGCAAAATATGGGGAATGTGCACAACTCTTGTTTTTTTTTTCACTCCATGAATTACTCGCTTGTAGTAATAAAAGAAAAAAAATATATGTAAAGATAGGTAATCGTTACGAGAAAGCTGCGCGTTGCATTAATATTTGCTCATTGTTGTAAAATGAGTCCATTTGTCAAATTGGTCTATCGATCCCTGATATTTCTCCGGAATTTCGTACTTCAATTACGACATTAAACGCGCAATTGTCCTACGCAATGTAACGTTAAAATCCCTCGCTATAGCGTTTTTCTATAGAATTCCTTTTTTTTTTTTTTTTATTTTGAGGACACATTCAGGGCACTGTCATTGCATGAAAGTACGTGGAAAATTTCAGAAGGATTCACCATCCGGTGTTCAAGATATTGGCAAACAAACGATGCACTTTTTTACAAGCATTTTTACGCGAAGCAGTAGAAATTTTTTTTCATTTCATGGAATAACTCTCGAACTTTTCTACAAATTTTTTGTCCATCATTTCTCAATAAAACTCAACAAATTAAATAATTAGATTATAGTGCGCAAGTCATCAAATTAATCGGAGAATGAACTTTTTAACGAGACTGTGACGAGAGAACTACGTGAAGCTCTCCAAGACTTTTTCTTACACATTTTCAAACAAATACAAGAAAATAAAAATCACATTTATTATTATTATTATTTTTTTTTTATACGTTAAATCGATCTGTTCGATTTAGTCGTTTCGTAGAATCGAAACGATACGGTCTGCATGACATTCTACACAGACATATATCAGTGTGTAATATGTATCGCGATACATACGTCAGGATAGATCTTCCTCGCACTCATCAGGCGAGGTACCATCAACATTGCCATATGCTGTTTTTCTGGGTCACCCGATAAACACGAAGAGACACCGACTCAACTGCGGTAATGCTTTATTTCTTTCTTTCTCCATATATATCACTCTTTCTTTCTCATTCTGTCTTCCGGTCGGGGGTCACGAGGGATGAACACTCACCGAGGGGGTGGCTCTCAGCCTCGTGGCGACGCGAAGGCTGATGAGACTACACCGAATTAACGGTAACCACCACGGCTCGGTCATTAGGGGAAAAAAAACTTGTTTCCTCTCTCCATCTCTCTCTTTCTCTCTCTCTCTCTCTCGGTCTATTCTCCTTGTCTCTGTCTCTGCAGCTTCTTCTGGCTCTTGCGCAAAGTTTTCTTGTCAGAGTTCCAAAGCGTACAGCGACATTCAAAGAGATACGTAGAAATCAATGGGAGGTTGATTCGTCGATAAAGATAAGAAACTTTGGATCCGAATGAAAAAATTATCAGCAATTATTTTCTACTAATTAGTTCTTTTATCAATACACGCTTTATCGAGAAAAATATATACGTAAATATTAAAGTATTAATGCTTTTGGTTTTTATATTAAAATCATTTTTTTAGTGGTTGCATTTGATGTAGTGAGAAGTTGAAAAATTAATTTTAATCGTTTGAAATGAAATAATTATTAATTGACAGTTAACAGTGTTGAATTTAGACACGAAATTTAAAAAAAAGTGAAAATTCATCCTTCAAAATCGTTTTTGAACTGCAAAACTTTTTTTTCATCATTATTGAACATGACTTGGTTATGGTACACATAAATTTTGTAATTGCACAAATTAAAGATATGGAATTTGAATGTCAAGAGGAAAGACGTGACAGTGGTTCATTCGAAACAAGTTTTCGTTCGGCTTAATTACAGTTCGCGAGGTGAGGAAAGGAAGACAAAAATCCAAGGAAAGGAAGAACTTGTATATGAATGTAAGTGTGTGTATAAAAGGACACAAATAGAGAGAGAAAGAGAAAGAGAGAGAGAGAGAAAGAAAGTTCCGGGTAAAGCGGCGCCAGATAAGACTTAATATTTGATCGTGGGGCCCAGAGCTCTCTCGACTCAACCACGAACAAGCACAACCCTCAGTTCGAGGATCCCCTCTGACCGACCGACGATCGATCCACCCACATCTCCCTCTCTCTCTCTCTCTCTCAACCCCCTTTTTCGCGTTTGCCACACTCCTAGTTTTCTTCGTCACTGGCCTTACTTCGTTGTGTTTGTGTGTGACTTGGCTTTTGCACCACGAGCATGTTCGACAGAGATCCTGTACACTCACCCTTCTTTCCTCATTGACCAAGGGTGGAAAGAGAAAAAAACGGAGGAGGAGGAGGGCGAAGAAGAACTGTCCCTCCGCCTCGACGACTACCGGTGCTAAATCTGTTGACACATTCTTTCTTCCCATTCTTCTTTGCTTCTCTTTCTCTCTCTTTCTTTCGTTGTTTCATCCCTCGTGTTACGAGCGCGCATTTCCGATTCCGTACACGCTGGCTCGATCATCGGCCCGTTTTGCCGGACGAGCGATCGCTCCGGCTGGACATTACATTCCCAAACACACTTCAGTTTTCTCAATCTCTCTCTCTCTCTCTCTCTCTCTCTCTATATTCCTTCCTTTCTTTTTCGTAAGTATACAGTCACGATTTCCTGCCCTGTTAATAGTTCTAATAACACGAATAGCGTCATCATCTCCAAAAAATTAGACAAAAGTTCAGATACAATTTGTCAAAATAAAAGCTTCTGGACCGCCAACACGTTGTTTTATAACTTAATAAAACTTCACAAAGAATCTTTTTTTCTAAGCCCACCGATTGAACATACAAAACAATGTGAAATTGCGTGCTGCGGAATTGCAAATCGTATGAGAACTGTAATACACAAGTCGAACGATTGAAATACCAGGATTAGGGTTGAGAAGATGAGAGGAGCTAAGAGAATAGTAATAATACGCGTATTCCTGGTACAATGAATACTCTGGAGAATGGGGGCTGCGTTCTTGGGATAATGAAAAAATAAAAAAATTTCCATGTCGAAGCGGCGGAATCGATTAGACGCCGCGGTCAACTCCGACCCTGTCGAACCGCAGACTCGATTCTCCCGCATGCTCTCCTTCTCTCTTTCTCTCTTTCGTTCTCTCCTTGAGGCTGAAGTCTCGGGTCGAGCGTATAATTATCGGAGGCACGCGAGCTCACGGATTCGTTTTCTTTCTCTCTTACTCTCTTTCACAACATATAGACATATACAACATTATATAAAAGATACCCCCAAGTGCCTCGAGTCTTATTCAGTCCTTTTCTTCCTACTCTGTCCTTTATTTCTTCTCGCATATTCCAACCCGTATTACCTTCCCTTCTTTCTCCTCCACCCCCTCAATCACACACCAACCTTCTACACATGTATGAATACGTGTTTATCCCCCCCCCCCCTCCCCCCTTCCCCACCGTGTACAAAGTGTGTAACTGCACTCGTTCTATCCTTTCTCACTCTCCCTTCATTCGAAATCGTCTTCACCCTCACTTACCACCCTCCACGCACAATTACCTCTACGTATACATTACCTGCATTTATATAAATGCACATATAGACGCTGCACAGTGTATCAGCAACTTATATGCTCAGTTTCTCTCGCTGAACACGAGAAATCGCCTGCTTCACACACAGAGTCAAGTCTATTCGAAGTTACTTCGAGGCTCGGACATATATCTAAGGAAATATTGCACTTTTATTGATTCCAATTAACTTTACATTTATTTTTACTCCCAATTGCACAATCTACTGCTCTTTTTTTCTATTTTTTTCATTAAGACATATGTCTGTGATCGATTCGTTGTCATTGGTGGAGAATCAAGTTCCTCAGAACTAAAGGACACCCACTGATGGTGATCCTGAATTCTTCAAGGTTTTCACATCTCAACAGTATTCTCGTTGGAGTTTCTAATTTTATTATTGACAAACATTTCAATCTCTAATTATGAAAATTTCCAGTTTTCTTGATTAAAATATCCAATAATTTCGGTTTAAAGACAAAAACTGAGGTCAGTTTTGTGTGAAGTCTACTCGACAGATGTCATTTTTTGGAGTCAATCAAATTTTGAACTTACTGTCGTAGCTCAAAATGGTTGGCAAACAATCTTACGAGTGGTTTATTAAACAAAATGATAAAAAAATACAATAATTTCGACATTTTTTTCGTACCCTTTTGCTCCGATCTCTTACAGACATGTATATAAATATATAAACGCATATATTTTATATATCTACATATATTATGGACTATATGCGGTCTTCAAGAATCAGCAACAACATAACATCGAGTCTCCTTGTGCTCGAAGCTATACAGGGGTTATATCTCGTCGAGGTTCAGAGCCATAGAGAAGAAACGACTCACGGACTCTCGCGGCCCCTCCATTACCATACGATTTTCATGTTAGCGCCTCCGGGTCCCGAATGCCGCCACGACCCTTCGTATTATCGTACTTTCATGTATATCTCTATATATATATACAAAATATACAACGTTCTACACTGCTTATAACCAACTCCACTAGTTCACTATCACACGATATCACTGCCGCAGCTCAAACAACCCCTCCAGTTAAAGTTCTCTTTCTATTTCTTCTTTTCTATTTTTCTTTCTCTGTATTATTATCGGAGATAGATTCTTCTACGATACTCGTAACCATTAGATCGCGAGACAAGACTTGAAAGAGAAGAAGTTCTCGGTCGTTTAATCGTTTTAATCCGCGATCGAATGATTTTTTACGATTTTGCTACTTTTTTTTTTCTGTAATGAGGAAGGATTAGACGAAATTGTAGTTTGGTTTTAACGCAGGAGTCTCGTCACAGTCACGTTCAAAAGTTAACTCTTCGATTAATTTTTGAAAACTTGGATATAATTTGCGGAATAATCTTATAATTTTTGTTTTCATATCTCATAGCAATATTAAAATGTGATTTTTTTTTTTAAACAAATGTCTCATATGTCTGTATTTCCGAAACTAAATGGTCAAAATTCTTCATTTTTTGATACAAACGTCGTCACATGTTTATTTGTAATTGAGAAAAAATTGAAAAAAAAATCTGTTGAAAAGTTTTGGAGTTATTTATTAAAATGTGAATTTTTTTATTTCTGCTCATTAAGTGAAAAACTGTTCAATCTTTGATTGCCAATCTCTCGAATACCGGATGATGAATCTCCTTAAACTTTTGCACGTAGTTTCATGAGATTGAGTTCAATGTGTTGTCAAGATTTGAAAAAAAAAAAAAAAATTGGAGAAAAACGCTTCAGCTAATAGATTTTTTAATGTACTTAGGATTGAATTCTGTTGAAAATTGAATTGAAATTTCTTTAGAGCTTAGAAGTTTCATTAATAATTGAATGAATAAATGGTACAGTTGTATGCAAGTTTTAAAGTTGTTGACGGTTCGGTTGAATTGTTTATATGTTGCTATACCGAAGAAGAAAACATTTCTACAAATCGGAGTGACTCGGGAGATATAAAAATTCTGTGTTATTACGTATTCTCGGCGTGTCATTATATTCAACCTTATTCTACGTCTTTACATCGAAATTATAGCCACTTCGGTGTTTATCTCATGAAGTTTGACATGTGTATATCTCATTAAGATTTCATGTTTTGGGCATTGTTGCGCGTTTAGTTTAAACTTTGTTCTTTTTAAACGTTCGAACTGCATATTTCGTTGAATATTAATATTCAACACCGAAATCAGGTCGCTGCGGAAACTAAAGTTTATACATTTGTTCATTGTTTTTCTTATTATTTAAACAAATCGACTTCGTACGAATGTTTTTTTTTTTGCGCTGTTTTCTCACCTTTTCTCACACCTTTTTATTTGATTGGTTCTTTTTCCCTCGTTTCTCTGTCTTTGTTGCTGTTTTACAGAGTCTACAAGCTGCTCGTGTATATACGTTTAGTTTTTGTCGCAAAATAACCGACAACGCTATTGAATTCCCTGTTTTAAAACGAGCCCGCGAGGCGCGGCGCCACGAACGACGAGGACGTTGTTGCGCGTCGTTGACCAATAAAATCGCGAATCGCCCACGCTTTGAATTCTCTGTCCCTCTTTCTCTTTTACTCTTTGAGAACGATATCGCTCGGCCACCTTATTTCTATGTGTATATGTATATTCGTGTCCGCATGCCGTATCCGCCGCGCTATCCAACGAAACATCGCGACATCGTCGTGCGAACTCGTCCTTTTACGTTTTCTTTCCCTTTGCAAAAATCGACCTTTTTTTCCTTGGAAACTACTTCCCAACCGTTTCTCCAGTAAGATTCTACACTTCGGATGAGAGCGAATTAGCCGTAAGACCATTATATTGGAAATATCTCGACACCACCTTTTGCCTCGTTTCTTTTGCGCTCGTTTCGTCTCACTCCTCGTAAAATCGTCATGTCTCTTTGAGAAAATAAAAAAAAAAACAAATAAGAAAGAGAAAGAGAGAGAGAGAGAGAGAGAGAGAGCCAAAAAAAACAAAACTATCTCTTGAAACACGTATTCGCGTAAACGTTTATTTATTCATTCGTGTACGTGAGGATTTCGCATACATCGAAAACGTCATATCCACTGAATCTTATATTTCTATATGTATGTGTGGGGCACATATATACAAAAGAATGATCGAAAAACTCATTATTCGTGGGTGGCGACGATAATCGTTGCTCGCGTCCCTCGTAAACTCTTCGACAAATTTATTTATTTATATGTATAATTTGTTTCGCATAATATATATCCACATTATAAATATACAGACGTAAATACGAGCAGAATACATATTCATATGCGAGTTCTTATCGCAGATTTAAATTTGTCTTTCTCGCTGTTTTTCATTTTTTTTTCTATCTTTTTTAATAGAGTCTGTGCAAGAGAGAGAGAGAGAGAGAAAGAGAGAGTGAGAAAAGGGAAGAGAGAAAGATCGAAAGCGGTGAGTGTAATGCGAGATTCATGCAAAATATATTCCAAATGCCACGAGACCGGATCGTGCCAGAGGCTAAAAAGTTTCGAGATATGTGTGTAGGGCGAAAATATAAAATAAAAAAAGATTAAGTAAGCGAATAAGAAAAAAATGTAAATCTCGATTCGACACTCTTCGAGCACACTCTCAACAATTTTACCCGACGTTTAGGATATTCAAAAATATGGGCGCGTGCCCGGTGTGTATATGGACACGTGGTATCCATCGCGTAACCAAATTTCTTCATGCCGAGGAAGAACTAACAGGACTAAAAAAATGTATGCACCGTTTCATACGAGGATCGACGTTCATGCAAAGTCGTTTGGGAGATCGAAAAAAGCCATTTACATATAAACATATATATAGGGGAGTCCATGCATGGGAGAATGGGGTACAAAAAAAGTCACTAAATGAATTTTGATCCCAATTCCGAATAAAAATCGTCGCAAAACAGAAATCGAGAGTTTTCACTGTCATCGAATTTGACGAATTCCATAAAGATCTGACGTTTGTCTTGAGTCTTATATTTTTTTTTGTTTCGTTCAATTACGCCATTAATAGATAATTAAAAGAAGAAAAAAAATGTATTAAAAAAGTGACTTAACCGAATGGTTTTTCTTCCAATTAAGCAGTATAAAAAAAAAGATATCAAAATTCATTGGAATCAATGAGAGTCATTTGATTTCTGAACTACCCCCTTTAGCCCTGGCTTCCCCAACATATATTTTTATTTCGTATGTTAAATTAGAATTAGAATGAAAATTGGACGCGGGCTCGTGCATCTCGAACCAGTAGATGGAAAAAAAAAAAAAAAAATAGAGTAGAAACGAATGTATTCAAATTAACGACAGGGAGATCGACTTCGCACGAGCCGGAAGTGAGAATTCCGGAATATTTATCCAAAAATATATATGTGTACATTTAACATGGGGTCAGTACTGAGAGTGATGATTTATAATGTATAATTCGCTGCTGATGTGTTCTCGTACAATTCGAGGGTCGATCGCCCATGAATAGAAATTA
Source organism: Campoletis raptor (assembly GCA_948107755.1). NCBI lineage: Eukaryota > Metazoa > Arthropoda > Insecta > Hymenoptera > Ichneumonidae > Campoletis > Campoletis raptor. The sequence goes on along the minus strand of OX403625.1, from coordinate 14,316,265 downwards.
TCGAGAGAACAATTCCGATGCTCTATGTCTGATAATGTGTTACAATTTCAATATTACAACAAAGCACGTGTTGTTCGAGTCAAAAATGCTCAGTTTATTTCAATGGAAGCAAAATATTGTAATTATCATTTCTATCAATGAAATCCAGTGCAATCAACTGTTTTTTTTTTTTTTTTTTTTTTATAAAAAAGAGAGAGAGGGAGTGAGAGAAAGAGAGAATTCCTGGACGATCCGCAGAGTAGAATTAAAAAAAAAAAAAATTGGTAACCGTTACAACAAATTTACATAACTATCAAAAATTATACAAAAGTATCCTCGGGGAGAATGAAACCCTCTCCTTCTCTCTCTCTCTCTATACTCGATATTTTCTTCCGATCGACTTTTTAACTGTATCGAACTCGTCAATCAGCAGATGCGATACTCGTGCCACGAACTGCGTCGTATCGACGCATTGCATTAATTTTTATAATATGATTAAATATGCGCGCGAGCCGATTCTGATTTAAATGAGGGTTTCTCTCAACGAGATTTCGTCGTCGGGATGTTGCCGAGGTTGCGTAGCACGTGGATGAGGCACGCGGTTTGAATCTCTGCCTCGTTTGCATAGGGTTAATTCAGAGTTTTTTTTTTCCACTTCGAAATTTTAACATAAACTTACCTGCCGGGATATTTGGGGTGTGTAGGATTTTTGATAAATAAATAAAATAATCTCTAATCTTCATATTTCCTTTTTTGTCATTCGCACGAGGCTGGAATCTCCTTAATGGACAAAAAGTAATTAAAAACACACACAAATTTACGTAATCGATATTTTTCTAATGATTTTTCACTTGATTCTGATCGATTTATATACATAAATATATAAATTTATACGTACATGGTTCAGTGTTCGATAAATTGAACCCTCGGTTCAGAAAATCATTCGAAAATTGGGCCGTTGAATGAAGGGATGTTCGTTTCGGTTTCTCATATCCTCGTAAAGGACAATGAGAGCAAAAGATGGGAAAGAGAGACAGAAAAGAGATGAGAGTACCGTGGGCCTGATCAGGCCAATCGTATCCATGGGAATTGCTTTTCCACGCTTCTAACGCCATGTAAGTTTTACAAAGCGAGTTGTGCTCTGCCGCACCCCAAATATATATATACGTGTGTCTCACAATCCACCAAAAATATCACCCCCTTCTACGTTTTCACGAATATATAATAATAATCATAATAATAATAATAATGAACCACCGGATATACAAAAAGAAAGAGATGACAGAAGAAATAACAGAACAGAAAAATATTCTAGCATTAGTATGCAAGCCGTTTAAGGGGTTGCATCAGTTCGGGCCCAAAAAAAAATCATCATATTATTTCGGGATTTTTTTTTAACGAATCTACAAAATAAATCGAATTTTTGTACAGAGTTCTTCATCGAACGATTAATGAGCTATGAAAAATAATTTTTTCACACTAATCGATGAAAAAAAATGATGACTGCATCGAATTTTTTAATTTATATATCGAAATATTCCCTTAAAGAAACTAATCTTTCGCACTCGCACGTTTCCAATCCTATATTATTTTATAAAAGCAAAAAAAAAAGAAGAAGAAATAACTTTGCTCACCCCGAATAACGACAAAGCCGAGAAGCGCACACAGGCGTTGCCCTTAATTCTCGTCATTGTCCCAGTTCGAAACGGGCATTGTGCTTTCGTACGCGTCATCAATATACCTCGCTTTATAAATACAGATATAATTTGTGTTAGGAAATAAGAGGACGTTGTATATATCACTTTATTCGTTAAATCGTGCGTATTACACCCTTTTATTTTCACTCAATATCTATCTATCTATAGATATATATGTATATATATGCATAAATATCAAAGAGATTTGGAATAAGAGCTAAAGGTAGACAAGAAAATCTCGTCCGGTCGAGGCAGCGGATATAGAGTAGAAAAAGTGTGAGAGTCGAAGTGACACTCGGAGAGTAGCAAAGACCCATTTGTATGTATATGTATGAAAAGACGTTCGTTAGAACGAGAGGGGAGAACTTCGTCAGTCGATATTCGAGACCCTAAGGTCGTCCTTCGAATGAACGGATATAAAGGGCTCGATATAGACGAGAATGAGAGAGAACGAGAGAGAAAGAGAAAGAAATAGAGAAGTGAAAGTATCACAGGGGTGAGTCGAGCCTCGAACTCTCTGGTACGAAAAAAAAGAAGCCCAGAGCCACCAAGAGATCAACCCCCGTGAGACAATAATAGAAACAGTGCACGGGATAACCCCCTTCAGGCCCTGAACCAAATACCAAAAGTACATGATACTACCCTTTTGTTGGGGGCTAACGTCCTCATATCGATGCTCCAGGTGGGTCGTTAAGATTTTCGAGAAATTCTTTGTGTTTTCAGGGTTAATAAGATTTTTAATTTTTTTTCTCCTCAATTACTACTAAATAAACTAGTCAAGCAGCATCTTTATACTCTCAAAGAATGTCAAACTCGTGAAAAAAAAAAAAAAAAAACAATTCTAAGATGAAAAATTTCTGAAATTGATTTTTATGGATTATTTCTTATTTAATTTGTCCAACCCTTTTTCTCCACTTTCGTAGAGCTATGTTCGTTATATACAATTTTTTTTTTTTTCTTTCGTTCCTATCCATATTTAATATGTATGTATATGTAAACGACAATAGAAACAGCCTGTGCCAAGGCTACGGTGATACAATTAAAGTACGTTGCGGTATACTTGGCTGCCGGAAAAACTCACCCCTTTCAACATCGTCTCTTTCCTTCGTTATCTTTCTCTCTCTCTCTCTCTCTCTTTCTTGCTTTATAGGCGTTGCATTCTCAAATATCTCGGGTAACCATTAAGAAAAAGAGAGAGACAGAGAGAGAGAAGACTGTTGATTTGCTATCTTTCTTTCGACTCTTTTCTCTTTTGGTTCATCGATTTATGCCTGCCCATATGGAGGTCGAAGCACGGCGTGAGGTTCGTTAGATATCTGGGCCGGGTTCGATCCTTTTTACTTCTCTTCTTCTCCCACTTATTTTCTTCCCTCTTAGTCACTCGTACTATTGGTTCTCGAAGCCTAAGTGTATTATTCCCCTTTTAGTCTCTCTTTCTCTCTTTTTCGTCGTACCTGTGACGTGAGATCTTTGATTATTTATATTCTCTCTCATCCTGACGGCCTGTGCAACTCACGCGGGTAAGCTTCGCCATCCCTCTGTCTCATACTCTCTCTTTCTCTCTCTCTCTTTGCTTTTCTCTAATGTTCTTCTCAGCGCAAGCCGATACCAACCGATTATCGGCACGAATCGGTTGAGCATTTTTTTCTTTCTTTTCTTGTTATTTCTTTTTTTTTTTTTTCATTCTCTCTTTCTTTTCCTTCTTTCTATCGATCATGGGTGCACGGCGTGACAATAGACGAGAGCATCTCGCGTATGTATACATATTATTGTATATATTTATGTGTATCTTTACATGCAGTCGAAGGTAGAAAAAGAGAGAGAGAGAGATATAAGAAAAAAGACGCAAATAAAAACGCAGAGGCGTTTAACGACCCACCGCCCTGGGCCAACATCCCCCATTTGTGTTACATTTTTCCCTCTCTCTCTCTCGTTCTTTCTCTTTTTTTTCTCCGTGCTCGGTATTTCTATATAATTTTATTTCTAACCCTTCTCCAATTTGCATCTTTTTCATCGACAGGCACAGAGTCGTTAAGGGAATAGTGAGAAAATGCGAATAGTTCATTATTTTTTATTATTATAATTATTTGCAACTCTTTTTTCTATTGTTTTTGCTTTTTATTTTTGTTTTTGTTTTTTTTTTTAAGATCTTTCCGTTGCTACAATTTTGTAGCTTCAAAATCTTTGTATAATTAATTCACCGAGCGTAGAAAAAAAAATGTACAAAAGACTGAGGCCATACTTGACGCACTCTTTTAACATTTCGATTATTATCTTTTTCTTTCCGTGAATGATCAATCGGACTCGTCTGTTGGCTTATACTCTCTCAACCGCGCGATACTTATCTACATACGAACGAATTTTTTTTTTTCTTTTTTTTTTTTTTTTTTTTTCGTTACCAACTCCTCGCCCGATCCACTTACATATGGCTAAGACTTTTTCACTCTAGCACGCGCGTCAAATAAATCCACGTGCGCTGACCTTACTTGACGAATTCTCTCGAACAACGAACGCGCGGAATGCTTAACAGCCTGTTATCTATGATTTTTAGGTCGATTTACAAGAACATTTTTCAAAGAATTCAGTGGTAAAGACACGTATATGCAGCATGGATATGTATATGATTTTCAACCTCGAATTGACGTCAATGATGTTTTTGTTAGTCAATTTTTTTGGGCTGGACTTGTTAACCTTTTGGCGTGGATCATAAATTAGATTAAACATTTTTCTATCTGTATGCTTTTTGTTGATGAATAACCTAGATTTAAAGTCTCGTGCTTGGGAAATTTCAAACACTTGAAGTTTTATTTTCTTATTATTATTATTTTATTTTTTTTGTCAAATAACAGGGATCTCTATAAACATCGATAGGTGCGCGATGATTCATCGACACTCAGGGTACGAATGTGTGTCACTTTTGTTGAACTCGTTACAGAATTCAACTGTTAGAATAAATACAAGCGGAAATTAGAAAAAAAAAAAAAACGAAAAAATACAAAAAATAACGCAAAAAAAAGTCTCTTCAGTTCTTCGAAAAGCGCACGCCTGTCCTACACGCATATATATTTATTGCTGCACTTATTAGAACACACAGGCTTAATGCGAAAGTATAGAATTTAGCGACACGCACTAATTACATTGCGCAATAAACGTTCGACACTGTGTTTGCGATCGATCGAGTACAATATTTTTTCTCTCTTCCTCTCGTTCGGTTTCGATATGTCGAGGAAGTAAAATTATAAGCTACAATGTTGATCGAAGCTGTCGAAGCTCGTGATTCGCTCTACGAAGTATCGATCTCGTCGGATTATAGATTCGAGGTAAAGGAAAAAATCGTCAGGATCGAAATCTTTATCGATCTCGTTTCTCTCACAGTCTTTATTTCTCTTTCTATCTTTATTCCTGAGGCGTTGATATCGAAATGTAGGATCGTGCATGGTTGAAGTTGAGTTAACTCGCGAACTCTTGAGAGTGAAATCTCGTACGTGAAGCAACGAATATAAGAAACGCGAATTTGAAAAAGAGGATACAATCGTCTCTATATGCTCGATCGAGAAAAATGTTGGAATCGTGTGTTTTATACTTTTGGATTTTTCTATGTGTCTATATACACGAGTTAATCGGTACGTAATGTGCCAATTATCGTTGCGATGCCAACACGGTGTTGAATCGATTAAAAATCTCGCGAGATTGAGGATGTATATTATTATCAAGGTGGATTATCGTTACGCCGCGTGTTTAGTGCCCGGAGATGCATGAAAAGCGTGAGAATCGTTGATCATTTGAAAAGCCAATTCTCCATCACTGTTTCTCTCCTTGTCTCTCGGTAATGCTGTCACCAGGCTAAACCGAGCGAGCGTTACAAGCGTCCAATGTATTTACCAATCAGGCTCTCTCAATTACCGACCAATCACTCATTCCCAGATCCTTTCAGCTGTCAATTAATTCAACGCGCTCTCTCTCTTGCGCGGGAGACGAAACGAGCCACGATAAATGTTCCTCCAAACACTCGAAGATAATAATTCTTTTTCATTCCCCCCTCTCTCTCTCTCTCTCCTTTCTTTCTCGTCGCTTTTTTCCCTTTTGCTTCCTTTTTTTTCTTCAAAAGCAAGCTTCGCGAGCATAAACTTCTCAACAACGTATATATACGCGATCATATGCTCTTAGTATGGAAAATACCTGTAACGAGATGATGTACGATTCGTTATCAATGTATTATATCGTCCGTGTCGATGGCACCACCGATTTCAAGCACTTTACCGGACCGTTCGACTCATATATACACATTTAACTCTATATATATATATGAACCTTTATATACGCACGTATAAAAGTACCAGTTAGACCGGAAATGGGCGTGAGAAAGGAGCGAGCAATCGCCTCGAGTCACTAGACACACGCACCGAAGCTAAACGCCAATGTTAAAACCAGAAGAGAATCTTTGATGAAGATTCAATGCTACAGTCGTGTCAGTTGGCAATCAGAAATCGTCAAATTATTACGAACGCATGTTCATTGGTTTCTGGTTGAATTGTTTATTCACTCGCGGATTAAATTAAATTCTTTTCAAAAACAAATAATAATAACACTTGACCATTTTCTAATTCAGAAAATCAGAACCTAAATTTCGTGTTTTTATTTTATTTTTTTGATTGATTCTCTATAAAAAATCCAAGTCGTTTTTACTTCGTATCGTGTCTATGCAAAATCGAATGTTTCAAAAGTTAATTGACTGAACCGTAGCGTAAAACGATGCTGTGTATATTAAAATATTTCTATAATAAAATCGTCTGCGCTGGATGAATTTTCTCATAATTTTCCGTTTCATCTGGTTTGTACACAAAATATTAAGCAATTCGTTCTCTTTATTCATTCAAACACTTCCGCCTTCTTTACTGCATAACTGCCCACGCAACTGACCATTAGATCCAGTCGTGCAGCATTGAAATAACGCTTTCTCTCTCTTTTTCTTAAAACAAAAGAAATACATGAAGAATAAACGATGAAGAATATAATAAACAGTCGCTATGAATGTATTCGCATTCCACGGAGTTTGTGGAGTGAACCTGCAGCTTCGGAAGCTACTGCAGGATTGGTATGTTGCGTGGATCGTTGAAGAAGAGTCGAAGATCGTCGCGAACGAGAGAGAATGTATAGCGCGATGGAAACAGGAAAGCAAAATAGTTATATGGGATCGAGAAAGAGTGAAAGAGCGAAGGAAAAAGGATCGAGAGTTGAGCGATGGTCCTGAGATACGCACTGATGGTTTTCCCATGCTAACCATGGAGACGACGACGAATCTTCTTGCCAGCCCTCATAATCTCATACACATATATATATATAGAAATACATTGAAACGCAAGAAGGCCATGCTGCGAGAGAGGCGTATTGTCAATTCAAATTCGTGAGCCCCCACGCACCTATTTATCTCTCTTTCTTTCTCACTCTCTCGCATACTCGAGAGATGAGAAAGACCTAATGACTCGACGATCTTATGCTGATGGTGTTTTTACTGTTGGTCCTCATCTCTCGTGATCCCTCTCCCTCTCTCTCTCTCTTTCTCTTTTTCCTCGTTCTTCATCTCTTCCATCTTACGCTTTGAAAAGATGCAAAGATCACACGCGTAGATGGTCTCACTCAGCTTCGATCTCGCGTCCGCGATGCCATTTTGCCCCCCTCCGGGTGTACGATACAACCTCAAAGATCTCTCAGATTTAGAGAAAATTAATGGACCACCCTTCTTCATGTATTTCATCCTCGTCTTTTTTTAACTTCGAAATAAGAAAATAAATGATTTCCAAGAAAATTTCATTAATATTGTATTATATTCTGAGGATTTTTATCGGTAATTTGTTTTTCTTCCTATTTTTATCTCATTTCTCGATGTTTTTTTTTTTTTTTTTTTTGTAAAAAAATGATTATTATTTATTGCACAACAGTATAGGTCGTGTAATCGAGTTTATTTTTCATGGAAATTTAACGACGAATCTCAACTTCGTAAATAGGTTGGTCGGGTGTGCTGTACAGTGAATTATTTTATAGCTGGGCGAGTTGGAAGCGCGTTAAACGATTAGCGAATCGAGAACGCGGCTCTATATAACACGCAGCATGAGAGAATGATGAGACCACCGCCATATATGCTAGAGATTTTTCTAGGTGTAGCTTCCTGGCACTATGACGTCACAATTAGCGTAATTACAATTACGACAGGGACGCTCACATGTCGAGACACTAATACTTGTATTTAATTTTTAATATATGTACACGAGTGTTCTACCGAATAACACACTTATGTCAAAGCTTATGTATGGAAAGTATACATGTGACTCGCTTTATGATGTTCCGGATCGAGCGAGAGCACTGTGCCACTGACAAGCGAGATAATTAGGCTGGACCGAGACAGGACGTGCGCATTAATTAATTAGCCCAATCTAAGTCCACTTCGCTCGCTTCTCCGCGTACCTTATCGCTCATTCCGATCACACGCCCCGTAGGAATGCAAGCTTTGCCTAATTTTTTTTTATTTCATTAGGACGAGTCATCACGAAATTTTGACAGTCGAGATACATTCTTCGTGATCTTCATATTTTACGATGAAGAATCTTTCTGTAAATATTTCGATTTCGTGATTATTTTAATTGCTACCAATTTATTGCTCAATATTTTCTGAAGATTTCGAAATAGGGATGAAAATCTTGTAGATTTTTGGAGTCGAACCTTTGGTGGTTTTTTTTTTGGACAAAATTAGCAAAATGTGGCTGTCAGTTGTTTCGTTAGAATGACAGCAGTACAGCTGTCATCGCAATATAATTAATTGATGGAAATATTGTTTTTTTTTTAAATAATTGTAAGGTATATATTCGTAATAATTCTTGTTTTATTTTTGAAATAATAATAACGTTGAGCCGATGTAGAGTAGTCGTACGAGCTGCAACATTTAAGTCCGTGACTATTTTAAAATCCAAGTTATTGTGATGTCTCGGCAAGGAACCGCAAATACTCGAGAGATATGAGGAGAGAAGGTTGGTGGGGAAGGGGCGTGAAGTTGTTTCTCTGTCTTTCTTGTGTAAAAAGGTATGCTGACATCAGCCGCCGCCACCGCTACGCCCGGACATAATTAATTTATGCTAACGAATGAGAAGCGTAACGGCTGCGCTCTTAAATTCGCGCCATTGAGCGTCCAAGTGTCCGTAAGACTCTGCCTGCCGGCTGTGGCATTCTCTTCGGTTTCTCTCTTCTCTTTAACCTCTCGCTATCTTCCTTTCTCTTGTCTCTGCTTTTGCCTCTTGCTCTTGCTATCACGGGGGCTCTTTGCCTCGCTCGCTCGACTGGTTTCCGTCGAACTGTTCGAAACTGGTTGGCTTTGCTGCCCCCAGTACAGACGCAACGACGACGGAGACGACGACGACCAAGTCGACGAAGAGAACTACGAGAAGACCAACAACGCGCTGGAGAATCCAATGCATAGAGAGATATACCAAACGAACGAGAAACGTTCTTGGGACCAGTGGGGGTCTCCCAGCAACCCCCTCTCCACCCCTGGGGTCTTTCGATAATTAATTTTATTATTATATACTGCACATATACCTCCGAACGAAATGCCAAGCTTTACCTATCCTTGGCTCTTCCATTTTTGCTCTTTCTCTCTCTCTCTCTCTCTCTCTCTCTCTCTCTGTTCTTGCATTTTACTTACATACCTTCTGTCCTACCTGCATATAAAATTATTTCCAATCTACTTGGAACTACTACGAACGAAATATCTCTGAAAGACGAAAGAAAAAAAAAAAATTATAAATTGAAGAAAAAAAAAACCTGTTTTCTCGCCTCACCGGAAGCGCGAGCCAGGTATATGTCCGGATAGAGATAAAGTGTATTTTATGTATTTATATATTTACGTGTAAGTGGATAGTTGTTTTTTAATGCTTTTTATTTCATTTGGGTGCAGACTTTATTGTAATAAAATTCGTAGCTTTAAATATATGAATATTTATAATATTATACACGTTCGTTTATTTTGACATTGAGTATTTCATTAATTCACTACGAATTGTAATTATTCTACTTAATTTTCAAGCTACATTTAATATTTCGTGAGCAATCAACATTCCTGTGTTGTAAATTTGAAAAAAAAAAAACTAACAAAAAACAAATGTATTGAATAAAATGTCTTACGGATCGTAAGAGACCGAGCGTGTAAAAACCTTAAGGGAGAATTAAGGGAAAAGAATTATGGTGCTACACCGAGTACGCGATATAAAAAGGGGTTGGGGCCAGCAGAAATGGCATTTTTATAAGTTATAAAAATTTTAAGAGTCTTGTAAAAGTCCCGCGGAGCAATAGACCCTGATAGCAGTATAGTAGCGATTCGAGGAGTGCGTTAACATCACGAAAGAGTCCCGGACGTACGACATATGTATGTATTTAATCATCGTCTTCGTATTTAGCGTTAAAAAAGTACAATGAAATGTAACTAAACGAAAAAAAAAAAAAAAAAAAAACTAATAAACATTCCACAGTAGAAATTTGGAAAATAAATAAAAAAAATCATACCTTTCGTTTGATTCAATGATTTTAATCGCGCGTTTAATTGGTCAGGCTTTCGAGCTATAAAATCGTGGCTAAATATTTTAATTTGTCGATTAATTATCAGAACGAATATAAATTAAGTGGTTTAATTTGATTTTAGCCAGACTTATATTTAACGATATATACGAAAGTGCGTTTTGACCCATGCTTGTAATTCGTTTAATTAAATAATTATGTGGATTCACGCGATGCATCGAGGGCCCCCATTCTCTCTCCTCGAGAAGATGAGTCTCAAACTTAAGATCGATAGAGAATGTTGCCACAGTGTGTGGTACGAAACAGCTCATCTAAGTAGAATGAGAGAAAGAGAGAGAGAGAAAGAGATAAAGATAAAGATCGACGAATCCAAGCGGCTTCGAGAACCAATGTAATTAATAACAAGTAGGCGCGTCCACGTCGAGCTCGAGCGTTGGAAGGATCTTTTACCCCCTGCGGAAAGTACGCGCGCCCATCACGTGCTCTATCGCTCATAAGTCTCCCTCTTTTGTAAGATCGAAAAGTGAAAACAACGTTTTTCCCTCGTCTCGTCTCGGTCCTCAATAATATTCATATTTCACATCATCAGACAATATTCCCTATGAATTTTACAAATAAAATAAATATCAAATGAAACAAATGATCAATTCGTTTTAAATTTATACTTCATTATTCGTACTTGTACATAAATCTGACTAAATTATTACAAAATGATTTTCATTATCGTTCTTCGATGATTTATACCTCGTAATATCCATTTTTGACTTATTGAGCTTCCCGTTTTTTCTTTTCTCGCTACTTAAAAAAATTTATTAAATTGTATAGAAACAGTCAAGAAAGTTGTGAAGGTGTTTTAATTTATTGCGCAGGAGTCTCTTAAACACTACCATCTGGCACATAATTTACATAATATTTCGTTAAAAAAAACTAAATAAATCTACAAAATTATAATTAAAAAAGCCATTAACTTCAAAAACGCAAATCACATTTGGTAGCATTTATTCGAATTATGCAAATGATTAATATTACGAATATAAATATCGATTCTAAGAATATATTCTTAAATTCAACCAATTACACCGCATTCATTAACGAATTACAGTTTCTTTGATACGTAAAATTTAATACGTTAATAACATAGAATCAAGATTTAATCAATTACGATAAAATGTTTATCCACCCACGCATGACCTACTGAAGGACAATATGGGTCGTCAAAAATTTCTCAACTTCCAAATCTTCGGTGTGGCTCCATTCGACAAAAAAATTTCTTTAAATTACTCATACATTTGAATGATATCTCCAATGTGCTATGTTCCATTAATTTCCGCCTCCGAATGACTCTCATGAAAGTTAAATACCAAACAAAATGATTTTCTAATCAGTTTATTATCTTTTGGTAAATATATGCATCACTTAAGCATCTCGTTTTACATTATATGAGGCTTTAACATAATTTTATGGAGATGGATCGCGGAGTCCGAGGGGCTAAAAAGATATACCTAGAAATTTTCATGGACCATTTTGGTCTGTGTCACTTTGGGTCAGTTCCGGATTTTTTTTTCTTTTTTTCTTTTTTGTGTCGAAAGAACGCACTATTCAATCTGTTTTGTAGCTTTGTACGAGACCAGATCATCCTGGTTTTCGATACATATATATTTTATGCACTAAAAGATGACAAGGGAAGACGATATTGGTACCTTCGTCCCATTTTGACACAATCTTTCTCTCTCTCTTTCTCACTCAGTCTCCCACTCAACAAAAAATCACTCTCACTCCTCTCTCTCTCTCTCTCTTTCTCTTTTCATCTTTTCTCGCTTGATTCTTTTGCTTCGACTCGATTTTTTCAAAGCCTCTTTTCGTGGCTCTCAAAGATATACCTGGTCCCAAGTCCATTCAGGTATTTAGACAGGGTGCATCCGCTCTTCTCTTTTTCTCTTCATCAGTCTCTCTCTCTCTCTCTCTTTCTATCTTTAACACGCACTCTTTGGATCTCATGGTATCTTTATATTTTTAGAATAACATCGTACCAAAGCATGCAACGTAAATGTTGGTGTAGCTATACGTATAGACATCTCGTTATACACGTGTCCTTTTCTCACTTTCGAAATAAAATGTCTAATATATATATATATATATGTTTCTCTGAAAATTCTTGCAACGCTGCGAGATCGTCAAGAGAAAAGAATAATATGAGAAGCTGGATCGTAAAATAAAAAAAATACAAATAAAGAAAACCAGTCAAACGATATATTTTATCGTAAAAGGATGTTTATGATTGTTGAATCCACCACAATTAATATATCGACTTATATAAAATGAGAAATATCGATAGATCGGTAGTTCTGTTTGAGGCGAATTTTATTGAAAAGCACGAAAGTGAATTGATAAGGAAATAAAGTTTGAATGCATGAATTAGGATATTTTTTGGTGCTTGTGCATGTGACTGAGGAAAAAAGACACCTGGATGAGGCGCGTGAAGATGCTGAGCTGAGGAAGCTGCATCTCGAACATTATACGTATGCACGATGACACGTACGTTTGTGCGTGTGCGGGCTCGGGTCTCGCACGCGTGAGGAGAACTCTCCTCGAATATCTTTGTCTTTTTATTTATTTTTATTATTATTTTTTTTTATTCTGCTTTTACCTGTTTCGGGCTCTGTCGAGATGAAACGCCGATGATCCACGAGAAGGCCCCCAAGGCCCTCTCTCTCTCTCTCTCCCTCTCTGTTGGTTTCGAACAAAACCCCAAGACGTTTCGCTGAAAATATAAAACTACAGAGAGAGAGAGAGAACCTCACTCGGAGATGGGTTCTTTAGACTTTAGAGCATCGAGAGAGAAACTTGGTAGCAACGGACAAGACAGCCGACATCTCCGCCCTTCACTACCAACTCTCTCGTTCGCTTCGCACCCGCTTGCAATATCTCTGTCTTTCTTTTTTTCTTCTTCCCAGATTTGTAACAGTATACTACCGCGCGTAAATGTTCGCCTCGATTCACACCAAAATTTATATATAGGATAACCAATCAACCACCGCCCAACAAGGAATCTCTCATTCCCTTGAATCTTCTCATCCTGATGATGGACGAGAAAGGAACGAACGATACACCTGTGTGTCTAGGAAACGTCATCGTAGCTCATTAGTAATAATTTTTTTTTTTTTTTTTTAATAACCGCAAAAAGCAACGTTATTTATTGTATTTTTGTTTTTTATTTATATGTTTTCTTTACTGAGATAAAAATTTTGAACCAAGAATCACAACAATGAGCAATCAGTGCTCCGGGATTGCTAGGAATCGCCAAACTAAACGGATTTTTGTTTTCAAAACTTTTGTATCCCACGCGGTGTAGATTTTTGGAATGTTTTTTTTTATTTATTTTTTTATTTTTTTCGACGTATCATCGCTTTGAAAAAATGGTGCAGGTCAGGGTTCACTGAGATAGAAAGCAAAGCTTGAGGAGGATGGAGGGGTCGAGAAAAAAGGACATTCGAGAGGAACGCGGAGACGAAGACGGCAGGAGGGAAGAGACTATTGAAGATGGTTAGAAAAATCGATCTCCCATCGAGGCTCAGATATCCAACAGACGTTGCTGTCATGGCCGCACGTACACGATCGAAGGTGTAATCGATCGACCACCTATCGAGTCGACGTTCATCCATCATCTCGTTTCGACGACTCTTCAGAGTTCCTTTTGCTAAGAGATAGAAAGAGAGAAAGACTAAAAGAGTTTGGATAATCGAATTCTTTGCGTTCTCCCACTTATCGTTTCTTCGTCAAATGGCCATTTGAAATACACGCTACTCGTCAACCATTTTAAATACTCATTCGAGTCTAGCACCGCTGGAGCTCGCGTTAATAGTAATCGCCGATATAGTTATTAGCTAATTCCTCATGACCTTAATTAGAAAATCGGTAAACGACTCGATTTGGTTTTTTTAAAAAAAATTTTTTTTTTTTATTTAGCAAATCGATTATCCCACGATAGAGGAACAAATAAAGAAGAAAGAAAAAAACGGGAACATGAGAAAAAAACACTTGTTGGCACAGCCTTCGCAGACTGGATGATTTCTCACGAATAATTTAAATATCAATACGAGAAATTATAAGAATTCCAATCGAACAAATGTTCATCTTTGTCCCAGACAAAAAGACAGATCGAAGAAGAGAGAGAGAGAGAGAGAGAGTAGGATCACGACGACCGCGAGAATTTCGAAACCTTAAATTCTTATCCCGCGTTCGAACAAAGACACATTCGCCGCAGCTCCGAAATATTTTTTACCTTTCTTCTTCTTTCATTTTCTTTTTTTTTTTCGAAGCAAACACACGTGTTTTTAGCCGCGAGAAATTTCCAGGAACCAGGCTCGATATAACCTGGATTAGATTCGGTGCTTCGACGACGTCGACGACTGTTACGACTATCTCTTCGTTTTCTTCTGTTCTTTCACCTTCTATATATATATTTATGTCAGCGATTGTACGTTCGACGGTTATCTTTACTCGCCTTCCTTCTTCCTCCTCTTTGTCAAACATTAAGAACGATAAAATATAAAAACTTCTGTCACCTTTGCCTCTTAAAAAATGTCTACGGATACACATATTGATTTGGAGCTGACGAAAGATCGTGGCTCTAATTTCTATTCCCATCTCAATCCTTAGGGTTACGCCATTTTTTTTCTTGATGGATCCAGCTGCATTGATATTTGTGATTAGACAAGAATCCAAGTGTTTATAGAAAAAAAAAAAGAAATATTTTCGTCGCCACCTTGAACTAGGACTACATGCAAGCAAAACAAACAAACAAAATTTTATCTCACAAAAATAATCATTTAATCTTTACGACGCTTTTTCCCAGATAAAGAAAAATCAGCTTCTGCTTTACTGACCCTTCTTACCACCTTAAAAAGTGTGTATGTTCACACAATCGTTCGGAAAAAAAAATCTTCAACGTACCAGTCATTAAAAAAAAAGAAAATCGATTGAAAAATCAACCGAGTTTCAAAAAATACGTCCTGGAAGGTCAACAATTGATTCCCAATGAAGAGATTCCACTTGACGAACTTCTCGATGACATATTTGTATTCTGTTGCGTCAATGTGCCAATAAGGAGTGTTAAAAATATATTTTCCAATGACCCATCTCTACTGTTGCAACGAGGCATTCTTCATGTGTGCAGGACACATGGAGAAGCCTCGTTCTTTAGACGAATAAACGGAAAACGGAGCAACCCCTTTGGGGGTGGCAGGCAACAAGTGACCATACCAGTTGGGCCAGGAACTACTCCCAGAAATAGCTCGCAAAAGTGGCTTTGGTCACATATATTGGGACGTGGATATAGACAGTTATGGTTATCCATATATGCCACAAGAATTCAGATATATTTTCATGTATTTATATATATTTATATACATAAGAAATATATATATGTGTATATGACTATGAGATTCTTTCTTGTGTCGTGGTCGTCGACCAGCCGGTCGTTTTAGCCAATCGATATATCGAGCGAGCGTGGGTGACCCTCATATATATATATATTTGTTATATATATACTTTAATCGTATATTCTGGGGTTTCTGTGGGGTTGCCATACACTTGGCTGTCATGCTTTTGCTCTCAGAGCTGTGCTTTCAACCCCTCTCAGTGACTTTGTGTGTAGTGATGTGTGTTTAGTGGGGATGGCTCTGAACGTGCACGCCATAAGGGGCTGAATCACTCCTCGGGTTCACTTACATGCGTGTAGGGAGTTTTTGCGGTAGGCCATGGGCGCTTTAGGTCCGGTCTCATGCGGTCAGCCGAGAAAGCTTTTTCTCCTAGTTCTCTCTCTTTTTTTCACTCTCCCTCCCTCTCTCTCTCTCTAACTTTCTCTATCTACAGCCATAGCTTTTCCGCTCCCTTTCTATCTCTGTCTCAAACCCTTGAATTTTCGATTCTTTCCCACCCTCCCTCCCAATCCATTCTCGAAGGTCACGACCTACCGTCCTGATCGTGAACCCAGTGGAAGGTCGTTTGCGATTTTTGCAAAATTCAACATGCGAGCCTTCGTTTGATGAACAAAAGTTCACTAAAGTCGTAGCCTACGTGGAACAAATCTCGTTGTTCGTTGACAGCGAGTTGACGGTTTAGAAGTTTTGGTCATTTCCATAACTTTGTATTATTTTAATCGATTTTATAGCGTATAGCAGAAATGATTAAAAAAGCTAATAAATTATTGTAAAATGTGAAAATCGATCGATTACCTCGTGAAAACTGTCAATTACAACAAATGTATCGTTTTAATTGGAAATTAAAATTGTAATACGCACAGAGAATTGTTAATATGAGTGAACTTGCTATCGCGTACAGCAATGAGAGAGAATAGCGAACGTGGAAGAGACCGAGGGAAGTCTCTCGACGTGGCAATGTTTTAGCGTATTGATCCAGTTGAGGGGGTTTTAGTTGAGCTCTTGCGGTCGGCAATAGAGAAAGAGAGTATAAGAGTATAAGGTTCGCGAGTAAGTGAGTCGGAGTGCTCGAGAGAAAGATAGACTTGAGGAGAGACAGAAGAGATAGAAAGAGAGAAAAAAGTGCAGGGTTGAGCGCGATATAGTGACCAGCGTTGCGAAGGGAGGTTAAAAGGAAGAGAAACGAAGAAGGGACGATTCGGGGGGAGGGTTTGGAAAGAGTAAAAGAGTGGGAGGTTAAAACTGGACGGTGGCACTTACCCGCTCATAATCACCCCCGAACCTCCACCCGGACGACTATACCAAAGAATTCTATGCTGCACTTTCTCTCTTTCTCTTTGCGGCTTCGTACATACACAAATATTGACCAAGAGACAGTTCTAATGAAGAGATATCTGTGTGTAGCTGAGCACACGATGTTCCAGAGTTTAAATAGACAAATATCTCGGCGTGAATTGGCCGCCACAGAGCTTTTTAATCCCCAACCAAAAAAATCTTCTGTACGTTAGCATAAAAATTGAAAAAAAAAATTGGCTGAATCGACGAATGTAAAATAAATGAACGAAACCAAGACTTTAATACGAACTGGAGGTTGTCACTCGAGTTTTTCGTTAAATATTATAACATCGTAGTTGCTACAGAGTCGATCTATGTCAATTCACTGGTTGCCTTTTTGTTATTTAAATATGAAAATGTCGAAGCTGCTAGATAGACTCGAGCTATACCAGCAATCATAGAATTTGCTTAACAAAGATTGCAATGTATTTTTTTTGCATCGTTCGTTCTTCTGGTTCTTGTGAAAAATGCATGGTGTCATCGTTGTTTATACCCTGGCGGACATAGAGCATGAACTCTCGTCGTCGTGAAAAAAAAGCTGAAAGACAAAGTCGCTTTTTGCTGTCAGCAACTCGTTTACTTGCTCTAGAGACCTTTTTGCACAGTGTTTATATCGAAGATACAATTTTCACATACTACAGCTATACATCTCAATAATTATTTAAAAGAATGATGTTGTAACATTGAGGAAAATGTCTACGAAGGGAGGAAAAATCGATCGTGTTACACTTCACCACTTCAATACGATTACAACTTCAAACGTACATTTATACAGAGTATTAAAATTGCCAAGAATTGCTGCGCTCGAATGCTAAACTAGTAGAGAACCTTTAGTAACTGCTCTCTAGCTAGATATTTATTAAATATATATATATGTATATCCGAAGAGCTACCTTTAATCTATCTTTAAGAAAGTCGGTCGTTGTCGACGGAAGAGAAAGAGAGAAAGGAGAACAAAACCACCCTCCTTACGTATGCACACCCTTGAATAATTGCCGCTCATTCGCTCAAATTATCCCGTAGTTTCCGCGTCGAGCGAATGTAAAATCATAATAACACTGCTGGCCGCGTGCACACGCGGGACTTTTGACTCTTTCATTCTCTCTCACTCTACTATTTCTCTCCCTTTCGTTATATTTTCGATGTTTCGATGTGGCGTGAGCTCTCGTGCGCTTGTCCACCACGTAACTTATACACATTTATATAAATATATATGTACAACACCTATATTTATAATACGTGTTCACAACATTTATTTTACGTATTAGTAATAAAGACAGTTCTTGTTCATATGCGTTTATATGTATGTGAGAATACATATGGGGTTGTAAAAAATTAATATGTGAAGAAGCGTCCATCGAGTTTGTTCAGTCATCCACTGTCTCTTCTCTCTGATCGCTTCCACGTAAACTCGTTCCCCATTTTGCCACAAGGACTCGCGCAAAACCCTTGCACGCACTATATATTTCTCCCTTTCATTCAACGCACTTTTGCTTTTCTGTACTTTCTCGCTCCTATACATTACGTGGAAGAAATAAAATTTACCGAGGGCTCTCAGAAAGCAAGGAAAAGAGGAAACTAATTTGTGTCTTTTCAAGTGTGTGTCCGTTTGTGTGTGTGTGTGTGTCTGTGGTTGTGGTGAAAAGGGAATAAATGCTCAACACGAGCCATGCATAAAGTACGCACCTCGATAAAATCATATCCTTGTTTTAAATGTTATGTCATCGTTGCTAACGCACGTCTGATCAATATTTCAACATTTTTTATAAACGATTTAAACGAACTTTGATTCTCGATGGATTTTTCGAAACTAATATCACTTTTTTATCATTTATTTTTCAGAAGAAGCCTCCAGTTCTATGCTGGCGAAGCCAAACTGTAAGTACACAAAATTCTGTTTTCCTCAGACTATAATTATTTCCGATTAATTAGAATTACCCTGTCAGCTCAGTGACGGAATCTTCAATTTTTTCATAAAGAAACAAAATTTTGTGTGTTATTGCGTGATATGAATAATTGCCGTAGGGTGTTAATGCTTTTTTTTCACTCACGTCACCAGCCAACCTTCAATTTCGGGATCGATCTTTCTCTCGAAATTATTCCGATCGATGTTGACGTAAATCGTTGATTTTTTTTTTTTTGCTTCAAATTACATGATAGTTTATTGACAGTAATTTAAAATTACTCGCGCGCGTAAGGGTGTAGCGTTGCAATTTCACGTTCTTGTCGTACTCTCAGAACGGAAAGGGAGGAGGAGAGATTCTGTCGTCTGACACCTCTAACGATTCCCGCCTCTCGCCGCGTATATTACTTGACACGTCGTCGAATACCTGGACGGTGGAAAACGCGCACCTCCAACATAAACGCTCTCGAGGTGGTCAGAAACGCTTTGAACGATTATTTACTCACTCTCCTTCTCTCTCTTTCTACCTTTTTCAGTGCAGATCCTCGATACATAGCGAATTAACGACGAATAACCGCGGGAAAACCGGTTAAACGTTTGTGTGTATGAAACTTCACATATTCTCGTATATCTATACGAACATATTTATTTTATGAAAGTATATAGAAACCTTTATAACGTTTCGATCCCTTTCTTCTATCATTTGTCCACTTATACACCTTCATCCACTCTCTTATGTGCAAAAGTCCTTAATTCATACTATTTGACGCCTCGAATTAAATGTTTGTCTGCCATTTTATTTGGCAATAGTCGATACACTTTTATTCCAATGTTATACCTCGTTCTTTCATTCTTATGGATATTAACTTAAACGAGCATTCCTCCGGACGCTTTACTCTCGACGCGAATTAATGAAAACACGCGCTCGAGTGCGCGCTGATAAAGCGAGTAGTATTATAAAGTCCTCGTCGTTCGAACACATCCTCCGACTTCGCCCTGATCCTCGATATCCTCTTTTCTCGTTCTCTATCACAGGAATTTCGTACTAAATTATTCGAATCCGTGTTTATAAGAAAATTATCAGAAAATGGAACAAGAATTATTCCTGTTAAATTGCATTTCGGATTCGTCGAACTGATAGTTCTATTTATTTTATTCGTAATCTATATCGAAACAAATTATTTTCGAACTCGAAAAAATTTAAAGAACTTTAACCAATTTTTTCAAAATTTTTCGCGCAGTCATTCTTGTGTAAAAAAATAAATGACCTTGTAAATTTGAATTTTTAAGTTTTGACTTCAGGGGATCGTAATCAACGATCCTAAAACCTCCAGAACGTCGTGCCCACGAACATTGGCTCGAAATAATCATTAATCTTCCGATCAGGAAAGAAAATTTAAAGAAAGAAATTAAATTTACAGAAATTGTAATTATCATAATTATCAATAAAGATTTATTGATAATTTTAATAATTGAAACAAAAGACGTCACTTTTATACGAAAAATATGGAAAGCAATAAAATAATTCTTTCAGATTGACGTCAACAATTAATCGAGCGTCATCTCAGATTGCTACTTAATGACCTTTATCAATTATCAGTGACACAAAGAGTTATTACTCTCGATTGGTAAGAAAAAAAAAAAAAAAAAAAATCGATGTTGGCTTCTTTGATGGAAACATAGCAATAAATAATTTTTTTATACTCGAATAAGAATTTTCATAGCACATTCATCGAATAGCGATAAACTCGTATTTAATGAAAATTAATATATTGACGATACAAATAAAAATAATGATTAAATACAACTGGTGGAAAGGAAAAACTTGACAGGCTTGCTCGAGGATGTTTCGATAAGGATGAAATGGAATTTGCAATTAATGAGTTATGAAATACTCCTTTGAGAACGTGATAATTAAATTTGTCGTGAGAATTAATACGAAAGAGATGTCACGGTTATAAAAAACACAACTTATGTTGTCGAGAAAATGCACGCGTGCATTCTAGAAATATTTAAACGATATAGTGTGTATGAAAAGTAAAAAAAAAAAAAAATGGACACAAGTATGAATTCAATGGCATGAGGAGCGAGCGTCTGTAGGTGACGACTCTAAGTTGTTAAAATTATTATATGCGCGGTATACGAGAGAGAGAGCATTATTAACAACCATTGAGTAATTACAAAACGATGTTTCGAGAGAATTCTAAAGTTATGACAGAAAGAAAAAAAAAACATTACATTGAATTATCCAGTGTAATCTACGATTCCGCATTGTTTCATCGAGAATGTTGGGCAGGAAGTATTTTTTTGTTTTGTTTTATTTGTATGCATTACCGACAACTTCCGCAATGACATGATTGTTTTTTTTTTCCTCAATTGTTAGTAAATGAGAATTGCAGTTGAGCAAATATAACAAAATGTCAAACTTTATCGTTTCGTCACCAACTCTGAAGTTTATCGAGTGGAATAATAAAGTTTTGTCGATTTTTGAATGCCACGAGAATATCAGTAGAGAAATCGTGTGCACCGAATGCATTTTGTCAGTGACATGCGTTATAATAATACAAAGAACGAATACACGCGATCACGTGTTTCTGAAAATATGAGAGAAAAGAATACGAAACAAGAAAGAGCGAGAGAGAGAGAGAGAGAGAGAAAGAAGGGCCGTTGCCACGTAGGTAATTAAGGAGCGGCGTTAATTTCCGAAAAAAAAAAAAAAAAAAACACACACATAAAAACATGAAAAAAGCAACGGTTATACCACACAGGCAGTCGATGCGATCATCGGTGCGAGAACGAGGGTAAAAAAAAAGGTGGGAGCGATTACATCAACGAGCAATAAGCACGATTTTTTTTTTTTTTTTTTACTTATAGAGCAGACGCAGATCAGGTGTATATCGTAATGTACACGTGAGAATACGAGAAACCTAGACCGATTCGATCGTAAGTGTGAGCGAGATGAAAAAAAAAAAAAAAAAACAATGCGACGAACAAATTGCGTTTCCACCGCTTCGCTGATCTCGATTACGTGTATAAATATATAGATATATCACGTGTTTATAAAAAAAAAACATATATATAGCTCGTCCAACGAATTCCGGTAATTATCACAATTGCCTGTGTCGGATCGTCCGCGCCCAAATTGCAAACATTCTCCGTATAACTCTATTGAATCACTATTTTCTCAGCTTTTTATAATTCAATAAAAAACTGTTAATGCAGCACTGCACCGAGGATAAAAGTTTGTTGATCAAAAGAAATCTTGTGACTTTTAACCAAAATTTTCAGTTTGATATCTGCGAAAAAATATTCTCGAGATAAGACATTCTCGAATTGTCACTCGAAAGACTCGTTTGGACCTATCAATTAAATTCGTTTTGTAATTCACTATTTTTTAAATTCAACTAGTATTTAATTGTGTTTCATAAATTGACATAATATTGACATCATTTGATTCACTTTTTCATATATTTATGGCTTGTTACGATATATTCGGTTCTATCCATGAAATCTCATGTTTTTTGTTATCAAGAAAATATTTTGTTATAGAAAATTTGGATTAAATCGTAATTAAAGCATATTTTTTGTGAATCTACCTAATTATTTGTTGAGAAAAATAACAAAACCATTTTATGTTGATTGTGAAGAAATCGAGAGAAAAAAAAAGTAAAAGGTTTCGTTTACATCGACTAGTTCTTTAAATATGAAACATTTGTTTCCTCCGGACGTAGAAGTAAAGTGGTATTATCTCTTGGAGAAAGTAAAATTGAATGTAAGGCTCGTCATTCAATGTTAAGAATAATGACAAGTGGGCTGTCAGCAGGGACGCTGAAAACTTCAAATTTATACATGTTTTCTTCTTCTTTCAAACCTCGAACCGTTGGTTGGGTTTAACGAGTAGTTTGTGCAAGAGCCACGTATGTAAGCACCCCCATAGAGAAAAACTTACACGCAGGTATGATTCCGTTTCTCGTTACACATTTATTGATTATTCAACGGTGAAAAAAGTGTTGTTTGAAACTAAGAACCCTTCCGTTTTATGTCACTCGAGAGTTCAAACCTTTTTGTACACAATTGCAACAAAGTAGAGACACGAACGTTACGTTTTGCATGTGCGAGTGTTTTATCCCCTCATTTTGAATTCTTGATTGTCATCGAGTGTCTTCAACCCTTACTGAATTGTTTTATTATTTTTTATTATGATGTAACGATAAAAAAAGAAAAAAAAAAAATGCGATGTTTTTGCCATTTTGTCTGTATCCAACTTCAACTTAGTTGCACGATTTTATTTCAACACCCGTGCATTTCACATTGTTTTCAACATCTCTTCGGTCTGTCTCTCAATAATTTCTCTGCCCTTCTCTGTTCCCTGTTTGTACCCTTGAAAATGACACGCAATTTGCATTATAAGTTACGAAGGACAACGTTGCACGTAAGCACCCTTAGTTTTTTTTTTTTTTTAACTTTTTTCTCTTCCTCCACAATCCACTCTTCCATTTGTGCTTTTGGGCGTTGCCCTAAGAGTACAACTATCGTTGCTGACAGTACGGTTTTTCTCTTAGCTATTAGCGAATACACTAATACTTAACGTACAGACATATATCTGTATAAATTCGTATATAAATTGTTGGAATGGACGTGCACGCATGTGTAGAGAGAGTATTCCAGCTCTCGAGGTTTTTCCATCAATTAATTATTTCACGAAAATTAATTATCCGCAACAGTAGAAAAGGAAGCGATTTATATATGTATATATTTAGTATAAATGGCATGCCAACTATATTTACGTGCTTGTACATCAGTTTGTCCTTTTATACATACAAATACATACATATATATATTTTTATACAGCAAAAGCAACCCCCTTCCTAACAAGACACATTATAAGTTTTTCCCGGGGGTTAATTCCGTCGACGATACAGTACATACACACACACACTACATCTTCGCTTTTCTCTTTCTCTCCATCCATCCTTTGGGCCATTTACTCGTCGCAGTTTCGTTGTGCAGACTGCACACATCATTCCCTCTTCCTCCTCGTTCTTAACGTCCCAAGTAACCTCATCCTCCTCTTTTTCTTCCTCTTCCTTCCTCTTCAACCCTCTTGAAGAGCGTCCAGCGTTCCTTCGGACTAAGAGCGTGGCTAAGAGTTTGTACTTGTAGGTTTATATATATATATATATATGTGTAGAACGTCTCTATGGTTAATTAAACGCATAGATCACCCACCTACCTCTTCTCTTCGCTTCCTCTCATTCCCACCCTCTGCGAGAACAGATCCAACGAAGAAGAGACTCATTCAACCCCCTGTGACCCCCTCAGCTCGAGCTTTGCGAACTCGCCACGAAGAACATTCGAGCTTTATGTACGAGCGAGAAACGTAACTCTTCTCTCTCGCGGTATAAACCCTCACCTTATTTCTTGCAGCACAACCGGATATTATCCCTTTCTCACCACTCCCAGTGACCACTACATTCTTTCACACTTTATAATGATTTTTAATCCTTCCACCGGTTCATATACACCGTACAATACATATATTTATCGACAATAATTCACACGCTTTATATCATATTTACATTTAATTCATATTTCGTCTATATGGCTAAATCATGTCATAATATGAAATAAAAAATGAAAAATAAGAATTTGAGAAGCAGAGGAAATGAAAGAAAATATATTCGAAGATATAAGAATGAAAAACACTACGGAACGCCCTGAATCGTTAAAGATTTCTTTTTTTCTTTTTCTTTTTTCACCTCCATATTAACCTTAAATTAAACTTCAAGATGAGCAAGCCAGGGAGTCCAGTTAAAGCTGACTTGTATGAGGACCCAGAATGTGTGGGGCCTTCCTTCTCCAAAAGATATTCTTCTCAACTATATATACACGTTTACATATTTAAGTCGATATATGCCACCTGAACGTATATGTATAATATACAGCATACAAAATATTCTTTTGCCCCCTGGACCCCCTTTCTCCTCGCCCATCCTCTAACCATTCTCTTTGGACCCCTCTATCGTCAATATTTTATTTGGTGAAGGAGATCGCCACTAGCTGCCTCATCTCTTTGGCTTCCTACTCCACGCCCACGTGTGTCGCGCGCGACACCATATCCACACACTTTAAGTACACGTACACTCACATATATCTACACATTTCTTCGAGAGGGAAAGCATCAAGATGTTCTAACGCACACCTTTACTCTCAAAGATGGACCAGGGAGTCTGTACCGGTTTTCTCAGAGACGATAAACTTTACGAGTATCTGTACATTGAATAATGACACACATAAGGGCGTAACTCAGCCCAAATTTAGCGGCAAATCTTTAATCATTGCGCCCTTAAATCTCATCAGCAGTCCATATTTCTCTTGGAAATGAGAAAATGAGAAAAAAAAATACTCTCACAGGCACAATCCATGGCTGCTGCAACTTCACAGCCACACTTGAGCACGAACACACCATGATAATCGCTCATTATCGTTAACACCAACCGGTGACCCTCTCTCATATTCCACACTCAAGATTTCTTGACTTCCAAAACTAGCTTGTACGCTTTCATAACGTATGCATGTGTTATTTATTATGCATTAAACATTCCACAAGTGTCGGACGTATTCATTATTTACTTTTGCTCAGACTGACCGGAAATCATATTTTTTATTTTACCGAACAAACAACATTTTTCTACCAGAATTGGATTTGTTAACGCGCGTAGGTTGAGAATATTTCGATGAATGGAATTTCCAATTTCTTCTCTCCAACGAACTCACGTGTTTTGATAAATAATTTCGTTTTTATACGTTTTGTGATCAGCATAAGCCCAGAAGGGCTTAGTTATCGGATATAATGTGAAATATTGCTTCTGACGTGACTCGATTAAGAATTGTTTCATGTCAAAAAACTTAAAAATACTTATTTATTGGTAAAATTTATGACTATGTATTTATTTCATTGGATAATTTGTCGTATGAGTCAGATTTCTAATTCCTGCAACAGCTGACAGATTTAATTGAGTTCGCTCTGGTGGGATTGCAGAATTTTGGCTTTTAATTAATTCACCACAGACGGAAAGATGTAGAGACGGATGAGGACCGAGAGCGGTGGTTAAACTGGATAGGAAACGGGGTAAAAGAGTCGAGAAATCGCTTGAGTGCAATCTCGAGACAGAGAAATATGTAGAGAGGGATGTTATACCGTATACACGAGAGTGAGAGACAAAATTAGGAGAAACATAGCGTGGAAGTTGGTCTCTCTTTGGGTATCGTCGAGATTCGCGCAAAAGGCAGGTAAAGGTAAAAAATAAAGACGGCGAGAGGAGCGGGAGAGGCAAGAAAGAAGAGCGAGCGCCGGGCGCGCGCGAACAAATTAGCTCTCTATCTGAAACAACTTCTTGGAATAGCCGTTACTCACGTGCGTGCCAGGCAGGCGGAAAGAAAGAAAGAGAGAGAGAGAGAAAGAGAGAGGATCAAAAAGAAAAGGAAACGAAAAAAAAATTGCCAACAGTTTCGGAACCTTTCGAGTTGTGTGTGACGCGCGCCACCGCAAGGCGAAACCTCCAAAAGACGAAGAAGAGGAATCGAAAAGTCAAAGCAAAGAAAAATAAGAGTGTGGAGTGCGATAACAAGAAAAAAGGCCAAAAAAAAGTATTGCCAGGGATAAAAAAAAGTGTAAAAAAGTGTCTAAAACCGCCGAACGAAATTTCTTTCATCAACAGACACTTTGGCATTGCAGTTGGTGAAGATTTTGGTCTCCTCTTTCTACGTGTATAGATTTATTTAGCATTCGTAGGTCGGACGTCTTAGGTAGAGGTGCATAAAAATGGAGGGATAAGAGAATCGTTCGAGACGTGTTTAACGGCTGTGGATATTTATAAGCGAGAGAATTTTTTCGCACGACTTGGGGTTGGTGTCGGAAGACTTGATCGAGAAACGAGGATAGTTATTCTTTTTGCTCTTCTCTATCTCTGACTTTTTAAGACCAGGACAAACTACGGTTGCGATATCTTGTTGATTCTTCGATCCTTAATTAATTCTTTGGTGACTTGTTTTTAGTTTTATTTCGATGGATTTAACACACGTGGAGAATGAAATAAAATGTAATGAAATGAAGAGAAGAGAAGATAAATAAATAGAGAGAGAGTACGAGAGAGATAGAAATAGGGGGAAGAATTATTTTCCATTAATGAGAGTGACGTTCCCCGTAGAATAGATCAGGAGAACGATCGAACTTGTAGTTTACGTTTGTCCTGTTAATTTTAATCGGTCGAACAGAGCGTGGCTTTCACGGGAATTAGAAGGGGTTGGCAAAGGATCGTAAATGCTGGACGAACCTGCCGATCTCTCGGTTTCTCACTCGCTCGCACTCTATTCCGCGGCCAAGTCCACCGCGCTTGATACACCGGGCACGATCGAATGAATCAACAGAGACAATTAATAGCCCGACTGGCCCCTTTGGAAAGCGTCGGCACGACCCCCCGAGAATGTGCGGACAACAAATCTATCTGTCCAGTTGTTGGGGGCATCTCCTCCGCCCACAAACTTCTCTTTCTCTCTCTTTCTCTCTTTTCCTTCTTCTTTTTTTCTCCCTTAAAGTCTGTCGCATTCACCCCGCGTGTTTTCTATTCTCTCTCTTATCCAACACAGCTTCTCAACTGCCTGACCGTCCGTAACGGAGTATCCACACTCCCCATGTATTTTTCTATATATATATATACAGTATTAGGTACTAAACACAGTGAAGAACATGTCTGATCATCCGTGTACGGGGCAGCTGAGAGAAGTACCCCTGTATCCTAACCCTTGACCAGCAGGACCAAACATACATAGTGCACTCAACCTCAACCCCCTTTTCCACTTCTTTGCTTCGTCATAAACCGAACTATTAAAGCTGAATTCGTCTTACATTCGTGTTTCGACTTTTAAAAAGTAACTTTTTTTAGTTATTACTGATGTTATTGTATTTTCCATCAATATTCCGATCAAGTATGCACAGTAAAGTGAAGACTGATAAATGAACAAAATTCATATGAATAAATCAGTATGAATTATTAATTTAATGATAAATGTGTGGATATTGTTGGAATGAAATGATTTTGTTTTGTTTTACTGTTTTTTTTTCTTTTTTTTTTTTAATTGCAAGTGATTTTCTGGGATTTGTATAGTGATGTAAATACTCACTGACAGCTTCAGGCAGAAGGGTTAACAAGACAAGACTCTTAACTATGCGTTAACCCAGATTTGTGAATTCCAAAGCTCCGCCAAGTGATTAATGGGCGCAAAAAGGGGGTGGCAAAATCTCTGCTCACTTAACAAGAAGATCGAGGGTTGTTAGCCACCAGCCAAGAGTAATATCAACCCTTCCTTCGTCCCGTTTCATTGAGCTTGCAGGATACGAGAGAAAAACAGAGAGAGAGAGAGAGAAAATGAGGGAGAAAGAGAGATTCGAACTTTGTTCACCAGTTTTCGTCTCTCGCACCCTCCGACAATATTTAAGTCATGTTTTAAGCGTAATTAAATGGCAGAGGGTTCATGCCACACGGCTTTTCGCTTTACTTTACCACCCCGAAACTCATCCCTTACTTTTTACCACTGTACTAACAGCACGCGGGAACCCTCCCACGCAAATTATCGCATTTAACCCTCTCTGCCGCGCGTTTTCTCCTGCAACCCCAAATCTCTTCCTCTCTCTCTCTCTCTCTCTCTGCCTCTCTCTGTCTCTCATTCTGGCCCGCGGTAATAATGTACTTTTCATTAGCCACGCCAGATTCTCCTTTGCTTTTCACAAGCTTCTTCGTGTGCTCAAACTCTCCCTCGTTTCATCCCCTTTTTCCTTCATGTCATCGGAGAATTTAACGCCCAAATATTCATCACTCTTCGCAACCCTTTACTCCCTCGTGTCCGATCCTCTCCCCGATCTTGTTTTCTCTCGTTTATTCGATCAACAGGTCTTAATTGCTGTCATCAAACTCTGTCCCAATCTCGAGTGGACTTTTCATTGAGACAATGTTGTAAAACCAATTTAGTACAAAATTGAAATTAATAATCGGAATAATTGCTCATGGAACAAAATCTCTGCAATTTTCTCCATTAAAATAAAATATATTTTCAATAAAATAAATGAAAAAACTTGATTACACAATGAAACAAAGTTAATTAATAAAATATTCTCATTTTCATGACATTTATCAAAATTTTTATAACTCACCATTTTTATGGATTCAGAAACCCCTTAAAATTACAAAATTCTTGAATTTTACTGCAAATTATTTTGAGTCACGGATTATGATATCTTGCTGAAGAAACATAAATTAATTACTCTATCTTCTCTCGCGTTATTTGCGCAAACACAGACGCATATCTACTGTCTCTTGGACGAGATAATTCGAGGCTTTCTTTTTGATAAATTGAGACGGCCTTTGGGCATGTAGAAACAGAAAGAGGAAGAGAAAGAGATAAAGAGGAAAAGAGGAACGAAGGGATCTCCTCCCTTATACACATTTCGTGGGACTGCTGTCAGTGCGAGGCTCTAAAAGCCTAAAATAACCCTTGCTTTGCATCTCACCTGTTGCTCGGTCGTCCGCCCTCTCGACACCTCCTCCTTTTTCGCGCCACTCCGACCACCATCGCGCTTTCCTTCTCTTTATATATGTATACGTGTATATATCACTTTTCAAGTCTGTCTCTCGCTGGCTAATTAAAGAGTCAGACAGTGGCTGGTTCGCGGGTGTTTAATACTACTTCTCCACCCATCGTTTCTTCACCATCTTTCTTTTTATATATATATACATATTTTATATATAGTTATCACGTATACGTAAACATATATATATATTTAAAGAGGAAAAGAGAGAAAGAGAGTCCCGTTGGTAGATTCAGCTTCTCGCGCACCCTTCTCGCCCTTGCGGGCTCTCGGCGAGTGTTCCTCTCTTGGTTTCACAAGCCCGGAATTAATTAGCGGCTGTTAACCAACGGTTCGCGAGATCCCTACGAGCATTTTGCCTCAGGATCCTCACAATTTCTCTCCTTGCTTCTCTCCTTCAAATTTCTCTTTGTCTCTCTTTCTGGCGACTCATTTAGGGGATGTTTATTTTAATTTTACTCAGCGTCCTTCCTTCGCTCTCGTTGAAGAGGTAAAACAGTACGGTGTCCCGCGACAGCCACCCTTCACTCGTCCCTTTTTCCTTGCCGTGTCGTCGTCCGTCCTGCATCAACGCTCACCCCATAACCACCCTTCTCGTTCCATCTTCAGCGATAGCCCCAGGACTCCTTCGACTTTTTATCACTTAATTAACTCATTCTCTTTTCCCTTGTTTCGTCTTACTCTTCATTTACCAAACTCTCTCGTGCAAACTCTAACCTCACTATTGTTCCGGTCTTCAGACTCGCCTCTGTATATTTTTCAGCAATAAAACAAAAGAAACGACGCCCGCAGTCACCTGAATACGAAACTCCTGACTTTGTGGTCTATGGCTTTTAAAATACACCTCGACAATTCAGTGTTTTGTTTTTTTTTCTGTGGGGGAATATGAAACGTTGATTTTTCTCATCACGAGAAACGCACCCTCGAAAAATTATTTACGATTTACGAATCCTAACAATTTTTTTGATTTTTTTTTTTTTTTTCAATTTAATTATTTTTGTAACATAAAATGGAGGCTAGTTATGCTCCAAAATCCCACGATCTCCGCTTGGAATAGACTGTAAAAGCTATGTGCATCATTTGTATCGATGTATATGTATATTTATAGCGTTTGGACTTTTAAGTAAAATCATGCACAAACGAACACGATATCAAGCTTCTCTTCTTCGCGAACGAGATTCTCCATCCCTCTCACTCTCTTTCTTTTTCGTTGTGAAATTCCTTGGCAATTATTTGCTCGTTATTTACCTCTTTTAAGCTCACAGAGACGAGAGGCCAAGTTACTCAGGCGGGTGAACCTCTTTCTCTCTCTCTCTCTTTCTCTTGCTATACACGTCTAATTATCGCCGTGCAAAATAATCGCCGTGTGCCGCCGCCACCCCCCCTGTTATTAAGCCTGAACAGCGCTCTCGGACGAAAAAGGCGAATGAGTTGAGGGACTCGAAGATGAAGAGGCCGAGAGAAAGAGAGAGAAAGGAAGAATCGTTTCTCGCGAAAACGCTCAAGGGCCTTCGCATTTCTGCACGTGATCCTTTCTCACCCCGGACTTTTGCCTCGTTTCGATACTTTTGAGAGCACCAAAAATACTGAGGCCACGTGTGCCACAGGGCTTTTTTGTGTATACGAAACGTCTCCACCACGAGGAACAACCGACATTTTTTTTTACTTTTCATTGCAATTATCGTTAATACGATACTTCAAATTTTCACATTTTTTATTCGCCAGCAATTATCAATACATTTGCAACGAAGGATGTAAATAAGGGGATCTCATGGAAAATGATGAATTGTACAATACGAGAAGCGAAGAAATTAACGAAACTTAAGAATTTACAATCTTTTGCTTTCTCTGTTGATATTTATTTGGATTTAATCGAAAGGCTGGGATTCGTGATGATCGAGACGATCAATTAGTCGTTCTCTCGAGACTTCTCGAGTGCTCTTCTTCTCTTTTTTGCCCACAGATGGGGTATCGAAACAAAGTATGTAATTCAATTACGTGGCGAAAAAACTTTTGCCCCATTTATTTCAATCTTAGCTCGGCAACGAAGAAAAGAAAAAAGAGAAAGAAACGTACATATATATATATAAATAAAGAAAAAGAATACTGCTGGAAGTTGTGTTAGAAGAATGGCGAAGATCCGTGAAATGACAACGAAGGTATAGAGAAAAGTGGAGGAGCCTCTTCATGAGCAAAGAGTTTGCCAAAGGATTCTCAACGAGAGAGGGTGAATCCTGGTTCTTACCATTCCCTCCGTCTTGGCTTCGTCAGATAACATTTACCAGCAATTAATACCTTTCTCATAGCACATATATACGTGTATAAATAGGTAGACATACATATATCCAAACGTTTAAAAAAAAATAGTAAAAAAAGAATAAACGCGAAGTACAAAGAAAAATCATTCGGAATTCCTTTCGAGACTACGCGGTCCAGACTTTAAGAGGATCATAATAAAAAATATAAGAAAAAAATGAAATAAACAGTCCAAAGAAGAGTAGGACGCGAAGAAGTTGAGGTAAGGATGAAGAGTAGGGGGTCGAAGGTGAATGAAAGAATAAAGAATGAGAAAAGGAAAATGAGAGGTCCTTTGTCTCGAGCGACGTTTTCGTCTTAAGAATTTCCTTCATCCAAACGATCTCTTGCTTCTTGTGTACTCTCTTCGTCTTCTTTTATATCTTTCCTCTCTCTCTCTTGCTCTACAGCATAGTAAAAAAAAGCGTCTTTGATAATTATCCTTATACCAGCAGCCTCCTTAATCTTTGCACTCCTCCGACTCCCTCTCTCTCTCTCTCACACACACAAACGCTTTCTTTCTGTTCTTTGCGATAAAGAATACGAAAAAATGAGATGAAGAAGAGGAAGAAGAGAAGGAGGAAGCGGAGTCACGGCTCTTGTATGAATGCCCAGGCAAAAATAATATTTTATATACAACAATGGGGTGTGTACCGCGGCGAAGCGCCCCCGCGCTCTTCTTTCTCGTGATTGTTATCGCGCCTCGACGACTCTAGACCTCTCTCGCCCTTTGCCTTCTTACAAAGAGAGCGTTATAGAAATCCCTCTCTCTTTCACTCTCTTTCTTTCTCTTACCTTCCCATCTCTCTCTCTCTCGTTTTCTTCTCGTATATATTCTTATCGCAAAATTCTTTTTATTTTTTCTTATTCTTCTTTCTTTCTTCGTTATACTTGTGTCTCTCGTCGCGTACCCGCTACGAAAAAGATGGGGCAAAAGACGCGGATATATTACGAGCCAAAAACTTTCCTACCCGAAGATTTTACGACGCCAAAAAGAGTGGATGGTGTATGTACCA
This sequence comes from Campoletis raptor, assembly GCA_948107755.1. Lineage (NCBI taxonomy): Eukaryota > Metazoa > Arthropoda > Insecta > Hymenoptera > Ichneumonidae > Campoletis > Campoletis raptor. The sequence goes on along the minus strand of OX403625.1, from coordinate 14,283,392 downwards.
GACAGTCAAACAGTCCACCGGCTCTACATATGTATGTAGATATCTATATATATATGTGAATATAAAATGTATATTTATCATCGTGTACATAAGCTAATATGAGAAGAGTGGTGTTCGCCCGAGCCATCAAAACCGGTGTCCAATCACTCGACCTCACCAAAACCAGCCTCGCCGCACTCCGTTTAAATCACCACACTCATTTTTTAAATATTACCCTCGCTATTTATGAACGACAATGTATTAACGACCATCAGGAACAAGACTGGGTAGGAACGTGCCTCCAAAGTGTAGATAAATAAAATATTTCTGTACGGTACTCACTTAATTGGACTCTGTGGCATTTTCAAGTGCATTCGTCGTGAAGACACTTCAACCAGGTTCGAACACAGATTATGTTAAGGCCCAAGACCGATGCTAATGCAACGAGCACACGTGCAAAACAAAAACTCAGATATGTCGAAGTTCCATTCGGTACCATTTGCAAAATTCTTTTGTTTCAAGCATTTTCGTTTTTTTGTAATTGACAGAAAAATCGATGATTTTTAATATCAGTTTTTTAAATGACTTGCAACATAACTTTGTGGAAAATTTTAGGATCGTAGTTGATGATGGAAAATTAATGAAATCAGAGATTATATAAAAATGTCAAATGTTATTTTTGACGTGCAGCAGGAATCGAATGGTTTTTTCTATGTAACTTGATTAACGATATTTACATCGAATGACAATTCATCAGAATCCGGAACTTGGTAAATAATTTGGTAAATTTGACCTCTGTGCTCTAGCAAATGGCTCGCGGCTAAATAGCCATGCTTGTACACCATTAAATACACCATATACTTATTTACGTCTCTTATTCACTTGAACGAATCGTCGTCCTGGTTCATCCGACATTTATATGTGTACGTATGTGTGCTCGTTCGAGCAAAACCGTCATCCAATCATCCGTGACACTTTATCATCCGAATCTCGAGAGTCATTCCAATCAACGAGGATAGAGAAGCTCAACACTTGATTAGACTTCCATTTGAGCAAGGAGAGTCAACTTCGTTGGCTAAACGGCTGCTCGCAGCCAACGATCTCTCTCCTTTCTCTCTCTCTCTCACTCTCTCCCTTTCTTGGGAGAAATTATTATAAATGTATGTTTATAGACATTACACGTTCACTGAATTGGGGGTGGGAAATATTCTCGAAGAGAAATTCATTGCTCGTTATAGCCTTCAACACCACATTTGATTCATTTCAACAATTTATTTATGCACAAAATATTCAAAAATTCTTTATTTTCATTAAATTAATATAATTATAAGTTGAAACAAAAAAGCAGACAATTTTTGTTGCATAAATGAATGAAAGGAGCAACTCTGATAAAATTCCATTTACAAATACCCCATGAAATGATAACAAATGCTAAAAAAAAAATATTCTATAATCTGTTTCCATATGATTTAAGTTATAAAGTTTAAATATCGATCGAATTGATAAATCGACGAAAAAAAGCAAATCAAAATTGTGATAATGGAGAACGACGATATGGAAACAGGGGATTTTCTCAGCTACACAACTTTCGTTTAACGTATCAGTTTATTTTTATTTTATTTTTTTCAATGAAATAAATTAATCGATTAATCACGAGTATTATTGTAATTTTTTGTCTCAATCTAAGAATCTCATTTGGTAACGCGATATTTCATGCTACGAGATACCGAATCCTTTGGCTCGCATATATACATTTTATCTGTATATATTTATTATATATACACGTACAGATGAGATATTCTTAAGTCTCACCCGCGTGCTGAGATCTCAAGGGCAGAGCCACTTTTAATTCTTCCAACGACTTCCTCTAATCACTCACCGGCATTATCGTATGTCCGAATCTACTTCGTCATTCCGATCTATGGTACGTGTGTTTATACACATACACCAACACTAATCCATTAATTCATATATAAATACATACAAACATATAATTAATGTGAATGCACACACAAAATCATGTACATAAATACGAATACGTGAAAGAAATCCGGACAGAGAGTCAGACGAGTTCGTTTATCGGTAGCCTCGATCATAGGATCACGGGGTCATCCTCATCAGCTTTTTTCTTCCTCGCAGTAAGGGCAGAAAGATTTTCTGTTTTTTTTTTTCCAATTTTTTTTCTTTACCCTTCATTTTTATCTTAGAATTCAGTAAAAATATGGATTTTCTGTATAACATAAGATTCAAATAGGCACAAAATTGTATGTCGACGAAAAAAAAAGTGCCTCAAACAAACGATTACGAGGGGAGGTCCTTTTTTTACATTTGGGCCTTCATCAGGTGTCGTCAGGTAGAGCAAGGTATAAGAAACGACAAATCAAAAAAAGAAAGAGAGGGAAGACGAGAGGAGGATGCTGGGAAAAGGAGAGATCATCTCTCATACTTGCTGCTCCTTTCTCTCTCTCTCTCTCTCTCTCTCTCTTTCTCTTTCTCTCTTTCGTCGTGTGTTATACCGACTCGCAGTTGGTTTAAGCGCAATTAATCTTCGTTAAGTGAGCGAGAATACGATAGCTAACGCAGTATGTGAGGATCCTTCTCTCCCCACTACTATTATCATATAAAAAAATATATATATGTGTATAGCAAGAAAAAATGGTTATACCGCCAACGCTACGGCTCTTCTTTTTCTTCCCCTCTTCTTTCTTCTCACATTCGTCGTCCTCATCGTTGACGACGAACTTCAAGAGATTTAGTCGCACATATAGATATACCTGCTGGATACATTTTTGTAGCTAATTCATAAAAGAGCGTAACTCACTCCATTAAATCGTCTTAATTAAACCCTTTTACTTGGCAACTATCAACGTATGAAACTTGTCGAGCAAGGCTCCAAAGAACTCGTTCAATATACGTTCATTCGTAGACTTACTTACTATGTACAATGATCTATTAGATTCTATAGTGTATCTATATGCTAATGGCCAATGGAAGTCTCGAACAATCGCTGGGAAATATCATTCCAGCTGTTGACCTTCCTTCCAAATTGAGCGCACAATAGATCCGGACTCGTGTTTCGTTCATTTGTTAACTTTGTTGTTCAGTAAAAGTCATTAATTACTTCGTTTTTTTTTTACTTTTTATTTTTATTTTTTTTTTCGCAATTAAAAATCAACGAAGTTTTCGAGTAAAATTTTATTCACGTCTTTACGTAACTTCGTAATGATTATATTTAATTTGATAGCAATTAACTCAAAAAGTTATTACGTGGACGTTACACTCTCGAAAATCTTGATTTCTTACTTTTTTTTTCTCGCTACGTTTGCCCTCCTTTTTTTTTAATATTTGAAAAACTTTTATTTATGGAAAATATAGGGATAAATGGAACGTTATTTTTAATTGGATTATTGGAGTGCAGAATTTGCAGAATTTTGTATACTTTAATTTTGTACCTTTCTCGAATTAGTTAACCAGGTAGAATTCATAAAAATGTGAATAGAAAATTGGACGTTTAGCGATTAAATAAATAGTTTCAAAATCATTTAAATTCCTGTGTAAATTATAATGAAGCAAAAAAAAAAAAGTACACATACGAGTGAGGGATTTGGACGTATTTCACAAATTATAAATGGATATTTCAACGAGCCTTAATATTTAAGATTCATATCTATTTCTCATTAACAAAGTAGATCGAATGTCTCAATCGGTGGATGCCAATCAGCCAAGCGTTACTTCCCTTCGAATGCACGTATGGCGTTCCGTATACTCCACACGATGCAACGTGCAGTAAAATGCAACGAGAGAACGAAGTGGTGTGCAGATAGCGAAGAGGCGACGAGTTCTTTCTCTCTCTTTCTCACTCTTTTTCTTTCTTCTGTGGAAGAAAAAAGAATGAGGGAGTATGAAGAGCCTTTGCTGATTAAATCTGAGTAATTAAGGGAGTTAACCTCGACTTAACTTGACTTAACGCAGTCACGCCCGCTTGCCCACCCCTCTTTTTATTTACACCGTTTACCACGCGTGCTCTTTTTATCGCAGAGGTGCTGCCTATATATGCAATTACGTAAAAACACAAATACTCATAAAAACAGACACACATATATATATATACGAATGATGGATTTAAAAAGTAAATATATTACACACGTGTACGTCCACGCATTACTTAATATTGTTCTTACGAAACATTCACCACGTCCTGAATGCACTTCCTCATCATTTTTCTCTTCCTTCCCCTATTCGCTTGAGTTGTTTCAACGTTTCATTTTGGTTCTTCCCTTTTCTCACCTTTCTCTCTCTTTGTCTCTTTGTTCTCCTTTCTTCCTTGATCCTTGTCCGAGGCGACTGTGGTGCTCATAACTCAAAATACTTTTGACCATCTCTGTTTTTCACATTCTCGATTTTTCGAACCGCGCGAAAGGTAGCGTGCGAAGAGAGTGCGTGACGTGATTCAAACACATACGTGAAAACGTCTCCAGGTTTTCTACACTCCTGTAAATTGACGTGTGTATGAACTCGAATCTTAGCACATCGCTCACTCTCATCCATTTACTTTCCTCAACGATTCTCTCTCTTCGAACTTTTCTCTCTATGGGTTTCTCTTGAAACAGCCCACCATGCTACCATCCTCTCCCTTTCTCTCTCTCTCTCTCTCTCTCTCTCTCTCTCTCTCTCTCTCTCTCTCTCTCTTTCTCTGTCATTCCTCACACCCTCGTCTATGCTTAATTACGAGCGCAATTTGTTATGTAAATGAAACGGCGCGATGAAATGTATATCTACGTAGTATGGCGTGGCTCGTTTGCGCGTGATTTCTCTCGCACACATTTTCATGCAGAGTGAATATATACCCGCGAGCCAACAAGTCGATGAGCAACCAACGAATGGAGGGGCACAAGGTAAAGGTGCCGGAGGGCCAGACGCGTAATTAGTTCGGCCCACACTTTTCAGTGTGCATGCATTCAACGCAAGAAAAAATATTTCAGTACGTGTACACGTGTTTATGTACAGGATATTCCAAAAGTTATCTTCCAAGTTACGGAGCCACGAATATCTAGAAATTATGGAAAAAAAAGTGCTCTTATATCTTCAATTTCAATTAATAATCGGTGACGAGATGAAATATTAGTAAATTTAGTGACAAGCGATTAGGAGTTGTCATAGCGAGCGTGCAGAGATAAAAGACTCGAGCTGATAGCACTACGTTTCTCCCTTTTCGTTAATTATTGGAATGGAAAAAGTGAAAATCATTTATTGTTCTAAGTGGTGAACGGAAATGAAAAATGTTGAGTTTGTGAGGCTGAATTCAAAGATTTTTTTTCACATTTTTTGATGGGCTTCAAAGTCAATAATTTGTCCAGAATTGTTAGAGAGAGAAACTGTTATTTTAAATAACAAAATCATTGAATCGTGTTTCAATGTTTTTATTATCTTATTTAATTATCAACGTATTCATAATAATTAAGTTTCGAACAAATTAGAAGATTTTCAAAGTCAAATTTGTTAGCTAATATTTCGATACGTGGGATTTGATATTTTTCTAATAAAATGTAACGTATTTACACTTCTTTGATTTAAAAAAAGTTTGGGCCTGACTTTTCAGACACTTTGTATAGACAGGAGGATGAATAAACGCGTATATATTCATTGAAACAAGACTCGTATTCGTTATAAAACAGTGTAAAGATTCGCATAGCTGAGAGGTCTGGATTGTAATATAAAATCAGTAGGCGGAGGTGTGAGCGCTCAGGCATATGGGAAAGTTGAACGAGGTTCTGTAACTTCCGCGTTCGTATGCAAATCCCACGAGAGTCTTAAGTAATGAATCGAGTAAAAAACAATTAAAGCACAATTGCATTTGGACAATGAGCTATTTGATTAATTTGAAACACTGCAAATAAATCGAATTCTTTATCCAACCAAAACATTGTTTTGCCTGTAAAAGAATATTTTTTTCAAAGTAAGAAAATAAGTGTAAAAATTCAATACACGTTTAGCTGCTTCGTGCAGTGCAACAGAAATTGCAAGACGCATGAGTTACTCTTGAATTCCCGAATAAATACATTTGAATATACACATGTATTCTGTATAGTTCCACCCGAAAGATTGTAAAGGAGGAGGGGATGAAAAGTATAAAATGCATATATAAAACGCATAGAACCCTCAGACGCACACAGTCTCATATGTACACAAATGTTAATGCACAAGAGTCCTCTAAAGTCTCGTCTAATTAGCTCGGCTGTTCTATTCGCGTCTTGCGTGACGTCACGTGAGCTCGTTTGCCTGACTCTGGCCGGCAGCCAGCTTTTCCGCCGAACTATAAACCATATTCGCACCCACGCAACACAATTAGCCATCGGGCGAGAGAGACCAGCAGCAGAAGCAGCACCACCGGGTGCCGCTAAAACCTGCGAGCAAACTTGCTAGCTAAACTTCTGAGGGAACCCTAGAGAGCCCGGGAATTATAATATATAGCATATGATCTTCTCTTCATTTAAGTATTCAACATATTTATATTTATGTATATATATATATACTATTTAAATGTATACAAATGCGCTACACGAATGCGAAATATTAAATACACGAAATATGCACAACGGTGTTCGTTCAATGCCCGCCAGAATCAAATAACCCAGCACGAAATAATCGGAGACAGCTGATATTTTGTGTCACATTGTATACTCGAATTTTAACACGCCAGATGGCCGCGAAATAAAAGGTCAGGCTTTTCGAAACACGCGAACGCTTCTGCAGCAAACGAAAATTATTTCGCCCGTTGGCGATTTGGCAAATGAAACAAATTAGCGTAATAATCGAGGGCGTAATTCTTTTTCAGTTGTTTTTTCCTTTCGTTTTTTTCATGATACATTTTATCGAGGGAACAAAAGGACCGGAATTTCCCTCGTTGTCATCTCACGGTCTCTGCCTTTTTCATCCCCTTTTTATTCATCTTCAGTAAGAAATCAAACCAGCCGTGATATAGCCGAAGATTCGTAGCTATTCTTATCTATATTGCGAGTTTGTCTGTAGACGAAAAGACTTTGTGTGTATGTGCCTCAGTCAAGGAACAGTTGAAACGTCTCTTTCACTTTCAAGGGGTGGTGGACGTCGCGTTCCCGTCGCAGAACAGCCAGAGCGTGAAGAAATTCCGCGGGGAACAATCCTCTTGCAACGCTTCTCGCTCCACGACCAATTCTTCCTCCACCTTTTTTCTTCTGTTATCCATTCATGTCTCTCTCTCTCTCTCTCACTTTCTCACTCACTTTTCGATCGATATATTAAGTATGGAAATAATATAACAAAAATCTCTGTTTTTTAAACCCTCTCGAAAAAAGAGAACTACGCGAATCCTTCTGGACTCTGTATCCGGCAAAATTTTTTGGCGAAACATTTGTCTATACAAATCTCGTAAAGTTACTCCGCACGCAAAAAAGTGCGAAGTTATTGGAAATTGACGATAGTTCAGACACTGCTTACGAAAAAAAAGAGCTCCAGAAAAACGCTTTGGCGCTTATGGCGTTTGCGAAAAGTACAGATAAAAAAAAAAAAAAACATTCAAAGTTTTTGATTATTTTTTTGAGACGTGGCTGAGCGTCTTTATTTTCCGGATTGAGGATGAAAGCGAAAGTGACTTGACGGGGGAATGTAAAGTAAAGAGGCTTTGAGTGAAATAGAGAGAGAAAGTGAGAGAGCAACACATAAGCACCCCTCTTAGAATTCACGGCGATAGTCTTGAAAAAGACTCGGCGGGTGGCTGCGCGCGAGAGACGAAAGTGAGTATTGATTCAGATTCAGCTAGTTAGCTATGCTCGTGAACCTTTCCTATCTCGTACTTTCTCTCTCACTCTCTTGCTTTCTTTTTATAGTCCCTTCGATCCCCGTCTTACAAACCTCTTCGCGAATGCCTCGTTTTTTTCTTTGAAATTCGTTTTCCTTAAGTTTTTTTTTTTCATCTTTTTGCTCCCTTAAAACATTGATTTATCTCTGTAAATACTAGAAATATTTTCATTATTTAAATGAAATCATTTTGGAAAATGAATTATTGTCAAGTAACAATTTATCTCCGAGTCGTAAATTCGAAATCCAAAGTTCTGCGATATTTAGCGATCGATTTACGCTCATAAAATAATTCAAATATGCTCGAATGTGTTTAGACTTTTGATAAACAATAAACAATGATAATAATCATAAGAATTGTTAAAAAAAAAACTGTACTGCTCGTTCTTATTTTAAGGCGTTTCCTCGAGCGATCTTACCATCGAGAGTCCCTCTCGACGACTAAAACTTTGGCATCTCGGATGCTTTCGTGTCCGAGCTTTCGCACACACGAGAGCTTCGTGTGTGAATAAACTCGAGTTGCCCGCGCGGTTTTCTCGTCCGCGTCTCCATCTCGCGGATTTTTCTTCAATCAACGCTTCACAAGCCTTTTTGCTGCTAATCACTAAGAAAAAATAGTAAATAAAAAACCACGAAATTTGCGAGTTCAATTATTTTAATTGACGGATTAAAAAATCGTATTCTCCTACGATTCCATTCAGAAATTTACTTACAGACGTGAATTCTTCTCCCCGCAAGAGTTCGGTAAAAAAAAATCAGGTGGTGTTCCAAAGTTATAAAAAAAAAAAAAGGAAACGAAGAAAAACCTGAGATGTAAACCGCACGCGCCATCTTTATTCAAATATTTATGAAACTTTATTGGTAAGTGTATACGAGAGACTTTCAAAGACAGGCTAGGAAGAGAGGACGAATGTTTATTGATCTGTTTTGTCTCGTTGGTATGATGGAAATGAAAGTACATAGAGGTCTTACTTTGAAAATGAAAAAAATAAAAATAAAAAAAAAAAGTAAAAAGATATAAAACAGAAAAACGCTGATATATTTATTCGTAGAAATGTTTGAAAGGTTTTCGAGATGCAAAAATACAAAAGCAGCCGATGTACTGTAAATAAAAAATAGTCCGAAGGGGAATCGGAGAGCAGGCTGTCGCTCGGTAAACTTTCTATATAGAGTATTTTACATGCATATCCAGAGCATAAGTAAATCGATGTCTTAAAATGTAAAGGGCGTAGAATCGAATGCTCTAAAATTGGAATAAAGTTGTATAGAGTCGTTTAGTTTGTCAAAAATGGTGCTTTGGAGTATCGAATGTCTTGATTTTATTTATTGCGAAATAGAGTTTGTACGAAAGAGCCTTTTATGGTGTAATAATAAAAAGGGTGTGGGAGTCAAGCGAAAAATAAAGCGTGGAGAAGAGAAATTGTACTGGTGCAGAGCACGGGGGGTGCGTCATCACGAGAGCATGAAATAAATACGTACGCGGTACACATGAAAATAATGTAAAAAGAAGAGGAGCAACGAAGGATGAAAAGCAACGTTAAAAATATGAAAGAAAAAATAAATAAAAATAATAATGAAGAAGAAATATAAAGAAAAGTGATGGGCATGTGGCGTCTTCGTTGCACCTGCTGCGTGTGTACATTATTCGATGAAAGACCATGCACGCGTATGCGAGAGGAGGGATGAGATATAATTTTCTACGTTTTCACGATTGTCAGAAATCATTACACGTTCGAACGACGTTGTATATTACGTGAAAACAGGCTGCGTGAATGAAGAAAAATTATACGAAGGGCCATTTGTTGCTATATATATATATATATATATATAGTTATATAAATGCCTTGATGTTCTTAAGAGAAGCACAGCGAGACGAAGATCGACGCCCCCATTTGTCGGTTCACGGGGTTGTGCACGATAGAAGAGAAAAAGTAAAATAACCGGAGAAAAGAGAGAACTAGAGGGAGAGAGAAAGTGCACCTTAATTTGACGCTTTCCGTTTTCCGGTGGTCGCGACGCCATGGTTTTCCCCCTGGGTTACTGTTTTGTAGGAACTCCCGTCCCGCTGTCTTTCACGATTTAACCTTCTCTTCAGAACTACCCATAGACACTCGACATAAATATATATGTGGTTATACAAGGAAACACCGTGTCAAAACGGTGTACCAAAGAAAATATTTCATCTCTTTCCGAGTCTTGAAACTTTGTCCATATCGTTTTTACTCGTCATTCTGGAATCTCTTTTCGAAATTGTCATAAAATTCGGTTTTTTTTCGTGCAGCTGGTCTCGTAACGATCAACAGCAAAGACTCAGAGGTGCTGAGAACTTTATTTAAGACAAAAACAAATTTAAAAAACCAGGTCAATCCATAAACAAAAAAATGAAACAGACTTTTAGTTTCTAAGCTACACGTGTGTGTGATAAAAAATTGAGAAAAAAAACTCCAGCAAATAAAAAAAAAAGTATCTTGGTCTGCTCGGTCTCCCCTGTGTAAGGTCCACTCCTTCGGCAGCTCGAGGGCAGTCCTCCAGACTGACGGAAATAACATGTCTTTGGAAAAGCGAGTCCGTGAAGACGATGAGAAGTGGAGGGACCGAAAGAAGGTGTTATTAAAAATTAGGACTTTTTGGGGGCGAGAGACCAAATCGAAAAATTAAAGAACATATATATAAATATATTGGAATAGGAAGACAGCCTAAAACAGTGGAGAGATGATTTAGAACTCAGTTTTGAAATATGTCTGGTAGAAAATGAGGTTTTTGGACTATGCAAGTCACCGGACCTGAGTGACTTTACCAGGAGCTTTGTGGAATAACGTGAAAACAGTTCCGTCCCGTTTATTTATACATAAGAGATTCCAGTCCAAATGGTCAGATTTTTCACCTCCATTTTGGTTTACGATTTGTAAAATTTTCTTGAATATTTCATTGCAAAAAGGCTTTTTCTGTATAAATAAAATTTCCATTATCTTTCAATGTGTGAATTTTTCTTGAAAAATTAATATTAGGCAGTGAAATTAATACCCGAAGGAATCTGTAATACAAATATTTGAAAAACCAACGTTTCGGAACTGAAAAACAAAAAAAAAATGGGGTTTTCAATCGGAGAAAGATTTCAACCATAGACCATTTGGTGTGGAACGTCCTTTACGTTCAGGGAACAGGACCAACCTGTTCGACCTTGTCCCCGAAACTATGAGCTGGTTTCCGTTAAGGTGGTTCTCGTAATTAAAAAATTACAGGGTCGGACAGGCTTGTATGTTCGTTACCAGGACCCACGAGCCTCGGAACAAGGCCCTTTTGGTCATCATCGAAAACTACAGGAAATAAGAAACAAGACAAGCTCTTTCTTTCTCTCTCTCTCTCTCCCTTTTCTCTTTCTTTAAACTGAATACCGTTTCCCATTCATGGCGCCAGTAAATGAGGCATATTAAAAGGCGCCATGGATTTTAGTCTATTTTTCAATATTTTAATTCGAAAGAAGAGTTTGAATTTAGAAAAAAAATTATATGGTTATTCCACAATGCATGATTTACGAAAAAATCGTAATGCTCGAGTAACCTAAAAATAGTTAAAAACTTAACCTACCTTAAAAGACTGAAAATGACATCCGTTACAAGCGAATATTTCAGATAAATATCGTATTCACACACATGCGTGTACTCGTGATATTGCAAAATTAAATAATGTAATTTCTCTCGTATTTCTTTTTTCCTTTATTTCTCCTCTTTTTTTTTTTTTTTTTTTTGCATTTCGATGTTGTGGGTGGTTACAAGAGGGTCACTTTAAACGGAGTTCTGCATCCTGGCAAACATAATCGAGGGGTTGCAAACGAGGGATAAAAAAAAAACCGGTATAAGTTGTAATGACGGGTTGGGGGGCGGGAGGGAGGGATTGGTGAAACGATCGCAAAGGGAAGAGGGTCAATAAAAAAACAAGAAGAAGAAAGCGCGCAAGGAAGAAGAGGAATAGAAAAAAAGCCGCTTTCCTCCCTTCATTGCGTTTCGTGAGGGGCTTTCTCACCATCACGGCAACTGCAACTGCACTATTTTTGCATATCGATGTTGCACGGTGGATGCATTGCAAAACAAAGCGTTGCGACAGTATTTCGCTTGGGAGAGAAGGGCTGCGACAGATAAATTCTCTCTCGCTCGTTCCCCCTCTTCCTCTCACCCTTTATAACCACATCAATAAGAACTGAAAAAAAAAATGAGGGAAAGTAGTGAAAAGTATAATGCAGTTAATGCATAAGTATATCCCCAGCTTTTTCCGCTCTCACCCTCCCGTTCCTCCTACGAGGATATTCTGCTCGCGAGTTTCTAATACATGCGGAGAAAAAAGTCAATTATAAAAATTATCTTGCAGTACCACGAGCTCAGTTACGCCCTGCAATTTCTCCGATTGTTATTTAACGAAATACACATTCTATCGATCATTCCATGAGCATATTCAAAATAGAAAATTTTACAAGTGTGTCTTGAAAATTTTGATATCTAGTCAAATTTGCAGAGCAGACATTTCAAAGTTGTTTCATTCAAGTTAAATTCTACGGTGCATTTTATTGTTTTTTGCCTTTAATGAATTTCCATAAAAAAAATATTGAAGTTTTCATACGATTATTTCACTTTTTTTTCGTTTAAATTCTGAGTTAACGATGCAGTTGATTTCACTATGAAAATTTGCCTACAAGTATCATCTAGAAAATGTAAAAAAAAAAAAAATGTTTATAAAATTTTAAACACGTAATTAAATTGAGCAGGTACGATAGATATAAGGTTTACAGTACGAAAAGTAGGTCTTTTGGCCACTGTCGAGACAGATCATTGGTGAGGAGTACGAAAAACAGCACTTTTAACTACTAGGAGTTAAAAGTCGCTCGAAAAAATCGCCATAACACGCACGCACCATCGTTCCAGTGCAATTCGCATATAAAAAAAAAATATATATATATAGCTATGTATTACGTATATCTATACCGTGCATCACTAGGAAAAGAGTATCATAAGCGCCCCGGAGCAACGTACCTACGAGACACATAGAACCCCGACGAGCTAATATAATCGCACTTAATGACACTCGATGGAAAACATGTAACGTTTCGCGTACAACGAGCAGGTCTCGGCACACTTAACTACAGAAATATAACTTTTCTCTGAGTCCCTCTTTTCCTCGTTCATTCCCTTTACTGAGCTATAGCGAAATATAATTGCATGTATACGTATCTCTGTACACGTGCATTTAAAAATATGTATATATATAAATATAGTTTAGGTTTAGTAGAAAAAGTCGTGTAAACTGGCGCGATAAGAGACACATGTTTTAACGCCCGACGACGTGCGAACTCCACGTCAGATAACTACGACTTTACTTTGAAAACTTTAAAATCGATACATCATCTGACCCTTTAAAAGGCCGATTATCTCTTTCTCAATGTTTACTAGCCGTTTAAGAAAATATAAGTCGTACAAGGTATGAGTTCGTTAACTTTTGTTAACGATAAATAATTTGTTGCATTGATAATATGGGATTAGAAAAAAATCAGATTGTTTTTTAATACATTTCTTTATTAGCCAAGTACGAATAAATGATAAATAATTAAATATTCATGTTAAAATGAAAATGAGTAAAAAAAAAAAAAAATCATGCGAACTATCGTTTATCTTTATTATTTTTTTTTTTACATACGCTCATTTATTATTTTTCTTATTTTCTCATTACGTGCTTGGCGAAAAAATTAAATATTAAAAGCGATAAAAAAAAGATCAAAGCTGTCGCGAAACGAGCGATTTGATTGGAGCGTGGATTCTCCAGGGACCGAATCATGCATCGGAAACCGTTTATAATATCATACAAATATTAATGTGTGTACGTATACGTCTTATGTATATATGTGCATTATATATATATATATATATATATAAATCTAAACCGAAGTTATGTATGTAAAGACAAATATACTTGGCGCTCGGTCGCTCCGCTTTCGTTGTATATTAGCATTTAGTAATTACCTTATCGACCGGATCGCCCTGTACCCCGTCCCTATCAAGCTTGTATCTCTTCCGTAACGTCCTTCGCGCCTTCCTCCCTCTACACCATATTGGCTATAGCACGCGAGCTCCGCGAGCTGAAAGCCACAACCACTATATACCGCATTTATGTGAGAATGATATTTCTAAAAGCTTCCAGATTCTTGAGACCTGATTTTTTTAGTGTGTATGTGTTTTTTTAAAATAGTTTTTTATTTTTTATTTTTATTTTTTACTAAAATTGATGATTTACAACGTATTCAGAAACTTTCTATGCCTCGTACCATCTCGTGTTTTTTCTCTTTACAAAGTTTCTCAGTGATGTCGATTTCAATAGAGTAGGAAGTTTAGGAAAATTTAGTGGTGGAAAGAACTGAAGAATGAGTCACCTTCTTTTCGCACCTCCTTCACAATGAAGAATTCTTCAATTTTTATATACTTTTATGTACATATACAACGATGTAGATGGGTGTTAGTGTAAACAGGTAAAATATAACGCCAGGTATGTTCAGTTATAGAAGAAGAAAGAGCCAGGGAGAGAGAGAGAGAGAGAGAGAGAGAGAGCTGAGCAATATAGTTTTATAGCCAGTACGACGGGTACCTGTTATAGCTGCCTGTTATGGGTTTTGTATATTGTACTGTGCACTACACTCGTTGAGTATATGGTGCGGTGTGTAGTACCAGTCCTAGAACGGCTGGTGTCCTTTTAAAAAGGTCGCTTTTCCCCATCTTCGTATATATACAAAAATATATTTGTATATAAGTATATATATATGTGTATATTATACATGTCTATGTGTACTGCAAAGCAATGGGCATGGGAATCACAACGGTGTGAAAAGGGAGGGTGAAAGAATCCTCGTACCTCGCCCAAAACGGACAAACGACCGTTGCCGTTTCATATTGTGACGATGTACATGCACCAAAAGTATCGTTACAAAGTACAAATGACGTCTCGTATTTCGCAGCTAAAATCGTTTGTAATCTTTTTTTTAGCGTTGTTTCATTTTTTTTTTTCTATAACTATAATAATCATAGGAATCGATCTTAGGTTTTTTTTTCTTTCAAATTCGTGGTCTATGTGCGTTTTTATTTTTTGAATTGCTATTCGAAAGCGTGGCCTTATGAGAGCCTCGGTAAATATAACGCTACATCGGGGTGAGCGATACCAGTGACGTCATATCGCTCGAGCTCTCCTTTTCGTGCGATAGAGGCGCGTCATGTGGTCTATACCGAGGAGAAGCACGAGAGCACGCGTCGTTGCTGATGGTTGTGTAAGGTCAGGGCCATGTTTTCCTTCTCTCTTTCGCTCAGCACGAGAGAGGAAAGAGGGAAGTCTCGTTTCTACGAGAGTTGCTGCCTCCTATGTACACACATATGATGTGCTAGTAATACGTGGGTGTTGAACTATAGAGTGTGGCTGTATCGCTTGACCAACCGTCACAGGCATGCCGAGAGATCCACCTCGTGGTATCTTCTGGCTGACTATGTCCAACGAACGCGAGGTACCTCGTCCTCCAGACTACTCTCTTTCCATCTCACTCTCTCTCTCTCCCTTCTCTAGATGTGGCTTGTACGATGTCGTTTTCTCGTACTCACATGGTCCGTATAGTTTGCTGCTGCCACATGCGGCCATGCGAAAAGCCCGGATACTATACTATACTATACTGTATATATATATATACTTTTGTATATATGTTTATGTACGTGTGAACGTGAGAGAGTAAAACGTCGTAACCACGCCGATGTTGGCTCACGCTCGACGCGCGTTTCGACGCGAGGTGAATGGAGCGAGAGGCAAAGAGAGAGAGAGAGAGAGTGAAAGAGATAGAGAGAAAAAGATAGAAGAATTCGCGACGTTGGAGACGATCAATGCCCTCTCTTTCTCTCTCTCTCTTTCTCTAGGAAACCGTTGATGCTGGGCAGTGTCCACTATATGGTTTAGCGCCCTCTCGTCCATTCTTCTACTTCTTTTCTTTTCACTATCGCGCTACCGTCCATGTGTCTCGGCATCATGTTCTTCTCGTAACCTCCGTGTAACACATACACACACTAGATTGATCTTCTGGATAAGCGATACTCTCGCGAGATAGCGTAGTTTAAATGGTCCTAACTGGGGATCGACCTGGTGATAAATATCTTGGAAGATGAGTGATTATTTATCGATGTTCACAGTTGTTGTACAATAGTATGAAAATTATTGAAGAATTTTGATGTTTTACGTTAATTAAAAATGCGATATGTTTGAGAATTTCGTGATTTAAGATGTATTCTCAATTTTTAATGATTCCTTCTGGATCTCACATTCTTTTGAAGATTTTACTTTCCGCTGAAAGCTTCAGTAGGGTATGTACAGGAAGAAAATGTAGGAGCAAGTGTCCCTGAAGGAGATCTTACTGATCCGCGTTAATTGTCGACGTTCCCGTGGAGAAACTTCTTCGGCGCGGAACGTCTCGCGGTCATCTGTATGCTCTCAAACAAAGGGAGTTGTGAAAGAGAATATATATAAAGCTTGAAAGGCTTGCGCAGCTATATACAGAGGACGAGCACAGCGCAAAACCGACGACAAGGTAGAAAAGACAAAAAAAAAGAGAAAGAGATGAAGGATAAAGTAGTATGGCGAAAAAGGGATCGTGTAGTAATGCGTAAAGCGCAAAAAGGAGTACCTGCTTGAGCGACGGAATTAGGATTACACGCCTTCGAATAATAATGCTATAAAGTTGCCCCGCGGTGTGACACGGGGCCACACGATCGCGTAGTTGGGATGGACAATGGTCAGCCGGTGGCGGGTGGTGTATTGTCCTGCCAGTTTTGTCCGACAGCACCTCTCGTCCTCTATCTCTTTTCTCCCCTTCGCACGTATAGACCTTCATTCCAAGCATAGCAAAATATTCTCTGCTCTCCCTCTTTCTTTCGCTGTGTTGTGTTGTAGTACTTGTCAGGGTGTTCGTTCATATACACGAAGGGAGCTCTAAAAGGTACGCGCAGGTGCAGCTGCATCGACGAACTGCGGGGGGTGCTTTTCGAGAATTACGGACTTTCCGTTAAGCGGACTGTTTCGTGCCACCAAAAATTCTTCTCCAGATCTCTGCTCCATCGAATAAAAGTGGAGATGAGGGATTGGACTCCTTACTTCCGGGTGATGTCGGAAATTTCTAGAACCTGATGTTACGACACGATGCTGAAGACTCATTTTTATCAGTTGACTTGTTTGTTTCCTCACACTCCCGATTCATATACGTTTTAAACAAAATTTTAGTTTTTTCTTCTTCTCGAATATCATCCTCCAACCGACCAATGCGGTTCCCATAATTTCGTGCGAGCTTATTAGATATTTTCTCGTCGTCCGATCATCGCGTCTCTCGCTCTCTGTCGTATACTCGTGTGGGCCTTGCCGCGCGTGGTTAGTCATTAGGGCGACCGGACCTGCGTAAATACACAACCGAAACACATACACGTAGATACACCGACGAAAGACGCTCTTTCTCCTTTTGCTCTTTTAACGATTTCACGTGGAGTATATACGATATTCGTAGGAGACCGATCCCAATGAGGAGAAGAGAGCGAGAGAGAGATAGAGAGAGAATGTGGAAAAGAGACACGCACATCCGTGCCGCGGAACACTCTAATTACGCCTAATTTTGTTAATTACCGTGAGCGGGAATTATGCCTCGTCCTTCTCCTTGCTCCTCCTCTTCATATATATACACACATAAACATATTTAGACGTATTTGTGTGTACTTTGTAACACACAATCTTATTGCCCCTTATTCTCCTTCGCATTTGTGTGCCTCATCTCTAATTCGGGGGTCCAACATTGTGTCTAGACTTTAAACAACATTCGCGCGCGCTATCGTCCCACGAACTCAACAGAAACAAGCCGCCACACAAACACCAGCTACACCGATATAACAACCATGCCGACAACCCATTGCGCGGCTCTTTCTTTCCTTCAATTAGCTACTTCCACTTTACTTCCCCACAACCCGCGCACCCCAAACTATAACCAAAGTCCTTGGTCTTCTTCTTCCTGCTCTTTCCCCAGTTTTTTTTTTCGCCATCAACACGGATCCTCCTTCCTCTCAGATTTTTGCATTTTAGAGACTATTCTTTTTGTGGTCACTCCAAAATGATGGTTTTTTTCATACAAACGATCTTGGATCTTTTTATTTTATCAGAAAAAGAGTCTGCACGAATTTTGATCTTGAAGAACAATCCTGAAGAGTTTTTTGACTTCAGAGATCCTGCACAATCCAGGACAGTCTTTTGATTTTTATATTTTCAATTATTCACTCAAAAAATACTGCATTAAACATTTCAGGAAGCATTTCATTTTTTTTACCATTTCCGCGTACGTTCTTGAGGGTTTTTACGAGCCCATGCAATCATTTTAACCCCAGCCTTCTTCCTCACTTGACCGTTTCTGTTCCTGTCAAACTACTTTCCCCTAAGTGTAGCCCACAGACAGTTACTTCCTAATTCACTATTTTATCGTATTTGCACGAGGGCCAAGGAAAGCTGCGGACAACCCGGACGATACGAACGACTATATTTTCAGTCCAGTCGGGATTTGATTTCCAATTTGTAAAAACCTTTAGAAGGGGTCATTGGTAGTCTAGATTCAGAATGTCGAGAAGATTCTGCCGTTAGGTTGGCTGCCATTTCAAATTTAAGGTGGAATTGTTTTTGTTGAATAACTCGGCCATTTTCAACTTTTGACTAAAAATGATGGAAACAAAATTTGTAGGAAATTGAATTCTCTACAACTTTGATCCCATCAGTTTTTACTCTGCGGTCGATATTTTTGGACTTAAACCTGAAAAAAACGGTGGACATACGAGCACAAGGAACTCTCTCTGATTCACGCAATTTTTTCCTGAATTTCAGTTGGTTAGCATGATCAGAAACTCTCTGAATATCTGCCTCTCGTTGAGCGATTAATGCACACGCTGGTCAATGGTTAAGTGGTCACCGAACCAAGTTCTGAGCTCGCCCGAAGTCGCTCACCTCCAATGATCTTCGAAGCCATTCACCAATCGCGCTCTTATCGCTTTTGATATTTCCAGCAAGTAGATAAAAGTCGAGTAAATCTAGAGGCTTAGAATGAATAATGAGAAAAATAATGGTGAAGAAATAGTCATTTAAACGCGCCTACGTTTTGAGTCCGTCCGTGTGTAAGTGCATACCTGTACCAAAATGATGAAAATTTTTGTTCAGGACCAGCAGCAGCAGCAGGTCCACCCTCTATTTAGGGACTCTTTTGGTTCGACAGGTAGTAAGAAATATTTCATGGTCGAAGAGAAGAAAACAGTGAGAGGTTTTGGTGATGGGATGCTTGTGTAGAGAACTGTGAAAGGCTTAGGTCGAGCAGGGGGTGCAAGTCCCGATGGACCAAGACAGGGACATAAAAATTCATGCTGAACGGACAGACAATGACGTGGGCTTGGACGAACGTCGAAAAAGAAAGAATGAGAAAGAAAAAGAAGAAGAAAAAGAAGTGAAAGAGTGGAGGAGAGAAAAAGAGAGAAAAATAGTTTGGTGTAGGAAGAGAACGAGAACAGCAACGACCAACATTTTAGTTGGAATGCATTTGGAGAAACGAAGGTGCAGCACCTGCTGTTGGTGAGGATTGGTTTGACTGGTACTGTCCGCGATCTTCGTATCCGGATCCACGAGATTTTTCAATGCGTGCGAAAATCCTGAAGCTTTCTCATCACAGTTTCATTTGCCTCCTCCTATTTTTTTCGGTACTAACTGATGAACATACTTGAATGGAGCAAATGGGAGGACAAATTTAGTAGGATTGAAAAAAAAAAAACAGTCGGCCATGTAAGATCCTTTCTTGGGGTTGTATTAGCTGGAAATCGACAGGGGGTAGCAGGACGTTAAAACTTTTCATGCCTTTGTCAATGTCTCCATGAGTTTCTCAGCATTTTCATTGTTGCTTCCAATGAAGACTATGTGCACTGGATATATATATATATGACCAGAGGATACAGGGATTGGTGCAGATTCTTTAAGGGCTTATTGTCCAAATCCTCTTGAAATAATTAAGAACTGGACAGGATCTTATTTCTATACGTATCCATATGCATACAGGATGTTGAGAATATAAGAGACTGATGGCATAATGTCGTTTATACTGGTTTGCTCATCACCCTTCTGCGAATTAATTATACATCCCGATCCGCGTTATATACGTTACGCGATGATACTTAAATAAAAGCTCAAGTCCAGCTGAACCTTTTATTCTTCAACGCCACTGTCCAGAGGCTATGATACATAACGGTCGTCCTCAAACAACAAAAAAAGAGATTTTTTTTTTGTTTGTAATGCACGCATATACTTTAGACAATATATAAAGTACTCACATACCTATACGTACGAACGTGCCTGAATATTCCCCTTCGATGAGAAAACTATGACGAGAAGAACGTCAGACAATGCACGCGGTAGCTTCGGCTATAACGAGAAAGATGAAGAAAAAATGAAGAAAAAGGAACACGAGAACTATGGGCTATGGGTGTGAGAGAAAAGGGGAGAGTTCCTCTCTCTTGCTCCTTCCAAGGGAGGTGAAGAGCCCGCCGGGAACGCGCGTACTCACGCACCAAGAGGGGTGGGAACCCCGGGGGCGCCTGACTGTCTGGTCTGTCCGGTTTCCCTCGCTCTTTCACTACTCTCCTCCTTCTCCTTTTTCTTCTTCTTCTTCATCTTTTCATTCTTTCCTTTCGTTTCGCTCTTTCTTTTTTGTCGACCAGAGATGCCAGTCTCAAACAATTTTGGTACAGCCGTTCACCGCCATTTTTCCAAAATTCCTGTACTCGCATCCCTTGAACCTGACGCTCGTCATTATTAGCGCACCTTCGAATTCAGGAATTAAAAGTTTAGAATTTTGAAAAACTCCCAGTTTAGCTCAACCGCTCCCAAAAGTCTGTGAGGTTTCAACATTTTCAATCCTCCAGGCGCACAATTTGCCCTACCAGCTCAACGTTAACGTTTCAACTCTCTGATGTTGGCATTTCTTGTCTTTTTTATTTAAAATCCTCGTATTTCACAAAATATCAGAAATTTGATTTTTTCATTTTTAATTCTATGTGGCGTTTGGTCGAACTTTTGTTACAAAATATGTACCCCAAGGGCCACATATTTTTCCCACGTGAAATTGATTTGGAATTACACCCTCGACGTTTTTTGGTATCACTGACTAGGAATCTGCCCTCGAAATCTGAAAATTCAAGTTCAGCCTCTTCCTCATTTTTTTAAACATGAATCACCGGACGAAAAAATTTGAAAAAATTTTATGCAGTGCTTTGGAGGGTAATGAGTTTATAAAAAAATTACCATTCCGATGTTTATAGTAGTTTATTGTGAAATTAATTTGTTTGTACATTTATAAATGTCCCAGCGATCATGTGGGATCAAAAAATTCAAGAATCCTCATTTCAACAGTACTTGAAAAATTTGTTGTAGAATCTTGGAAAAAAAAAAATACATATATATTTAGACTTTTCTGTAATTCGCCATTGAACATCGTGAATACCAGTTCGCGAAGTGACGTCTCGGGGCCAGGGGAGGGGAGGGTGCTATTATCTGGACAGAATTCTTCGCGACCTCTTGCCACAGCCATGGGCCATGAGGGCGAGGAATGCGCGGGCGCGCAAGAGTTCCTCAGTAAAGATGAGACGAAGGTGCGCATACATTTTCGAACATGTATATACATATATATATATATATATGTATATATTTACTAGTGTCCATACCTATAATATACAGCGTCGAGAATCGCGCGCGCGGAACGTTTTGACGAGCCCATAAAACGCGAACGGGCCGCCAGAATACATGAAGAAGGATGAGAGGAGAAAGAGAGAGAGAGAGAGAAAGAAAAAAAAACAAAAGAAAACGTTTGGGCCCTCAGACGTACTCGCGAACTTCTATGTGTGCCATCTTCATCTCTACTTCATCTTTTTCAAAATATAATTTTATTTATATACCCACAAATGATGTGAATAGCTGGAACTCAATTATATTCGATCATAGAATGATTTATCTTTTCAAAAGACTTTTTTAATCGTAGTAAAATATTCGTGGCAATTTGCATTCGTAAAAATAGTTTTATGGTAGAAAATAATAAATAATGATTGAAACATTGATAAAAAAAAAAACAAATACAAAAAATGAAAAGCCTTGATTTTTTGCCCTGCAGTTTATTTGTGTTTCTAAACATCCCCCGACCAGGGCATGGCAACCCTTCGTTCGATCCCCATTGTGTCTCGGAGCATTATTATTTTTTTTTTCATTTTCTTGGAAGAAACTTGAAATTTTTCGAGCGAGTGAATATAACCTCGTTCATATTACGAGACGCTTTGGAGGAGAGTCGAATCTGCTGCTGGTCTATTCACCCTTCTGTGTAGAATCGAGCACACGATATTTTTTTTTTTTTTTCCGTTGTTTTCGTTTTCATATTTTTTCTTCGAGCGTCAGGAGGAAAAAGCGTCCGACAAATTTTACAGGCTCCTAAAGCATCTTTTGGTACATATATAACACGTCGATATTGGGCGTCGACGAGAAAGACTCACGGCGTTTAGAGAGGACTAGAGAGAGAGAGAGAGAGCAAAAGAGAAGGAAAAAAATGAGATGGGGAGAAAACGATGCGCGAGCACGACGAGACACACCTGGCCGAAGGCCATTCCGGGTCTCTCCCGGAATCCTGAAAGTGCAGTAAAACCGTGAAGCGAGACGAGGCACATAAGTATATATATATATAGATATAAGGACGATGAGGAACATACGATGAAAAGAGAGAATTCCTTCGATCTCGCGCACTCGCGCACGCTCCTTCTCTGTTTTCACGGATCCTCGGGTTCGACGATCCATTCAAGCAAGAAGAGAGAAAATATACAGTCTTGTATATATATAGACGTATATTTACTATCTATATATAGTCTTTTATCCTTACTCCAGCGTTTTCTCTCGCTCACTCTGTGTCGAACCACAGCAGAGTCCAAAACACGAGCTACCTTGACCTAGCCCGTGACCAGGCCATAGCATCCCGTAACTTGTTCCCTCGACACGCGTTTTGCTGACAGTACACTCCAATAGCGCGGTTATTTGTCGTTTTACTTGATAATAATAACTGTTGAAAAGCATTTTAGCCATTTATCACAATTCGTATAGAGCTTTTTGTACTTAAATTCAAAATTCAAAATTAATTTACAAGTTTACAAGTGTGTATACACTTCGATGAGTTATAATACATCGGGAAAATAATTCTCTAGATTGACGCTTTTGATGTATTGAGGAAAAACTTTGATGAGTAAGAAAATAGGTGGCAGAACACGTGCGGAGTCGAAACATTCATGGAGAGGTCAGGGGAGGACGAAAAACTCAAAAAAATTAAATAGTCTCCTGCATTTTTTCAAATCCTAGATATGTTTCGTTGCCTCCTTCATTCATTTTCATTGAACAACAAAAAAGTTCTAGGCAAAGCCTTCTGAAAAGTCCAGCAACGTCGTGAAGACACTGGTTGCCGATTTTGCAATAATCTGGTATTCGGAATCAAGAGAATTTTGGATTCAGTGTTGGAGGTACACAGGGTGGGCGGATATGATTTATGTCCAAGAATAAATTAATTGGAGAAAAAAAAAAGTTTTACTAAATTTATGAGGTACCCCGCCTTGCCCCGATCTTACTCGTTGATGGATATTTTTAGATTTATACGAGACAGTTCATAACAGACAGAAAAAAATATATGTGCCGGGCCTATGTCGCATCAGTATTCCAGGAGAGTGACAACAGTCGCAATCTTGATGGTCCAGGACCTTCGTCCTTCTCGTCATTCCCCGTAGTCTTTATAACCTTACTCCCTAAATTTTATCTATATGTTGAACGTGCATATATGTAAAGAAGGGTTCGTTATATATGCTGGAAAATGGAAGGCTTTTTGCCAGTAATAGGAAGAGGGGAGCTGAGCGAAGGAAGAATGAAAGTTTATTAAAAAAAAAAGGACTTTTAGCCCAGCGTTAGAACTTGGCATTTCGCAGAGAAAGAGAAAGAGGGAGAGAGAGAGAAAAGGGAAAATGCTAAGATGACAAAAATCGAGGAAACTGGTATTCGAGACAGGAATGAGTTTTCATTTGACATGGTTTTTTGGCAGCAGTGAAAGAATGGAAATGGTTGAAAAGAAGGTGGTTCAAAAATAGCGAAACGATAAGTCGTGAGTGTTGAAGTTTGGCGTAGAGGAAACGGTAGGAAATACGTGCAATAAAGAAGGCGAACAACTTGTGTCAGCCGTCGGAAGTTGTCGTTGATCGCGTCTCGAAGAGTTTTTCTCGATTCTCAAAGAAAGAATAATCTATCTGTATAGAGCTGTGCATGAGATTGCGTAAAGCCAGAATCCGGATGACACGTTGTCTGGATGGCTGAAAAATACAAGCTTCCGTTTCCCTTGAATGCTGTACACGCCATCTTATGTACAAAAGTGAAACATTACCGATGAGAGAAAGCAGCAACTCGTGTTCGATCTCCGTTTCCGGATGAGTCTATGTCTGTATATGTGTGTGGGAGAGGAGGAAAAACAAAACATCAGAATGAATCGAGAAGATGATTGAGAAGGAGATGGCGTAAGGGGAGAAGCATCAGGGTAGTTTTTGAGGGAGGGTTAAGGAAGAGTGAGAGGAATGAGATAAAAGAGGCGGTTGTGGTAGCAACGGTTGGAAGCGAGCATATCGGGGAAGACAGCCGGAAATCCAGGATCTTCGATCCTCTATTTTCCTCCTTCTATCTCTACATTTTAGTCTGGTGGAAGCTGCGCGAGCGATATGTCCGGTGGGAGGTTACACTGGTGTGTATAGTACCTGCTCCTGTGCGAAGCTCGGTGGTGGCGCGTCTATACGCGAGAGGAACAGATATCCGGAAAGGTGGCTCCGCGAGAGTCTCCGATGATGCTTGCGAGACTTATGCCGTTCCGTTCATGTCGTTATATACCGGCTGCTTCTATAAATACACAAGATACACGTCACTTTCGTCTTCCTTAGATGTGCCTGATGCAAACCTCAACATCGCATAAATCTCTCTACCTCCAAGTTATTGCGATCAGTAAGAGTGTCATAGGTCAGAGTGTAAGGTATATAATGATATCTTTTTGAAGTATCATGTCAAGCGGAAGATTATTGAAGGCAATCAACGAAGATGAAGCAGCCAGTCGAACAGTTCAGAGAGGGGGTCTGGTGATTGGGACCAAAATGGCGGTTCATTATTGATTCATTAAGCAATTGTTTTTTGGGAATGACATTTCTGATGACTTCTGATGGTGAATAAAGTCCCACGAATTTAGCACTGGTTCTTGAGGTCCGTAGCCTCATAATGCCGAGTCCAGGGGAATGAAAACCGATCACCAGTCGCGCAACCCCTTTTATCGAACTATTAGGCTGAAAATCCATGTGTGAAAGTATCTCCAGCGATTGTTTCTTTGCCAATCTCATGGTTAGCTCGCGATATAGCACTTCGGCTGGTTATAGACGCGTATGGATGCCAAAATATGTATATATACGCATGTGTATATGCATATAGCGATTTGCCGTTGAACGGCGGTCGCGCCTCCGCGAGAGCATTCTGATAACAGGCGTCGACGACGGGGGCCGTGGTATAAACGCGTCCATAAGAATACTGAAGAATATAGACGAGGAGGGGGATGTGTCCGGGCGAAGGTGGCGTTGAAGATCGCCCGTGTGTTTCCACGTCCGTTACCCCCACCCAGTTATTCGTTAATGCCGGTTCCACGATATTTCCGCAGAGTGGGAGACGCGGGCGGTAAGAGAAAGAGAGACGAAGAGAGAGCAAAGCGTCCGCGAGTCGTATTCGCAAGCTCCGCCCATTATTTCGCTCCGCCCAGTCTCCCCTACTCTGTTGGCGAGCTCAACGCGCTGAATCCCCACTCGGCTCTGGTCTCTGAGTGTATGCGCGAACGGCCAAGACTGTATGGAACATAATTCTACACTGTTAAGTATGAGTGAGAGAAAGAGAGTTTCGAACGCAGTGCCTCGAGGTGGCAGTGGCGATGTTGAAAGCTCAAAGTAGTGGGGGAAGTGGAAGACGGCGGCGCGAAGCGATCGCTGCATCAGGCTGGCGGTTGAGGAGTGGAGTGTGGCCAAGTACGGCGAAAAGAGGGGGAATATCGGCAGAGGAGTGGGGTGGGGAAGGAAGAGAGCGGAGGGGCGGGGAGCGAACAGTTCGGCAGCGCGACCCGACGTGGGCACTTCGCTGTCCGGCCTTTCTTCATTAAAATATATATTTCCGTATTACTAAATAAGACAACAACAAAAAAAACAATACACAAAACGAAATTAATCATTAAGAAGTACGAAATAACAACAATTAACTAAGTTTTGTTTGTCGGTGATATTAAGTTGTACGAATATACGAACAATTCCGCGCCCGCGAAACATACACTTATTTTCTCGCGTGTTTTTCCTCTTATCTTCTGTACACTAACCCGACAAACAAAAGGACTGAATACGAAAATTATATCATCGGAAGTAATTGAAAAACAAAAATACTTTAAACATCTCTTCACCACGAACACACACACATACAAACAAACACGCAAACACGAAAACAACACTTGACGAGAAAACAGACGAGAAGGATCGTTAGTTAATTAACCGTTCTTCAAAATCTCGATCCTTCGATACGTTGTATATTAATTAAACAAATATTGCAATTAATTATTACTCATTGCGTGTTTATCGTCAAACAGGAGTACGAACGACTGTAGCCCGCCTTTTTTTCTGTTTTGTGGTTCCTGGTGCGCGTGTGATTTAGAAAAATGAAATAAAAAAAAAAAATTAACAAAGAAAAAAAAACGAATTAATAAATAAAGAAGAAATATAAACGTCGTTTCGTCGTCTCAATTGTGATCCACTCTCCGCTTATCCAACATACGGAGAAATTTGATGGGACTTTGTTAACAGTGCGTTGATAAAGCGGGTGATAAGGTGCCACAACGAAATCACAAAGTTACTACGTAATATATATATATTTGTTTATATATATGTATTATGAATTATACATGCAATAGGAGATTATTTTGACGAAATATTTCCTCGCTCGTCTCAAATACTCCACGCGTGTATCATCGTTAAGATCATTCGTTACAACAATACTTCCTGCAACCGCTTCGAGAGATAATGATGAAAAGGTGAAAGATAATTATGAAAAAGTGGTTTTGCTGTGCGCGTGAAAAAGTGTCTTGTGTGACTTTGCGATTGTGCACTAAACGACGATTACAATTGTTTTTACATTAAACGTATTATTTCACTGATTAACGACACAATTTTAGTTGAAATTTTCTTCGTGACGTTTCATTGACATAGTGAATATTTGAAATTACTCTCGATTGTTTTTTTTTTCTTTTTTTTTTTTTCGTTTTGCTCGATTTGACGAAACGTAACCGGCAACTAAAGCGAGTGCCAATAAATACGTGAATATCTGTGGGTTTTCGTTCTTTCGTTTGTTTTATAAATCAATAATTAATTTTTTCAATGTTTTTTGTTATTTATTTACAACGAACAACTGTGCGACAAATACCCTCGTCGAATCGCCGCTAAATCTTCGATTCTATTTGAATCTTCGTACTCCGAGTAATTATTTAAACAACAAGATTATTTTTAATCACAAATAAACGTACGGGAAAACAAGTGTTGAATGGAAAAAATAATAAAGAAATAAATAAATGAAAAAAGTGAGGTACTCTGACGCGAGGAAACTGGACGCAAATGGGATATGAGCCCAGGTACGTGGTCATGGATTAATCGCGGATATTCAATTTTTGATTACTTGGATAATCAAAAAATTGAGAGCCACTTAAGTTAACTACATTGTGCGGTGAACATTCCTTTTCGTTTCACTAAATCTCATCTAATCCTTGTCCAATTATTTTCAAAGTTTCTCTATCCATACACAACGAGGATATAAAAGAGAAAAAGAAACGTGCTCCGAATATTTCGAAAGTCTGATTATAATTGAGTTAGCTCGAAAATAGTGCTGCCCGAAAAATCAAGTATCGCAAAGTGTCGTGGCTTATATTCTCATCACCTTTTCTTGTAATTTACTCCGGGTTGCGTTGCCGGTGACTCTCACGAAGGTGCACTCCAACTTCGTGACAAAGAACGAACTCTAAAGAGAAAGAAATAAGAGAAAGACAGAGGGAGAGAGAGAGATAGACAGTGAGGGGAAAAAAAAGAAAAAAATAAGTGATCTAAGCGTTGACGATCATTCTGTTCGACAGTATATTGCATTCTCCCATGCAGCCTGCACACACGGAGTACACGAGGTTCAATGACACAATAATGACGTTTGGTCATCGTGTAAAACCTTCGTCGTTCGCACCTGATGTGTTTGAAATGCTATTTTCCCGTTCTTCGTAACATTTATACATATATATAACACCTATGACTACATAAATCCATATAAACGTACATATATACATATATAGGTACATTTGTGCATGTAAATATGCACAAAGATGGTTTATAGTCAAATTTAACATAACACAGTAAATAATACATATGGTTGTTGCGTATTATAGTATCGTATATCTATAAATGCACTTTACCAACTCAACGCAACGAGTACATCTGGGAATGCATTTGAGAAGAAATCTTACCGGCTTTCTTACGTGTATAAGTGTTTAACTCGTATACGTGTATGCTCTTCGCGGAAGTCGTGAAAACGCGTGCCGCACGTCAGATTTCGATCTGAACGAGATAAGAAAACCGGTAGAGGCACCTCCGTATTTCAGGCTCTCTCTCTCTCTTTCTCTATCGTCCTCTCTGTTTGGCTTAACATGCTCAGCAAAAGGGGCACGTTTGATGCATTCTCTCCTCGTGCTCTCGTTCTCTTTTTATTTATCTTTCGTGCAATGCAATCAGGGCTTTGAATATTTGGAAAAATAGTGTTGTGCCGATTGGTCCTTATGAGGGCTGAATCGAAAGATGCATTTGAGCACAGCGAAGAAAATTTCAATTGAATATAACTTTTGAGAAAGCCATTTAATTTCGTTGAAAAGGATGTGAGAGAAAGAGACTCATAATTTTTCATTAATTCAACGCGATTCAAAACTCGTCAAGTCATCGCTCAATCTCAGGCTAAATTAATATCTGTTGGAGCAAAGTATAAAAAAAAAAAAAACGTTGTACGAACGTGCTGGAGAAAGATTTGAAAGAATAAAAAAATGTCTGCTCCGATTAATCACGAATATAATTCATCCTGTTTGTGGCGAAACTTTAAAAAACTATAGTAAAAAGTTACCTTCCCCAAACTAATTAATCTTCTCAACGTATATTTATACCAAGCAGTCTGCCATACTTTCGCGCATTTACGTACGTGTATACAATCTTTCAACACTAACGGCTAATTAGAACGACAAACTAAAATGTCCCTCTGTACCAAAGTTAGCTTTGAGTCTCATCATTGCACAGCCTCGATTTTGTCATTCGGTCAAATTTTCATCTCGTAACTTCTCGTCATTCTCTTGGTACTAATTGTAAAAATCAATTTCACGCATTTCGGTAGCGAAATACTTGTCTATCATTTCTCTTAACGCATTCTCATCAAGTGACAGCTGATTTTGTGACTTTGAAAAAAGTACGAAATTCATTGAAAATCAATTTTTTTCTAAAATCATCAAATATTTCTATTTCGTTAATTATTCATTGTCTCAATGATCACTGGTTACATAAATTATCTCGAAAAATCTATAAAATAATCAACTTAATCTCAGTATAAAATCAAAAAGTATTTTCAATCAAAAGATTTTTTAACGGTCCACACTAACGAGAACGTTGATTCGGGAGCATAATTCATGATTGACAAGTCGATCTTTAAAATACGCGAGTATACATATGTATATCGGATTATCGAGTTGTTCTCAAGTGTCTCTTGGCGTTGATGGGGAAATAGACAGGACAGGAAAGAGATAGGCCGAGCAGCAGCCGGGGAAACAGCAATCCGTCGGATCCCGCGTTGAAATCTCCGAAGGTTTGGCGAGCTCGAATCGCCATTCTCGATTAAAATTATTCTCTTCATAAAACGCGTCGATCGTTTGACCAAACAGTTATTATTATATTTTTTTCAATATATAAAATAAAAATCTAATTGCATTTTTACATGACAAGGCAATATATTTGTGTAGTTATTTCGAGTCTTGTAATGACGAAGCTAATGAATGGTGTCCAGTGAAAAAATAGGGAACAAGTTTATCGTTGTGACGATCAACGAAATGTGTGTGGATGTTGCGCGGACTCTTTCATTCAACATCTCTTTTTCTATGTATCTCGAGCTATTACCTTCAATATATATTTATCTCTATATATATATATTTATATGGCGTACGCTCTTTCCTGTCTCATTCAAATAAGTTAGAGAGGCTTTTACTTTTCTCGAGTAGCAAAACAGCACACACGAGTATAAACCTCATGGTGTATATAAAGCTGAGAATCAGCGAGAGAAGTGACGTGGCGCGTGCGAGCTCGTGCCCCGATCTTCAACTTCTCTCTGCTGCGTTAGCTCTGCGTATACATATGTTTATATAAACGAAATATATGTTTATATATACGACATGGCATTTGTGCCATATGCATATATTGGACGTGCGAGAAGAGAGCATTACGATCCCCGTGACTACATTATGTTACAACGGGAGAAAGACGTTGCCAGCGATGATAGAGTCCAAAGAAGAGGAGGACGGGTGCAAAAAGATATGGAGGCAAAAAAAAAAAAAGGAAAAAAAAAATTGAAATTCCAATGGGAAAGGGGTCTGCAAAGTTCCGCATGGTTTAATATTATGCGTGCAATTGTTATGCACGCGTGTCTCGTGTAATGGCATTATAAGGCCACGGGGATGCCACGAGACACGCGATTCATTCGTGTCAATAGAAAATAAGAATAAAAATAAAATCAAATAAATAAGACGCGAAGAAACATTTAATGTCGGAGTTCTCCTCTCGACCCCACCAAATTATTATACATTTATTATTAACATAAATCTACCTCGATATTTTGCCCCGTGCTCCTCACAAATGGCACGATTTTTCATGCACAAGTGTCGATAATGAAATAAAGAAAACCGTGTGTTGTTCAAGAAATATTAATCACTTCGTATCTTCCGTTTTTTTTTTTTTTTTTTTTTTTTTTTTAGTGATAAATTCGTTTATGACAAACTCGACAATGTCGACGAAAATAATTAAACTTTTCTCTGAATTTGGTCCCCTCCACTTCGACTCGATATTCAGAAGGACGTTGCTGAATTTTTCAATAATTATTTACACTCGTGACACTCTTTGGTTTTACTGATAAGACTCCGTTACATAACACGTCTTCTCATATTAATGTATAGACGTTCTCGATACTTTGATAAATCTTGAAATATCAGGGGTTGCTTTAGCGTTGCTCCATGACAGGTAAATATCCCCCTGGCCAGCTGAAAAAACTTGGACGAAACGCCTACAAACGTACTAAGCAGGCTACGAGATCGGATAATCTGACCATCATTTTTCCGAGCTTTACACTCCTCTGGACCTTTCTCTCGACTTTACTGCGCGGCCAAAAACATTTTAGCTTGCACTCAGCTCACCTAACAATATATCCACTCAATTTTATCCTATCTTTCCTTATTATTTATAAACGTAAATAATAATACGAAAGGAAAATAAAGATAATACTCACATTTGTCATTTGGCTTAAAATTAATACTTGATATATCGTTACGATATATCGCTCATTCGTGTACTCAAACTATATATGTCACGTTATTTCCTATATAGTTCCAACTATATACACTTATGGAATGAAAAAAAAAAAAAAAAAAAGAAGAAAAATATATATAACCATAGACATATGTGTGTATATAAATGCATAGAGGAAGAGGCGTTGGGTTCAAGCTTAACCGAATATCGGCCTTTATGTTCACGACAATGACGGTTTATTATCATAATCTACTATCGCTGCTCGCTCACACACTTACACACTTGTATTTTTTGTACGTTTTTCTTGTGTACAGTTCTGCTGCTTTAGTTTAACGGTTTTTTGCTTCGTTACCAGACCTCCGTCTGCGTGAAATTCTTCCTTCCTCTCTTTCTCTCTTTTAACCTTTTCTCAACAAGACAAACATTCGTGTAAAACGATCTACGAACTGAAATATTTCGAAAAAGAAGAAGAAATCGGACTTGAACCTCTTTTTTTTCCACGGAACACAATATTTAACGTAATTTAAACATTTTTTTTTTTTTACTTCGCTACTAGTATGCACATTTCTTGACCGTGAGGAGAATATAAAATTTCCTATTTTTACAGTAATCATTGTTTTCGCCTTGATTAAAACTGGTTCAGGAAAAAAAAAATGTCATTTGGCCAAAAGATCGTGCTCGGAAATTGTAAATTTTTATAAGTAATATGTTTTTATTAATATTTATACATCGGTCGAATATATTGTTGAGATATTGTGGCAAAATAAAATGAGCAATATCTCTATTAATGGCAGAAAAACTTGTCATTGTCCGCGTGCTGTACAGCATAAAAATCAGCGAATTAATCCTCGTGGAAAAGTTTATCTGTTGCGAGAAGAATGCCTCTGCTCATTTACATCAGCGTGCACGCTCGTTCTCTCGTCTTTTGATTATTATGAGCGGTTAAACGAGCAAAACTAACGCGAACCCCTACGTGTTTTCCGGGTTCATTCGTTACCGGTACTTCTTTTTTTTATATCCTTTCGTTCGTAAGGTTTCATTTTATTTTTTTTCTCCTTTTTTTTGGGGCGGTTTATAGCTGTCATTGTCCCATTGTTGTACGTTGAAACATTATCAATCTTTTTATGAATTCGCACTACAATTTTGATATCAAATATTGAGATAAGATCAGAAATTCTGTCTCCGTTCGAATTTTTATTTATAATTCAAACGATCATTAATATATTTACATATATTTTTTCTATCATTTATATATATTTTTTTCCTCTCAATAACGATGTTATATTTTTCTCTGATTTATTTGCCAGAAAATAATAATTTGGACTGTCAAATCTGTTCGTTAAATCGACGACTATAATTGATCTTGACAATAATTATTTGATGAAACAATTCAGCCCTTTTGTACATGACAGAAAAATAACTAACATTTATTATTATCGCAGGATCAATGCTTTACGAAAATTTCGTCATGCACGAATCACTTCGTCAATCGAGTTGACTGGTGTCGTACCCACGTGAATTTACTGCTAGCCTCGTTCAATCCAAATACATTGGCATATAAACGTAGAGAGACAAAACACACATTAACATACACATGATTCCTCCAGATCTGTCTGTCTTCGAAAAATAAATGTGCGTTTATGTTTCTCTCGTTTGTATAAAATATTACGAGGCTGTGAGCAACGTCCGATAATATAGAGTTGATAGTTGCGTGTATATATATAGCCTACTGCATAATAATGTTTGACCGATACGATAATGCATGTAAAAGGCAACTGCTTTGGTCATACTGAGAGCTTACAAAACGGACAGCTTGGATACCTGCAAACTGGCTGTACCAACAAACTAACCGTTTGTGTGTTTTCACCATCTCAAATCTGTATTGAAATTTATATATCTATATCGATGAAAAAAAAAACAAAGCAAAGAGAGAGACAGAGAGAGAAAAGCCAAGACTGTAACTCTGTATCAAAGGAATTAGGATTGACGAAGAGTGGAAGAGCAAGACAGATACGGATGAATGCGAGGGCACGAGAGTCCGACTAATGAATGCGCAAGCACACAAACACACACATACACACATACACAAATATACTGCAAGAAAAAAGAGATGAAGGAGAGTTTCGAGATCGGATATCAGTCCAAGCAAATTAATCCGACGGACTAACGAATCAAGTATCGTTCGAATATCTCTCATTCTTTGCGTCTTCTTTCTTCTTTCTGCTTCACGCTCGCCTCTGTTTTGTTTTTTTTTATTTAAAAATTTTTTTATTACACTCCTGTTTTATTTTTCCACCTCTACACCCTCCTTTCTTTGACTCTCAGCTATTTCTCTCTTTCTGATGCTCGCGGTCCAGTCTCTCTCGCCTACGATTTTAATCTCTCATAATCCCTCGCCCCTGTCATCTTCCACATACATTCACACTTTCTTAGACATATGTGTAAATACAGAGAAACACTTATACGAACGTATTCGTGGTCCAAAGAGTCACGGTGTTGGGCTGCTGCTCCTGCCTTTAGGTCGATCAGGGCGGTGAACATGGCCACGCATATATGTGCCAGCATCAGCTTCAGTTGAGATGAGGAAGGGGGAGGAAGGCAGGGGTCCCAATGGATCGGGACAATGGTCCCTGATTGCGGATTAGGGATTAAAGAGACAAAAGAGAACCCGCGTCCCGACTATTCTCATATTGCATAGTATAGTTTTGTGCTTTACAATATATACGTAATAAATAATCATAATTATAATTATAATAATAAAAATAACATATGTGAGTACATTGAAAAAAAAAAAAAAGAAAAAAAAACTAAGCAGAATTAAGCGTCGATGCTACATCTCGTATTATGTTTATAGATTTTCATAACGTTTGCTCATTTTTACGAATGTATAAGCAAACAACGAAAAGCTTAGTGGGCTGCGAAAGGGTCGAAAATCCCAGGCATTCGCGAATCATTATACCAACGTGTCTTTCAGTTAAAAAGGGAAGAGAAAAGGGGCGGTTTTTTGTTTCGCGATCGTGCCTCGATTTCGATTCTACGCTGGTGGTGTCCACGATGTTCGGCGCGTTAGTTTGTAACCCCGGGGTGAGAGATGAGATCGTTGATAAGATGTGTCCAGCTGGTAGATAGCCATTGGGAAAAGCCTCCCCAACAGGCAATCACCTTTTCTTCGCGGCCAGGCATTCGCGAACGCGCATCCGGTCGCCAATATATACATAAACAATACGCATGCGTGTCTATATATATATTTTTCATTTTTTTTTTGTTTTTTTTTTTTTTTTTCAATATACATATGCATCGTAGATATATCGAAGTGATTTAAACATGAATCCAACGAGTACACACTCTCCGTATCGTACAATATCCGATAATATCCATCGCGATGCAACTTCGCAAACATAAAATCTCCATTGATTTACTCGCTCACGTAAATTTTTTAAAATTTTACTATTTATACACCTTTATTCAAGTTACATATATGTTTTGCTTACTCACTACGATAAAGCACTTTATTGCTGGTGAAAGATCTCCTAGATTATGGAGAATCTCTCCCTCTCCCTCTCTTTCTCTCTCGTTCTTTCTTCTACACTCTTTCTCTCTGTCTCGTTAGAGGACAATTTATCGCTGGAGGATTTTCAGAGGCTGAGCTTCGAAGATCGATACCACGACTCTGGAAAAATTGTAGGTTTTGCTATTTATTATAGTTATGGTTTATGGGCATTTGAATAATGTAGAGACGAGACTGTATCTTGTTATTTGTTTGGAAAACACATAAATTTTGTATAAAATTAAAATTCAATGGATCTTAACTTTCAATCGATTTGACAATAACTAATTACCATTATCTACTGATTTTCTTCGTCGGAATTCATTTTGAATTTATTTTTATACGTTTTCGTTGCTCTTGCTCGAAGGTGAAATTTTTACATTTTTATGTTTGTTTTTCTCGAAATCTCTTCCGTTAGCACTTCTCCATTTGTTCGTCTACTTTTTCTAATTCTATCGATGACTCAATGTCAAAGCATGTACGAACGACAGTGTCGAATGTTTGATGTGGGCACACAAATACTGTACAGCACATCAATTTCCTTCTTCTCTGCTTCGCAAATCTCGGGGTGCCACGCCTCGAATATTTGACCAACGACGATGTATCTCAGGACTATCTCTTACGCATACAAAAAAAAATATATTACGAGAATAACGATTTTCAGTATTCGCATTGATTTTAATGAATCGAACGAAAACGAGTTTTGCAATATATCGATTGTACAAGAATTAAATAACTTACCAAAACAAAAGGTCGATTAAAGATCGAAAAAAAATGAAGAAAAAGCCTTTTTGAATCAAGTGACATTCTGTGTATAAATAATTATATTTTTAGTGCTGGTTTTTCCAGATCCATTTTTGTACACGCAGGTTTAATTGAATTCGCTTAATTAATCAACCCAATTGCGAATAGATTCGTTAAATGTATTTGATCAATTAATTACACTCGAAAGGTCCAATTAATCCAAAGAATGTTGAAGCTCAGTAACATGCGCTTCATTTCCAAAGGATTCTTCGTCCCATATGGGGATCGCTCGCCTCTTTGCGGCGATTCGCGTTTTACGCGGCGTTCCTCCCTCTCCACACGAAACCCCAAGGGTTTTAAGCGTACAGCCTTGAAGTGTCCGTCTCGTGTTTGATTTAAAATGTACGAGACAGAAGAAAGAAAAAGAGAGAGAAGGAGGGAGAGAGAAAGACAGAAGGAGAGTTTGCGACGTGTCGCGGGTACGCCGATTGGCAATTTAAGGGCACTCGCGCGCCACCGGTACGAAGTTGCGATGACCAAAGAGCGACAGAGTGCAGCACGCGGGACAGCAGCAACGTCACCGTTTGTCCAGCTCACTCTCCTCTCGGAGCCCGGACGAACTAGTTTTTGTCCCTCCGAGCGAAACGTGCTTACGGCGAGTTAACCAATCGGCGAGCATCGTCGTTCCTTCTTGTCCTCCTTCTCTTCCACCTTTTCCACCTTCTCTCGCGAGTGATTCTACACGAGAGGGTTCCTCTCTCGGTTCGAACTATCTCCACTCTCTTTCTCTTTCCCTCTCTCTCTCGCCACCATGCTGTTTATTTGTGATCTTATAAATTTATTCCCTCACGCTCGATACGTACGCATAAACTCTCTGTCGAGGGCCATAAATACATAAAGAAAGCTTAAGAATAAGAAAAATTGTTGTGTGTCTGTTGGCTCCGAGAGCTGGGAGCTCGATACTATTCGTGATTTAAAGTTGACAATGCAGATCAATGATTTTATTTTTAGTCACAATAATAAATATAGATTTGAACATTCACAAACGTACCGAAAATTGTTTTTCTTTTAAAATAAAATAGCTCGACTTACCTTTTCACATCGAAATCAATGAATCAACCAATCGCAAAGAATTTCAATTGAATAAAAAGGTGCCATTTTTATCGATTAATTTTTTCAAGAGTGGCATATTAAAGTTTAAAGCAAATTTGAACAAAGTGTGCGTTATATTTCACCCTTTTTGACGCCTAATAATGTTCATCGGGTACTTCAGTGGAAAAGTGGCAGTAGGTAAAGTTGCAGTGTGTAGTTTAATTCTCATGCTCGCATATATACTCGAGAAGATCTCTCTTTTTCTCTCCGTCTTGCGCGCATACTTTGCGGCTATTTCACTCAATTTTTTGCGCGAGTTCCACTTCGCGACTTAACACACACGTGTATATATATATAGGTGCATATAAAGGCTGGTAGAGTTGTCGAGACTCACTTCGACTCATCGACTCACTGCTTTACGACGAGAGATCAAGAGAGAGCGAGAGGGACGAGAATCGAGAAGAGTTTCTCGTCGCGTGTTTCTTGCATCGTTCTCGCAGGTCATTAGAGTCTCTCCCTTTCTTTCTCATTCCTTCTCTTCTCGCTTCTCGATCTTGAGGAAACGGGTATAAATTTACAAAATGCAGACACTGCACCGACTAACCTTGTCTCTCTCTCTCTTTCTCTCTTGTATCTCGTTGTTCGTGTGGTACTTTGATGTACAGCGAAAACGCACAGCTATATAACAAGAGAGAAATGCAGCGAAAAAAAGAGAGCGAGATAGAGGAGAGAGAATAGCATATATTTTCACAGTTAAACCGTGTACTTTGTAAATGTGTTACTTAGTACATTGAGAGATGGGGAATAACGCGCGTTACACTTATAAGGGCTCTTCTTTCTTTGTACACGCTCATTCGTACGCTAAATATACATATATCGATCATTAGCCGATGGAAAACTCGGTGCACGTAACTCTCCGGTGGGCAAAAAGTTGAAAGACCCTTTAATAAAACGTTGCCACAAGTTTAATACTCAATAATATTTCGTAATAAGAGAATAAACACTGAAAGTTGTAGGTTTTTCTTGTTTTCCAAATGATTCAGAAGATTTGCAGCATTCTCAATTATTTTTAGACCCTAAAATCGAATGTTACGTTTCCAGCCGATTTCTCGCTGTTTTGTTTTGGGAAAAGTTATTTGTTTTTATTAATTTTTTCATAGGAAATGAAATAATGAAGTAATTCTTAAGGTTTTCTCTTCTTCTTATTCAAAATTTTTGTTTTTCTCGTCGCGGAATAGTTGATGGGAGTGATGATTAAGAATACATTGTCTCGTCGGTCAGTAGCGATCGATTCTATCGACATGAGCGACAAAGTAGGGGATAAAGAGACAGGGATGGCTTAGTGGCGGGGGAAAAACGCGTGCTTAGGATATCAGGTGAATCGGTGGGGTCAAGAAGCTCTTCTGAACGTTCCACGTGTACGCTGTGTTCTAGATTTACTAAAGTATATAGATATATACGTGTGTTGATACGTGTGGACAGACGAGGTTCAAATATTTGACCCAACGTTCCTCGCGTCATCGTACATTCGTGTATCTATATATGTGTATATATTTATTATGAATAAAAATTCTATCCGTCAATCCGTAGGATTGACGAGGAAGAGAAATTGTTATTATATCAGGGATCGTCACTCATAATCGAGCGAGTCGCTATGCGAGAGAAAGAGAGACACCCGCGATTGCGTAAACAATCACGAAAGAATCTCTCAAAGCGCTGAGATATATCGGCCTCGAAAATTAATTAAATTTGACGAAACAACGTCCCTTGACGGCTCACGCTCGAAATTCATTCAACATTAATTAAGAGATCTTCGCTTTATTCATGAACCGTTAATTAAACGAGTTGATTGATTTTACTTGACGGATGGAATTGAAGAAAAAGGTTTTTTTTTTTTCTTATAAAAATCCATTTAAATTGGTTCAATATGCTTGTTCTTGGTTGAGTACAACTCGTAATTAACCGTGAATAAAAATGTCT
This sequence comes from Campoletis raptor, assembly GCA_948107755.1. NCBI lineage: Eukaryota > Metazoa > Arthropoda > Insecta > Hymenoptera > Ichneumonidae > Campoletis > Campoletis raptor. Next base: position 14,244,446 of record OX403625.1, on the reverse strand, counting down.
TTAGACACGTTCATTATATTCAATAAATCAGAAGAAAATTTGATGGAAATAAAAAACGATAACCGCGTCAATAAAGATCGTCAGAAGTTGTAAAAACGTGGGAAAACATTTTTTCTTCTATTCCAAAACTAATTTGATTAAAAAAAAAAACGTTTTTTTACAACGTGTCCGACGACTTTTTTTTTCTTGTTGTCGATATTAAATTCGTTTCGTCGTGTATTCTACGATGTATTTCGGGCAGAGCAAAAGTTTGTTGATTCCGTAGGACTGAAGCGGTCTTGAGGTTATTAGGGTCGAGTATAGGCTCGGGGAAAAGTAAGGACGTGGAACCCTCGTTAATTGCTCTCGACCAACGCCGGCTGCAATTAATTGGGAGAGATAGGACCCAAGAGCGTTTTTCTTCTTCGTACTTCCGAACTAAAGTATATTCTTTGTCTCTTTTACTCTCTTGTTCTTTTACTACAGTCGTATCTGTCAATTTGACATAAGGATCGTTGAAACAAGACACAAAACACAGTTCTATATACCTGTCAAGAAAAAAAAAAATTATTTTGTACAACGTAAGTCTTTTTCATGTGTGTCTATACACGCGTAGACTCAACTCTCCGTTTTCACCGTTAATTATTCGTGAGCCACAAGCCATTTTTCGTTTCACTTGAAGAAAAACAGAGAAAGAAAGAGATAGAGAAGGAGAGAAGAAGAAAAGGAAGAGGAAAATAAAGAGGGGGAAGAGAAACAGAGAGAGAGAGAGAAAAGCTTAATACCTGCTGGTGCAGCCGTTCCGGAGGTCCCTTCAAAAAAATCCTATTGAGATGAGCCAAAAGACAAAGATAGAAAAACAATAAAGGGACAATAATAAGATGAACAAGAGCCAAACTATGTATATATGTATATATATATACACATAATTTTCTCTCAGAACATGAATAGAAGAGAGTAAAATAGCAAGAGGATGGATGGACCCTGGGTCCATGAATGTGTCGGACTCGAAGGTAAAGCAAGGTGACCAGGTGCTGTACCTGAATGTATAACCTGCCACCAGAGCGGAGGGGTCAGGAGAGAAATTTGGAAAACTTGTTCGACGAATTAAGGAGCAGGCTTTCGACAATGAATTTCTTCGAAAACTGTGAATCCATGCTTATGGTTTGTACGATGGATAAGCCATTGCGATTTTCCCATGAAATATCTCTCTTCTTCGAGCAACAGATCAAGAGTAAGCCCAGGAAGAAGGAGAAGAGGCTGAACAACATTTTCAGGAGTCCAGTGAATTCACGCGATTCAACGAACGTGTTTTTCTGTGTAGATGTAAAATAATATCATTAAGTAAGCCTGGAATATGAATATTCTGAGTACCCAGATCGTGAAATCGATCGAAACAAGACCACGTCACATGAATTATTAGCTTAAAAAAAATAATAAACAATTGCCAGTGATTCCGCTTCTTAGGGACTTTTCTATTTCGAGACTTGCACTCCTGGAAAGTTTGCCTGAAGAATTCGATTCTCCGGTGGACTGTGCTGGTGGCAAATGAAATATTTTCATTGCCGGACACACACAATGGTTGAAAATTCAAGGCGGAAACGAGCCAGCCGAAGAGAAAAATAAAAAGAAAGAGATTGAATGGTGGGAGTAGGAGTTGTTGAGGACAAAAAAGTACGAAAGAGAGACTTTTTTACCTATGCACTTCTCAGAGAGCGCAATGCACCCCCGGAGGGTTAGTTTGATGGACGCGCGGGGACACACAACAATGTGACCAGCTACGGGTTTCAGAAGGCTTTACAAAAAGAGAGAGAGAGAGAGAAAAAAAAGATTGGTCCCGAAGAGCTTGCCTCCTCCGCCCGCGCACCTGGCACACGGTTAGTCTGCTATATACATCACTTTAACTCCAACCCTCTATAACTATGTACCCATAATTTGGCTCAGCTTCGAAACCAAGTATACACACACACACACACTTCGCATAAACATACGTCAATATATCCATGTACATAGGATTGTACCTGCGCTTTTACGACAGAACCGAAACAAAACATCGAACCCACCTGAACTTTTGAAATATTTAAAATCGACGGTGTTCTCCCCCGTGGTCACCACGAAAATTTCGCACTTGAAGAAAATCTACCAACAGAATGTAAACGACATCCGCTGAACACCTGCGTTTCTCATTTATATTTCGTTCGCAAAATTTCCCTCAACGGGACAAGCTTCGAAGAAAAAACCTTTTTAAAAATGTAATTTGTTATTATTATTATTATTTCTTTTTACCATTACTTTTATACTGTACAATAAAAACTTGTTATCTTCAGTTTCCAATAATTTGCGGGGTTTATTTCAATTTTTAATAAGTATTTTATTGCGACCGGAGCATTATTTTTCGGTTAATGGCTATTTGTGATGTTGCAAAATTATGACAGAAGGGTTATTGGTTTGCTCCTTTGAAGGTTTATTACGAGCCAAAATCGTAAAACGAGCATCGCACCCACACACAAGCTTTGGGCGATCATCGCGATTTCTCAGCAACACGAGAGACTCAATTCGAAATTGCGATTGCGTGGGATGATCGCAAGGCGTTATTATAATATATGATCAAGACTACGTGATGAGTATAAATATATACATACATGATGATTACTTTGCGTTGTATATACATGAGAAAAAGATGGATACATTTATCGATATATATGATTTCCCAGGAGCAAGAACCGAGAGTACGTTTTTAATATTTCTATTCGTACATTTATTTTTCTAAGCACTTGAGAAATCAGCTCACGTTTGTAGCAGAGATTAGCTCTCGGATTTGTTGAATTCTTTAACATCGCGGTGTCTTCATCTTTTTATTGTCCGGCTGCGTAAATTAAGTTTTTCGTTGCTACTGTGTACGATCGAGTAGAGATCCCGTGGCGATAAACGTTAGCAATTAATTCGTGGGCAATTAATTGAATCGATTTCTCTCGATATCTCAAGAAACGAACTAAAAAATAATTTGAAGAAAAAAAAAAGAACGAACAAACTCTACCAAAGTAATGTATATTTATGGGATCGCAGATGATGCGAAGATAAGAAGAAGAAAAAAAATAAAAATAAAACAACACTTGTTCTCCGCGTGAGAGTGTGTTTGGAAATAATAAATGTCGCCATTATGGAGAACACCCGCGGAGATGGATCGTCAACGTAAAAGTAATCATGGAAAATCTGTTAACCCAGGATCTCGTGTGTTTGTTTTAACTCATTGGAGATTCTTCGTTCCGATCACAGATAAGATAAAATTTAAACGTGTCGAAGAGACCGAAGGACCAAGTCCAATCTCGTCCCAGGAAGTGTAGAAACCTTTTCAACACAAATTCTCTATTTTCATCCCCTCCGTTCTCTTCTTTTCTCTATTTCTTTGTGTTTTTCTCTCTTTTTCAACGACCCTCTGTTCCTGCTATGCGAATGTGGATGAAAAAAATTCTCACTGACGCGTCATTATGGTGGATTATTGCTCTTGTCGCAGGACTAGACATCCGGGGGGAGGGAGGGAGGGGGAGGGGGGAGGAATCCTTTAATCGCCATGACGTCTGCGAGGGTGGCATAAAAATTATCTCTCCGTGCGTGCATAAATATATATTATACATACGCACACATATTGAGGACCGGTGCGCGTCCCGGTAATGCCTGGTAACGTCATTCGATTAATCATTCAGCGCGTGAGTCATTGGAATCGTTTACCGGAGGAGGAGAAGAGCAAAACGTTATTGATAGGTGAGCGAGAGAAAAAAAAAACCATACGAGAAACTCTCTTTAGTTCGAAACCCACCAACTATTTTCAACGAGCACCCAACTTTTTCTGTTTTTTTTTTTTTTTTTTCTATCGCCTTCCTTCCTCGTTCCTCTGGCGATTTTTGCTCCCTCGGTTCTCTCGCAGCCATAGAGCACGCTCCATGTCTTAATAGAACAATATACTTTCGCTGTTTTTTTTTCCTCTCCAATAATGATATGGCGCTTGGACTAAAATTACCCCCCCCCCTCCCCTCCCTACCCTCGTGCCTCTCGAAGCCACGCCATAAAAACGCGGCCGATCAGTATCAATAATTCTTCAAAAAGGAGGGGATGAGAAAAATATATACATATATTATTTTATTCCTGCGATAATTTTTGATTCGTCATTGGATGGATTTCGCGCGTTTGTCTCGTCGTCAGTCCGGGTGGTCCGGACCAAGTCAGAACCAGATTTGGCTGGGCCATGTACGAACGCAGACTTGTATTATACGCAGACTGATTTTTCATCTCTCTCATCTTTATCTGGCTGTTCTCTTCTCGCTCCGCTGCGGGATCCGCGAAATCACGAATTGATAAATGACACGAGTTTTATTAGTTATTCACTCGTGCATCTTGGACTTTTGATTGATGCCTTTGGTTGATAACGGTGAGGAGGAACGAGCGTTGTCTCGAGTCTCCATTTACTCCACCCTCTTCTCATCGAATATACGTGTAATAATAAATCCATATATATAAATAGTATCTATTCATATTTATGCTCGAAAAATATGTTTCATACAAGAAATATATTTTTAAAAAACTCACACTCGTAATGAGATGCATATTTGAATATAATTAATTCAACACTTATTAAAATTCACGATATAAATAAAAGGGGAAAATAATCGTGATTGCTTCGATTAAATTAATTGAGATGACAATGTTTGCCCATCCCTAACACGAGGCGTGCCTTCGGATTTCTTCATTTTTTATTTCGTTTCTGTTTTTTTTTTTTTTTTTTCGTTTTGAGACACTCTCGACTTTGAATCTTATTTAATATATGCAGAAGCTCTTCGCTCAATGTTGCTTCATGTCTCCATATGTGTGCGTATATATTTAATGTGCAAAAAAAAACGATGTTTCGTTAGTGGTAGTCGGAGACACATTGCTCGGTTACATACGAAGGCGGCGGCGGTAAAGTATCGCGTATACACGTAGCCTCGAGAGAGCACATACGAAGGACGAATAGCAATTAGTAATAATTCTGTCAGACAATGAGCCCGCATCTGATCTGGGCATGAGAGAGAAGAACTCTGCGAGAAGCTCATTCCACGCATAAACGTCTCTTTATGCGTGTATACGTGTGTGATTCTCTCTCGTGGGACACAATAAGAGATTCATGTCGTCGGCTCGATTTAATGGATGCGATGATGCGAGATTGAGCCCGAGTCCGCGATATACATATACATATGAAAAAAGACACATGTACGCTACGAATCAACGACGTATCCTCTTCGAGAAAATTCGCCGGAGACTATCAAATCAAATCGTAGGAAATTAAGTTTTTAAAACACGATTAAACATTTATTAAATCCGTGTTGAACGAGGAGGAAGAAATCCTATTTTTTTCTATCATTGCGTTACTGACTAAAAACTTGAAATTCCACGATTAAGTTTCGCAAAGAATCGAAAAATCGACCAAAACAGATCGCGAAACGTGTGTTTTTCTGAATTTCTTTAAATGGAATTCACAAGGAATTTAATTGTAATTGATGGTCAATTTTGCCAATCATTTGCTTGTATAGTTGTCTTCATAGACGCTGACACGTGAGGCTTGAATGTTGAAAAGGGGATAATAAGAATTTCCCTTGCAGTCTTTGGTTGGTTCACATCCGCAAGACCGGAGCCCGTAGCACCCGCGGAAGCTTTCGTGATAATAATATGCGGAAACGTATGCGAATGAATGAGAAAAATGAATGTAGACACGGTGAAAATAGTATATAGATATATATATTTTCATGGTTGACATTTTTGACGCGTCATCCTTAATGAATTATCGTGCGAAGTTGCTCTCAGTGGGACGTCCTTTGCAATACAGCAAACAGCTTTCTTTCTCCCCTTGTTTCGTTTCTCCTCTCATTACCCTTCGTCCGTTCCCGCCTCAACGAAGAATTAAATGTCAGGTTTCAATGATCGAATTAACAACGTCGATAGAGCGGAGCTCGCAACAGGAGACGAGAAGGGAGAGAGAAACCGAGAGCACAGCTTCTTTGCTGCTTCGCTATCTTTGTTCTAACACATTACCATCATGGACGTTCATAATGTATAGACATATGAGAGTGATTCTCTCGTTTGGCCCCCGTAATATACTCGGTCAAGGTTTCCCTGATCGCTTGTGCATACGTTGTAGTCTAAGTTTCATCGCCAATCGTTCGTGATCATGATCTCTTCTCGCGTAATGTCTTAATGTTTACGACACGTGAAAACAATTGAAAAGATAAACGTTGTATTAAGAAAGTTTAACGAGTTCAAATCGTAATTGAAGTTTACAGTGTAAAAAAAAAAAAAGAAAAATGAAGGTAAAAATCCTACGATGACACAAAACTCGGAAACGTACGAGCAGGTCTGTATCGATCACGTTGGGGGATGGTTTTACGATTATTCTCGACATTTTCCCACCTTTCCTCGAGTGCCTCTTCGGTTTATACTCGTGTTTGTATCTAACCGCAGTACTGTACGCTTCCGTTTCATTATATTATTATACTCGGGACGACACGACGCGGCTCGAATGTCGCTTTGCTGTGGTTGCAAGGGAGAATGCGAGGGAGAGAGAGAGAGAGAGAGAAAGAGAGCGAGAGAGCTCGATGTACGTAGGCTGGTAGGTAAAGCTGGTAGAAGCCGCCATGTCTAATTATGTCGCATTGATTTTGTCATTAGTCGGCCCTCTCCACCTTCGTACCTCCTCCCTTACTCCCCCTGCTTTACATCGATGTGTTCATATATTCACTATGTACATACATGTAACACATATATAGAGACATCTTTGTAGCGAATGCCTCATTGTTGGCAGCCGTAGCTCGAGCAGTCTTGCTGCTGTGAAAAAAAAAAGAAATTATTTCCCATACGTTTCCCCCAGAGAATTGGAATTGTTTTATTTTTCAATCCAAACCAATTTTCCTCTTACTCTCATGCTTTTTTATCAAATTCGCCTCAGTCTCTCGGAAACGGACACGTGTTCCGTCTGCTTTTTTTTTTTCGCTTCTCTTCTATTTCATTGTAAAATGAACGTTATTTGCGCAGATTGGTCGATGTTCTTCCCTCAATTCTCCCTGCTTCAATTCGCTTGTCTCAATTGTTAACAACTTTATAAACTCACGATGAATAAAAAAAAAAATATATATATATACATATATATACACGTGTGTACACATCGTACGTTCCCATATAATTTGGCATGCAAAAATCGTACAAACAGTTTAAAGTCGTCGGACTCATATCGAGGCTGTACACGCTGCACTTTTATTTCCGCAATTTGAAATAGAATACAACAATAAGAAACAAAAAGTCTACTCTTAAAACTCTTCGATAAAAAAATATATATAAATACAGAAACTCGCTTTCTTTTTGTGGTCTGTTGTTCTTATTTTATGCTCACAAAAACGTAAATATAGTTTGGGCAAAAACTTAGAGCTGATATGTTATTTTGGTTTGTAAATTCGTAACAATGGCTCGTGTTGTATTTTCCTGTGTCGTGATTCACGGAACAGTATTTGCCCATCAACAAGGCTCCATTTCTCGCCTACGTAAGCCGCTCCCAAATTCCAATGATAATTATTAATTAACGATCGCTTAATGTCAAGTGAACGGTTATTATCGCGATATTTCTCTCGCAACACGAGACTTTCCATGTCAAATTAATTACACACGATTCTATTCTAACGCAGAGTGTTAATCATCCAATAAGATGATGAAGACAGCGAGTGAAGATTTTTAACGAAATGTTACGTCTTGTAGAATAAAGTATATGAAAAATATGAAAAATAAGTACGATTTTTGCACGAAATATTTCATAACTTTGTGAAAACAGATATATGAGAAGTGGGTTTCGGTCTGAGGACGACCGCTGGAAGAACTATTCATGTGACGTTACTGATTTGCCACGTTATATATATATGTATATAAAGGTGACATTATAATGGTCCCAATAACAACTCTCGGTGTGCGCGGCCATTAACGAACAGGGTGAAAAGGGGGCCCCACTCTATGTAGAGTATAAAATAGTGGAGAGAAAGCATATATACCGATCACTTGGCGCGCACGCACTCGGCGTTTTAATGTTAGAGTAATAATCAACGTATACTGCGACCATTTTGCGTGCTTTTTCCTTTTTTTCCTCGTTTATTCCTTGATCAATCATCGTACTTTTTGCTTCGGGCACGACGAATCGTTAATAATATATTAACGCCCTCGACTCGATCGAATAATAAAATATAATGAGTCCATATACATGTGTACGAATATATGAGAATCCTTGAACGCAGTTGTCATAAAATATAACTTTGTTAACATGTTAAATAGAGAAAGAGTAAAGGAGAAAGCAAAGTTGACACTTATATTTTGATAACACATGCTTGTTCTCAGGATTTACAAGTTTTACAGCATTTCGGGCGAGCGAACAAAGACGCCTCCATTCATCAAGGCGCGTTCTCATTACGCGTCTACCAACACGAAATTACGCTGAATTTGCCGCATATCTTTATCATGTTTTACAAGCATTCGTGCAGCCCATACAGAGTACAAAAGTCTCGTATTATAATTTCGTATGTTGAATATATTTATTTATACAAGAGCATCGAAATATCATCGAATGCAAGTTTCGGATCAAAGCAGTACAAACAGGGCTGAACGAAAGAGCACGCGTGTACACATAAAGCCTATTCGTTCAATGGCTCAAAATTGAATACTGGGCCGAATTAAAATGAGCTCGTATGCAAGTCTTCTGCATGTTCTCGAGTTCTTGAGTAGGATCTTCTACATATATATGTTATTCTGGGGCCCGTCGCTAATTCAATGTGCCTCGCGTGTCGTTCATTCGTTCTCGCTCTTGCACATGTTTTTTTTTTCTCTTTTTACGCTTGTTCACGCGCCCGATACACGTTTTATTTCGAATTCAGTACATACATATATTGGCTTTTTTTTTTTTTTTAACATATATACGTGTGTGCATTAAAATACTGAAATATCCATCGATTTCGTTTCGTTGTGTGCTCAGTGCCTATATATTCATTTTGATAAACTACGTTGATATATATATGCCGCGTAAAGCCGCTGTTATTCAAAAGTTGTATTGTAATTTCGACCATTTAAAACACCCGATGAAACATCATAAATCAACCCGACTCGTTGAAATAACGCACGCGCGACGTAGAAAAAAACTGTAGTGTTCAAATTCCCGAGGACTTTGAGCTGTATTTCTAAAGTGAAGGATCGAGGTCTAAACAAATTAGACAAAGGATCTAAATGAAATGTTTCATTGAATATCTTTCGAGTAATATTGTTTATGGGTTATTTTGACTAATAAATATTTCCGTTAACGAGGTTTTTCCCAGCCTTAGTCCTTCGCGAATACGTCTCCGCTGCGAAAGACAAAGAAATAAAAAAAATGTTGAAGAAGTTGGCTCGCGCTGGATGGAAGCGTGATGTAATTTATTACGCGCTGAAGTTCGATGAAACCTAATAATCGGTGACCGCAAAAGCGCAAGGGGGAGAAAGGGGTCCATCCGTTATGGCTAATACAAAGTTGAGGGAACGGAAAAGACTTTGCAGGGAGCCACTTCGCGTCCAGAGAGTTCTGAGGTCTGGAATCCTCAAGGAAGAGAGAAGATGGAAGGCTCCTCGGCGCCGTACTCCCTTTCCCTCTTTCTCTCTTTCTCTCTCTCTCTCTCTCTCTTTCTTCCTCTTGGTATCTCTTCCTTCGTCACTCTTCTCGTCTCTTTCCATCTTCCGCGATCCACACAACGCGGCGTGCGTGCAGCGCGTTACGAACGAGTTTCTCACGGTATATATGGTGTTGTATGTGCCTCGTGGATGCATTCGGAGGAAATTATAAGGGAACGGGTTAAAGCCGGGTTAGCGAGAGACTAGAGAGAGAGGGAGGGAGAGAGAAAGAGAAAGAAAAAGAGCGGGAGGAAAGGGTTGCCCGAGCGGGTCTACAGGGCCAAGATGCCGAGCGAAAAGTGTATATAATATACGGAGAAAAGGCACAAGGATACGAGAGGAAAGATGAAGGAGGTGAGGAAAGAGGCATCACCGCGGGGGCGGGGAACATACAAGAGCAGAAGCGAAGAGCGCGGGGGCAAATCACACTTAATTGATATCACAAAAACGAGAAAGACGCGGCGAATAAGACGCAGAGAAGATAGAGGGAGAAAAGGGAGAAAGATAGGGCTGCTGTGCTTCTCGCGTTTCCCCAGCATCAACATACCATCAGTGAATACACAGAACACGAAAGAACAACGATGATGCCATCGTATATATCGACTGAGGTACATGTAAACCTCGCTTGAAACACACCGTGGCCCACGGGCTTTTTTCCTTTCTCTTCGTCCGACAACTTAACTTCATAATCGTCAGCTCTCGCCTAACAACCATATCGTGGATTAACCTTCCGATATACTCGTCTGTTATTATCCGTGAAGCGAAAATTGCCGAAGAATGAGAGAAATTTTCGTTTCTTTCAGCAACTTGAGAATAGTCGGTAAATAAAATCCTCGAAACGTTCAAGTTTCTTTCATTATTATATGCTTTGAAAACGTTGAACCCGCGCAATATAATCAACTATTGAGCACTTTTATTAGAATCCTGTCGAAAGTATTGAAGAAATATTCACTTTTTCGTACCGTTACTTTCGGACGATTTTTTTTTTTTACCCTTACGGGTAGCATAACAATTGAATGATATCGCTTTATACATTCTATCTTTTGTCACAACTGCTAACTTCTGTTACGTCGCAAAAGACCGTCGAATCTTTTTGTCGTAGACCTCAGAGCTTATTGGTAAAAAGGGGTTGAACAATGGCTTCCACTTTCGTGAGCCTAAAGATGTACTCCACCGTCTTCCGGAGGTGGATGTCCTTTTTTATGAGAGAAATCCACACGCAAAGTCATCTCGTACATATATTCATGTATATTTATATAAGAAACGCCTTCAATGCTAAAAATGATGAGATGGAGATGCGATAATTGGGGAAAAGTGGTTAGGTCCGGAAGGAAAGAAGGAAAAAAAAATTACTTTAGCATGCGTGCCCTACGTCTTCATGATAAAAACCCGCAATACAGTCGTGAAATGTATAGAGTGCCGTTGAACTGCTGTTGTTGATGAAAGTTTCGTAAAGCTGCATATATGTGTTTATAACTGTTGAAATCGCTGTCATGTGGTTCGTTCGATGGCTCTTTTCCTTCTTCTTTGACAATATATTTCTCTCACTTTGTCCTCTCGTGAAACATTTTTTTGACAATGAATGCGGTTGAATCAGGTGGTCACGTATACATTGGTTCGGTTTCCGGTCCAGAAAATATAACGGGATGAGAAATACTGAATAATCGCCGGTATCAATTCTCTTAGAATTTTCCCCCACAAAACCGTTTGATTCACACATCTCTTTTTGCCCTTTCGTTTATTTTATTTCTTTCCCAAAATACATCGATTATTCGATATCCTCAAACCCTTCTATATTTCATCCTTATTTTTTACTGAGACATTTCAACCACCTGTCATATCCTAGCGAGAAACTTTCTCCCGTTACTTCCGTGTTATACATTGTTCTCTTTCGATCGTTTTCTTTTTCAACAACTCTCGTCTCATCTCCAAAAAGTTATCGATGATTGTCCTCGTCGTGAATGTTTATCGTGAGAGAATTTTGCCAGTCACGCGATACTTCTTTCTCTTCGATGAATGTAACAATGAATCAATAGGAAATAACGAGAAAGCAAAGAAAGTCATGTGACGATTCGTTTTACGGAAATATACGCCAGTGCTTTATTTTTGTACTAATTGTTTTTTTTTTTTTTTTTGTTTTTTTTCCCGATATTTAAATTTAGTTTTCCGTTCGCTTTATACCGATCGTATACGGGCGCACGTGCCACGTAAGACGACGAAACACCATACAAAATGAACATACGAGCAAAGACGCGTCAGACCGATGACGATTAAGATCTTATCGTTTAATTGGAGGAAGAGGAGCCCCTCCTCGTGTGAATCGCCACCAGCGCGACCAAAAATAATCGAGGTGTGTCCGAACTGACCTGGCGCTACAATATGGTTACAGCTCCCCGCCCCCTCTCATTTCATCTTGATCGCACATTTATACTTCTATTTTTGTTTCTTGACAAATTCGACCATCCCGATATTATCTCAATGGCACTTTAAGGAAAAATAAAATAAAAAACTGATAATTTATCGCGACGCTCCCAGAACCCGTCTCGTAAATAAATCGAGCTCCTTTTTTGGGACTTTCTTTCGTTAAAACACCCGAAAACCAGAAAATTTCTTCGACCAGGTGATGCCATAGCTTAGGCAGATGTTTCCTCGGCCGTTTCTTTCTAGCTCTATCGCATCGACGGACTAAATACACATCTCGCGAGGCCCCACTTCACAAATATTTTTCTCTTTCCTTGCTTAGCTTGTTTTTGAAAGCAGAAAAAGAATCTTTCCATAAAAGACTCGATTTCATATACGAGACGGTCACAAAAGTTCTTGGGACTTCATAAATATCGAGGAAAGAAAAAAGCGCCATGATTGTTTCCTAAAATATAGAAGTAATAAATTGTTTTTTTGTACAAACGATTCGCCACAATCTCCCTATTGATTTTTAAACACATCATTCACACGGTGTACGGTGTATTATCGCTGAATTGTTTTGTACACCTTCGCCACGATATTTGTTACACATAAAGCGTGAGCCTGTAATACGATAAAAGTAGACGAACGAAGCGGAGGGAAGGGAGGGGGGGAGGCCAGTTAACGCTCGCTCAAGTTTATTTAATGGTATATCCGGTTCACTGCTGGCAATACCAACAATACTCGCGGTACCCTCGTCTACATTTTATGCACTATGTTCGTACTTGTAGTGGTATAATAATGCACACACGAAACGCTGTTGTTTGTGTGCAATCTCAGTCGCGGAATAGACGCGGCAATATTTTCGCGGAGCATATAACAGGTTATTTATACTTGTATATCAAACGAGACACGCCAGTGTCTTAATGCCAATTAAAATAAAACTTATAAGAAAATAATTTATCGGATCGAGAAATGACTTGACTTTATTAATATTATATCAATTCCTCTAGCACGAAACAAAAAACAAAACGATTTGATGGTTTTACGGTGTCAAGTCAAACACAAACTTACTCTACAAAAAAAAAAAAAAAAAAAAAAAATAACAAACTTTGCGGAAACTAGGCCATTCTTTCCAATACACACAGAAACACAAGAAAATAGACTCGAAGCGGAAATACTGAGCGCGTCAACTTTTCCCATACAGTAAAACCAGCACAACATGAATAAATATAAAGACGATTTCAAGAGAAACATACTTGGCGCTTTTTCTGCTGATCCGTAGCTCGTTCAAGTCCAACGATTTATCAGTTCGTTCTCCCTTCCATCTTGCTCTCGATTCATAATCGATTTACCCGCAAGATTGAAGATTTTATCACGAAGAATATAAAAGAAAAAAAAAATTGAGATAAGAAAAGTCCACGTGATTCGATCGCCGGATCTACAAATATTTGTAAAAATGTAATTGAAGCGTTTTCCTCGAGTATTCTCGGAGAGAGATAAATAGAAAATAAATAAAATTAGTCAGCAAGCGAGGCAAATAGGGCTATAGAATTTGCTTATCCATAACGTGCGTCGATCCGCGCTGTATGATCTTCGTGTCTTCGTCACGAGAGTATCATCACCAAGATCGATCTCTTGCTTGCGTCCCGTTTCTGATCCTCTCTCATCACGATAATACATAATTCGCGGGTCGAGTTGGGTGTGGATATGAGACGAGAGTATGAGGGATGTAATATGATCGTGGAAGGAACTCGGGCATTCACCGTATCGCACACGCATTACAAAGTGATATGGCAGAGTACATGCATATCTGTACGTGTATAAATATGCATATATATAGCTGCGTTACAACTCTGTATAATACTTTGTACTGTAGTTGCGGTCCTGCGGGCTTTGGTGGAATCTGCCGAGTCGCTCGGGGATACACGCGCTCTACGGTGACTGGATTATGGAGTTTCAACCACGGAATTACGAAAGAAAGAGAGAGGGAGAGCAAAGAGTAACAGAGAATAAAAGGCGGGGGAGGGTACAAGGGAGGTGTATAATGCGATACACGTACGTACCATAATGTCCGGCAATGGTGGCGGTTCAAGAGAGAGAGAGAAAGAGAGAAAGAGAGAAAGAAAAAGGAAAAGGAATGAGAAGATGGTATAAGAAGAACTGTTGAAGAGAGTGAGAGATTCTACGAGATGAGAGAGCCTCGGGCCGTCACGGCGTTCTACACCCCCAACGTGTAATACGTGCGGGCGGATCGCATACACGTATACATTTACTGATCCTGTTGTACCTATTTATTCTACATACATATATATACATGCTCAAGCATGGATGTGTCTATATGTATGCGCGGGCTTAGCGCACACGCGTTCAACGGAGAATCATCTCGTGCGCTTATACCTCTTCTTCCTCCTCTTCGTTCTACCTTCTCCTTCTCCTCCTTCTTCCCCGGGCGCACAACACACCTACTTATCCGTCCGGCGATCCGTTAGATTCCAGGGATACCGCGAACCGATGCCGCCCCCCGCACTCGCGCGCGGTTACTCTACTACTACAACAACTACTAACTATCGAGCTTCGTACATTGCGGCTCCATAAAATGAGAGAGATAGAGCGAGAGCGAGAAAGAGATGATCGTGCCCGAGCGCTTACGGCTTGGGCTCGATTTCACGTAATTGGGATGCAATTATAAAATCGCCGGGGCGCTCCCGGCGCTTTTACACACCGTTCGCTTCGAGGAAAGCGGCGTTGCTTGTACAGCACCGCGGGCGCGAAGATGCGAGACTTGAGCATCCAACCGTACCCTTTTTCGTATTCAAACCTTTCGTCTCTTTCATATTGCTTCGCTCCACCTCTCTATCATATGCCATGTATTATTCATCTTTCAATGTTGATGCACGAAACAGTGTTATCAATACATTGATGTCGGTACAAACATCAGGGTTATGGAAGAAATTCAATGTCGAAAAATCGTTATCAATACAGCAAAATACGAATCAATTTCCGGAAGCCATTTTATCCGGTACAGTGAAATTAACCGACAATGGATCCAGTTCATTCTGATATTTTTCTGGAAATATCCGACGAGGAGATAAGAGTTTTACTCACATACATAATATACAAGCTCAGGAGACCAGATTGTACTTTGATCTTTCATAAATAAAACAGATTTCGATAGGTATTCGAGTGTATACTGTTATGTATACCTTACCGATGTAATATAAAATACAGGACTAGCATTCACAAAGGATTTTTAAGACTTGTATATATTTGCGCCTCAACTTACATTCTCGCGCCCGCTTTCGGGGTAGAAGAGAAAGAGGGATCAATATAACCAATCGATATAGATAAGTTAGACCGATGAGCTGCAAACACAGCTGGTTGGATTTCACGGGTTTTCAGGTAGATACAGAACGTCCGGAGGACAGTGCGAGCCTTGTATTAGGTGATCTATTCGCCGCGCACGAGGTATCGTCATGTCTCTTTCTTGCGTGAACCTCTTATAGTTTTTAGTTCGTAGTACAAGTCGTTTCCCTCACTCTCGTATATCCTCGTGTATGCCCAGCTTGCCGCGGTTCTACGTATTTCCCTATCTTTTCGGGCCTTACCCTGAACCCCCTTCACCTCACCTTGCCCATGTACATATCTCGTTAGTTGTGTAGACGAGCACGGGATACATCGTTCTGCTCGGATCCGCAGGGACTTTGCCTTGTTTGCTCGGATTAACCGGACTAGACGTGCTTTCTAAAAACCCGCGTCGGCACTATAGCCTCCCTCGAGACTTCTCTTGTAACTCCCCGTATTTTTACCGGGCGTAAAACATACAACTGTATTTCACAAACAAAACTATATTCAATGGTGACCATTTTTTTTGATGGATATATATACATAGATATATAGAAAATTTGTCAAATAAATTAAATAGAATCTAAAGTTTTCTATTTTTTATGTTTTACAGGTACGACCTGGGGTTGCGACGGGGTAGCTAGTGAATCTTCTACCGGGGGTGAGGATTTTGATGCGACGGAGTGTTGTCGCAAGCTCGGTGTAACAACGAGTGTAAGGACGACGTTGTGGACGTCGAGAGTCGACGGAGAAGTTAGAATACGAGGTAGAACCGGTGGTGGTGGTGGCGGTGGTGGTGACGACGGGGAAGAAAAAGAAGAAGAAGAAGCGTCGATAGATTTTGTGAGAAAAGTCGTGGAGGTTAAAACGTTAGATTTAAGTACGAAAAAGTCGAAAAAAAGTAGTGAAATCAGCGCGAAGAGCAACAGAAGAAAAGGAAGGAGAAGAAGAAACATTTGTAGAGTGAAGAGCCAAGTGTACGCAGTCACCGTGGGTGATGTGAGGCTGGCGTTCGCCTCACGTTTGGGGTAATGCCCTCCAGTGAGCCCCATCCCCCCCAGTACCATCTACAGCAGCATCACGGGATTATTCAAGCATCGCATTTGCAGCAGCAGCTCTCGTCGTCGTCGACGTCGTCGTCGACGAGCGCTAGCATTGGGCATCAGCATCAGCTCTATCAACAGCTGGTTGCGGCCCACCATCATCAGCAACAGCAGCAGGAGCAGCAAAGGCAGCAGCAGCAACAGCAACACGGAAGCTTTCAAAATTCCACGTACGCGCAGCAAAAACAAGAGATGAGCCCGGAGGAGGAGGGTGGCCGGGGTGGTGGGTCCCCTCCGGCAGCAGGGGCTGCTCTACATCAGCCCCATCACCCTCGTACCGCGAGTCCACCATCGGGTACGGAACCGTGCACGCGGGACGCAATACCAACGCCCACGCCTACCGCGGACACGACAACGACGACCACTGCTACGAGTAACAGCGGAAATGGTAATAGCAATAATAACGGTGGTAGCAACAACGGAGGTACCGGTACGACAGTCGTAACTGGCACAACTTCCGTGACCGCTGGGGCAACAGGAATGACGTTGAGGGAACAACAACTACAAGGGCCAAGTCCGAGTCCTAGCCCAACCGGTGGTGACGTCGAGAAATTCGACGGTAAAATCGTCTACAACCCGGACGGTTCGGCATACATAATCGAGGGAGAGAGCGAGCTTAGCGAAGATGATTCACTTCCCGATGGTTGCATAGTCGATGGTCGAGGTGTATCGGTTCCACATTCTCTAGTATTCCCTCAAATCGCCAGTGCTTACTATGTTTCGAGGCTTTATGCACATCAGGCGTATCAGCAGCAACAACATCAGCAACAGCAACAGAGATCCGCTGTGCAACAGCACAATCCTGATTTACCCGTAATGCACAGTTATCGCGTTATAAGTTACAGAAGTGCGGAAGGTAACAAGCAAAAACAACCTAGTGCACCCACGCCCACGACCGGCACCGCAACATCCGCAGCTTCGGTACCTGTTAAACCAATCCTCATGTGTTTCATTTGCAAATTGAGTTTTGGCTATGCCAAGAGTTTCGTTGCTCACGCACAGGGTGAACATCAGTTGACGCTCATGGACGACGAGAGGCAGGTGTTGTCTCATTCAACTGCATCGGCGATAATCCAAGGTGTCGGAAGGGGTAAACAGCCACTCGTGAGTTTTCTCGAGCCCGTAACGGATTCGTCGGTGTGTCCACAAACATCACCGGCACAACAGGGTAGTCAGCAAGGGCAAAGAGGTGGCTCGGGGGCCGATGCGATCGAACAACTTGAGACAACAACGACGACGAGTACTCCCGCGAGTACTCCTGGTATTCCGAGCAGTCCGTCACAAGCAAATCATCAGCAGCAGCGCGAAAGGCCATCTCCGACAACACCCACAACACCAACGTCGCACTCGAACACGCCATTGAGTTTTAATCATCAACAGTCCCAACAGCAACACCAATGGACCGGTGCTCAAGTGAGTGCTGCGTCTTGGGCGAAAGCTCCGGACGCCATGCACTATACCTCTCCACCTCCACCACCTGCTTCAACGAAAGGCTCGCCTTCGTCGTACGCAGCCCTTACTCAACAACCACCGAATTTCTTAACCGGTACAACGATAGGCGTCTGTCCGGAACACATGCAAGGACGTCCCAGTGGCGTTGAGTGCCCAAAATGCGAGTTGATCCTCGCGAGTAGTCGTTTAGCTGGACCTGGCGGTCCGCTCGCCGGTATACACAGTAGGAATTCCTGTAAGACCCTCAAGTGTCCAAAGTGCAATTGGCATTATAAATACCAGGAAACACTGGAAATTCATATGAAGGAAAAACATCCGGAGAGTGAAACTTCGTGTATTTACTGTATAGCGGGACAACCTCATCCGAGGTTAGCTCGTGGTGAGACTTACACATGTGGTTATAAACCTTATAGATGCGAAGTGTGTAATTACTCCACAACGACCAAGGGTAATTTGAGTATACACATGCAGAGTGACAAACATTTGAATAATATGCAAGAACTGCAACAAGGAGGTGGTGCTGTTGCAGCCGGTAGTAATCCGTCGTCGTCCCAAGAAGCGCCAATGCCAACAAGAAGTCCGCATCACCAACAAAATCACAGTCCTCATCTGAGCGCTGGACAGACGGTAAACCAGGGAAAGCCGAAGCCAACGTTTCGTTGCGATGTTTGCAATTACGAAACAAACGTCGCACGAAATCTGAGGATACACATGACCAGCGAGAAGCACACGCACAACATGCTAGTTTTGCAACAAAATGTTAAACATATGCAGACATTGTCAGCACTTCAGTCGCATCATCAACAGGCCCAACAACATCATCACCAGCAACAGCAACAACAGCAGCATCAACAACATCAACAACAGCAACTCGAGCAACTATTGCATCTTGGTGGTCTTGACAAGCCCCAACACGCCGAGGCTGCGCTCGCCGATATGGCTTACAGTCAGGCTCTCCTCATTCAAATGATGACAGGGGGTCAATTGCCACCACAATTACCACCTGAATTGATCGGAGGTATGGCGAATATGGGAGCAATGAGTAACCTCGCAGGTGACGTTGGTCTATCGCCAGAGAGCATGGAACCACCCCCCGAACCAGCTGATCCTGATCCGACGTATCTATATCACTGTTGCGTATGCAATACTTTTGCTACCGATTCGCTCGAGGAATTGGGCAAACATTTAGTGTCGGATAGATCGTGGACGCGAGAAGGCGAGATTCTTGCTCTCGTAGCAGGCAATTTCGTCTGCAAATTATGTTCCTACAAGACCAACCTCAAGGCAAACTTCCAGCTGCATTGTAAAACAGACAAGCATCTGCAGCGTCTTCAGCACGTTAATCACGTTAAAGAGGGTGGTCCCCGTAACGAGTGGAAGCTCAAGTTTCTCGCGTCACCAACGAGCGCTGCTCAATTGCGCTGTCATGCGTGTGATTATTACACCAACAGTGCTCATAAATTAGCTCTACACGCAGCATCGCCCCGTCACGAAGCTGCTGCTCTTTTACTTCGTCATTTACTTGAAGCAAGTGCCAATACCCAATCAGCGGGTAAACTTTATCACTGTGCCCTGTGCGGTTTTAGCGCGAGGCATAGACTTCCTCTATTACAACATGTACGCTCGCTGAGGCATCTGCAGATGGAACAATTGCATCAGTTACATCGACGCAGTGGTATACAAGGAAACGAGACCCCGCATACTGATATCGGTGACGTTTTTCAAGTTGCCGCTGATCCCGACTCGTCGGCTAGTCAACGGCCTAGCCCAACGACTCCTACAACACCAAACGCCGCAAACAACAGCAATGGTGAGTTACACACAAGCTGCGAGAGTCACTTCTTGTCATTCATTCCGTCTCTGTCCTCTATCGCCATAATCATACGGTCCTTCTTCTTCCATTCATGTATTATTCGGCACTTGTAGAATAGAAAGTTTTCCAACTGTCGTGGCACTCGCGGCACGTGCCATCTTCACCTGCAACAATGATTGTAAGGAAAAAAGAAAAAAATATATACTCTCGCGTATTCGGCAATAAAAGACGAATGTATCAGAAGAGTCGATCACGCACGAAATTCACCCCAACTCATCGGCAACAGACGAATATACAAATACAATGCACTGCATACAAATACATTGCGCCCACGTAGGCGTGCACCACATTGTTGTCCATCTACTCTGTACTTACCCGGGAGTTTTATGTATATATTAGCATATATATTTATAAATAACAAGAAAACGCGATACTAGTCAAAAAGCAAGAAACATCAAAAGCAGAAATGAAGCACGCGCCCATTTCGATTCACAATCCATCCAACTGACGGCTGAGAATAGGTACACTCGGCACTGCCGATGGTTCTCCCTACGCGCGCGCGCACGATGCGGTTTTTCGACAAAGCGCGCCTGATGCCGCCTTAAGAATCCGGCAATGCACTCTCATTCATTATGTACCGATACGGCAACAGATACTCGCTCACTGTTCACGTTTTCTCTTTTCCTTCTTTTTCTTCGACTTTGCTCTTGTTTTATTACAATGCCCCGCGTTCACACATACAAAAACCAACACGTACATATCAATCGGAAACGAAGGTCCCATTCACTAATTTTGTATTACAGATCTATAATTCGAATTTGATTATCCGTTGCAATAGGGCATCTGCGACCTGTCCGCCTTGCGGGGTTTGTGCCTCTTGTGTTTTCCTCTATCATTGCATGCATATCGCGTGACTGGTGGCTAAAGCTCCTAAGCACCATGTTTCGATAATTCCTTTGAAGCAAAACCCGATAAATTTCTTCGTTTCAAGAATCATTCGAATTCCCATTCCATCATGACTAATCAGCCGTGATGTTTTCGTTTAGTATTATGATTTTCTAAAACAATTTCTTGCACTATATAAACAAACAAAAATACGGATGTCTTCGCGAAGATAGAGTTGCAACCATTCGCATTGCATCTTTCGATGGAAACCTCTCATGTGATTTATAAGCACTGTAGTAAATTTGCATGACATACAGTTAGAGTAACGGTGCTGATAATTTTTTCATCAAACGTTACGTCAATATTGTTTTTTTATCGGATTGCAGAGCGGCGTGAGGAAGGCAGTAGTGATTGCGGAAGTGAGGTAAAACAAGAACCGGAAAACGATCTGGAAGTCGATCCGGAACAGGAGGAAAGTGAGGAAATTGTGACGTGTCCTTATTGCATGTATCTACCTACTTCGAGAGATGAGTTGAGGCAGCATTTATTGGTCGCGCATACACAAGATTCCGAAGAGAAATTAGATACAGTGAAAGAAGAACCAACGCCGGAATTGCTTTGTCCTCTGTGCCAAGATGGTTTCAAGGAACGTCCGGCACTGGAGAAACACGTAATGCAAATTCATTCAGTGAATGCTGATGGTTTACAGAGGCTCTTGCTTCTCGTTGATCAAAGTCACTGGTTGAATAACAATCCACGGAATACTTCAACACCCGCGGCAACGCCCACCTCGCCCAGCACCACGACCGCAAAACCTCAGCAGCAGCAGCAGCAACAACAACAGCAACAGCAGCAGCATCAGCAACAACCACAGGCGCCACAACAACTGCATCATCAAGAGGAAGAGATTAACGAACGTACGACTGTCGAGGACGTCGAGGAGATCGCTCATTGCACCGTTTGCGGACGGGTTTGTCGTTCGATCGAGGAGCTTCAGCAACATCATCGCGAGGCTCATCCTGCCACGAGACCCACCCTAGCCGTAAGCGAGAAACACGTCCACAAGTATCGTTGCGGTCAATGTAGTCTCGCTTTCAAGACCCTAGACAAATTGCAGCAACACTCGCAGTATCACGCGATACGAGACGCCACAAAGTGTGCGCTGTGCGGTAGATCGTTTCGTTCGGTACAGGCTCTCCAACGCCACTTAGAATCTACTCACGCTGACGTACACGAGGAGGAATTAGCGCAATACAAGCAAAGCCTGTTGCATGCTCATCCTTTGCTTCAGGCGTTGACCGAAGAAGCATTTCGTAGACAAGGGGGACTCGTTGCGGATGCAAATACCGAAGAAGAAAATCGCGGTGACGAAGAGGAGAGTGATGCCAGCGATTCATCGCCGTTGCACAAAGAGCAGCGACTACTCGAGGACTATTTGAATAGCCAACCCGTTGCTGAGGATAGTTATCACGATCCCGGACGCAAGTTCAAGTGTCATCGTTGCAAAGTTGCTTTCACTCGTCAAAGTTATCTCACCGGACATAACAAGACTCTACTCCATCGGAAAGGCGAAAAAATGTCTTATCCCATGGAGAAATATCTCGATCCAAACAGACCTTACAAGTGCGATGTTTGCAAGGAGAGTTTTACACAAAAAAATATTCTTCTGGTGCACTATAACAGCGTGAGTCACTTGCACAAGCTCAAGCGAGCTATGCAAGAACAAGGCAATAACAATACTCTAATATCGGTGGTACCACCGGCTAGTCCAGTGGAATCCCCCGATTCGCAACAAGATCAGGACAAAAAACCGTACAAATGTAACATCTGCAAAGTCTCGTACTCTCAGGGTAGCACGCTCGACATTCATATGAGAAGCGTTCTACATCAGACCCGAGCCAGTAAATTGCCGGATCTCGCGGCAACCGGACAACTCGATCTTGGACGTCCGTTGATCGAACAACCGCCACCTACAAGTCCAACGAGTCCACCTTGTGGTAATAATGCGACTACGAATACCAGCGGCAATCAAATATCCTGTCCTCGTTGCAGTGCACTGTTCGTAAATCAGGAACAATTGGCCACGCACCAACAACTATATTGCATATTCAGCAATCCACTGGCGCTCTTTCAACAATTGGCAGCTTCTCAACAAATTGCCGCTTCTACGCCGGACAAAACACCACCGCCGATGTCAACGACACCGGGACCTCAGCAGCACGCTCAATCGACGAATGTCGCTCAACAGCAACAGACGCAAGTAGCTCAAGATATTCTTGGTCAACCTCGTCACAAGACTTCTCAGATGTACAAACATCTGCTCGAGAGCTTTGGTTTTGATCTTGTGATGCAATTTAACGAAAATCATCAGAGAAGACAGAGAAAAGAAGAGGAGGCAGCAGCGGCTCTTCAGGCACAGCAAGAACAACAGAAGCAAGAACAACAGAAACAAGCTCTGGCTGCACAAGCAGCCCAGGAGCGAGAGGAGGAACCCGAGGAGACTATGGACGAAGAAGCTATTCCCGAATTGACACGCAGTACCTGTCAGCATTGCAACAAAGAATTTAGCAGCGTTTGGGTTTTGAAGGCACATTGCGAAGAAGTACATCGTGATTTGGTGCCCCGTGAATTCCTCGAAAAATACGCTCAACAGTTCAAGTGCGAGTACGAAAAGAAGAGTGTTGTCGTTACCGTGGCTACCTCGTCGTCGACAAACACAGCCCCACGATGTTCCACGCCGGCGTCCAATCAGCCGCAAGATCTGAGCTCCGATAAGGACAGACGCGATAAGGAAAAGGAAGAGAGCCCTGAGAGTGTGAAAGAACAAGTCAGTCGTACGCCAGAAGCCACGTCGACTACTCCGGCGACAACGCCGGCGTTGAGTAATACACCAGTGTCGAGTACGGATTCTACAACTCCGACCGCTCTCTCGAGCAACTCTACGCATCCCATTCAATCACAACAACAACAAACACAGCAACAACAGCAACAACAGCAACAACAACATCAACAAGTCCAGCAGCAACAGCAACAACAACAACACGCCCAATTGACTCTTGCTCAACAGATGTCCGAGATGCAAGCTGCTCTCAATGCTATGGCGGCTTCGCAGTTACAACAACAACTTCAACAATATCCCGGCCTCATGATGGGCATGATGGGACTCCCTCTTGGACTCAACGTTCCTGCTTTGGCTGCGATGAATCTACAACCTCCTCTCGTTCCTATGATGCTGCCGCCACCTCCATATGACGGTGCTTCCTCTGGTTATCCACCAATCAACGCACAGGCTGATATTCTCGCGAAGCAACATCTTGTACTACAACAACAACAAGCAGCTGCGGTAAGTTCAATTGCTTGATTTATTTTACTAGCTTAATGATAACACTTTTTTTTTTACAAAAAAGCGTTGCGTCAGGCGATTTTGTGATAGTGGGAAGATTTAGTTTTTTTTCTGCATTCAATGTGATACGTGGGAGATGCAAACGTCTTAACATGCCAAGTATTAAAAAGAATGTGTTAACGCTAAAGTCAAGTTGCACTGCGTATCTATACTCGGCAAGTAATCTTATTCGTTACTTTCAAACTTCAAGGCGGAGTCACGCAAAAACACTTTGGTTTGTCGAAAATAAACGTGACTTCCTAAAATAATGTAGTCAATCCAGTTTCATATAAATTCTTTACCTTGGTCGAAAGGTCGCAAACCACAACGTAGATATTCTAATTTTTTGTAATAAACTTTCTATATACGGTTGGAAAATATGATTTCTTTATGAATCGGGGGAAACCAATTGGTGTCATTGTAAATAAATTTCGAAGACTTTTTCCATCTCAACGTCTCAAGTTCTGAGACTCTTTTGTAGTTCCATATTCACGAGACGTATGTTTCATCTGTTTTCTGTATGCAGGCAAATGCAGCAGCTTCGCAAAAACGTGCACGTACGAGAATAACGGATGAGCAATTAAAGATATTGCGAGCTCATTTTGACATCAATAATTCACCGGGTGAAGAGCAGATTTTGGATATGGCAGCACAGAGTGGCTTACCGCCAAAAGTAATAAAGCATTGGTTCAGGAATACACTGTTTAAGGAGCGTCAGAGAAACAAAGACAGTCCATATAATTTCAACAATCCACCGAGTACGACGTTGAATCTCGAAGAATACGAGAAGACAGGGGAGGCTAAGGTAACCCCGTTGAATTCGAGTGTCTCTGGAGGTAGTTCTTCGGATGACAAGAGTCCGAACAAACAAGCATCTCCACCGCCTCCATCGTCCGGATTACTCTCGGCTTCAATGCTCCCGCAAATAACTGAGATAAAACAAGAACTACCGGAACCTTCGCAATTGCAGCAGCAACAATCGCAGCAAGAAGATCCGCAGCATCATTCACCGGGAAGCTCGGGTGGACAACAATCGCGACCACATTCACCCGCGTTGAGCATGAGCTCAGTGTTCTCGGGACTTCATCACGAAATATCATCTCACGGTCCAATCGTAACAAGTGCACCAAGTACACCGATGTTGCCACCAAAAATTGCACCTCAGAACTTCGCCAGTCCGAATGCGAGCTCCGGAGTCGTAGTCCCAGGCTCAATCGCCGCGCTGGCATTGACACCTCAGCGTTCTTTGAGCCCAGGCCGTGGACCAGCAGACTATTCTTTCGGTGGCAATAGCAACGGTAGTAATTCATCCGGGGGTAGTTCGGGCAAACGTGCCAATCGTACGCGCTTCACTGACTATCAGATCAAAGTTTTGCAAGAATTTTTCGAGAACAACGCTTATCCCAAAGACGATGATCTCGAATATTTGAGCAAACTGTTGGGTCTCAGCCCCCGAGTTATCGTTGTTTGGTTTCAAAATGCTCGACAAAAAGCTCGGAAAGTGTACGAAAATCAACCGGCTGCTGAGCCAGTAACACCAGGTGGCCGCGAAGGCGATGATGGCTCGGGCCGTTTTCAGCGTACCCCGGGTTTAAATTATCAGTGCAAAAAGTGCTTACTTGTATTCCAACGTTACTATGAGCTTATTCGACATCAAAAGACTCACTGTTTTAAGGAAGAAGATGCTAAGCGTAGCGCTCAAGCTCAAGCTGCAGCGGCGCAAGTTGCCGCGGTTCTGAGTTCTGAGGACAGCAACAGCAGTTCTACGACCACGACCAACGTTATTCCGAGCAATCAAACACCCGCTGCTCCGTTGGCAGAACAACTCCAACAACCGATGACAACCCCAACACCACCTCACATTCAACAACAAACACTGTCACAACCATTGCTTCAACAAACTCAGCAACCGATCGCTGCAGCTCCTCAACAGTCGCAGTCCGAACCCAAGGAAGGCAGTTTTCAATGTGACAAGTGCAATCTTATGTTTGGACGATTCGAACTTTGGCGAGAACATCAGCTCGTACATATCATGAATCCATCGCTCTTTCCACCGGCCTATCCACCGGATTCGCCTTTTGGGATACTCCAACAACAGGCACTAAACGCCAGCACTGGCATTAACTCCGATTCGCAGCATCCTCTGATCGCGATGATGCAAGACCGCAAGAGAAAGTATGAGGATTTTGAGGAGAGCACGGGTAGCGATGGACGACCAAATTCCGAGCACAGTGAGCAGCCCAAAGACAAACGTCTCCGAACAACTATTCTGCCGGAACAACTTGACTATCTCTATCAAAAGTATCAAGTCGAATCAAATCCGTCGCGTAAAATGCTCGAGACTATCGCGCGCGAGGTCGGCCTTAAGAAACGCGTTGTACAAGTGTGGTTTCAGAATACACGTGCTCGCGAGAGGAAGGGCCAATTTCGTGCTCATAGTCAGGTCATAAACAAGCGTTGCCCATTTTGTCCTGCACTGTTTAAAGTTAAATCTGCCCTGGAATCACATCTTTCGAGTAAACACGCCGACCAGGTTGCTCGTGGCGAAGTAAACATCGACAACATCCCGGACGAGGAACTCTCCATGGAATCTGCACCTTCGAATTCCAGCACTCCGAATATGATGCCACCACTTTTTCCGCCGTTCAATACCGACATGGAGGCATCATTGAAAAAGTATTACGAAGAATCGATGAAACGTTACATAAGCGAACTACAGGCGCACACTAGCAACGGAAAACAAGAAGGTGGCTCTGTAGGAACGACAACAACGACGAATCAAGGTTCAAGTAGCGCGACCGGTGAATCACCGTTGGATCTTAGCAAACCTGTCGATCTTAGTCGTCCGGTGAAGCTGAGTCTGGGTGGATTATCCAATTTGCTAGAAGATCAGCACAACGTTTCGCAACATTTTCGAGGCGGAAGCGACTGTGGACCGTTGACCGATCTTTCGGAGCGTAGCATATGCGACGACGACAGTATGAGTGAGACTACGGAATTTCTCGACGACGAGTGCGGTCCCGTTAGTCCAGCATCGAGTACACAGAGTTCGAGACACGGCGGAGGTGCTACGAGTGGTATGGGCGGTAGTATCGGTGGTCAAGCCGTTAGCAACGCTGGTAGCGGAAGTGGCGGTGTACAATCGGGTGGCAAGAGATATCGTACGCAGATGTCAGCGACTCAAGTTAAGGTCATGAAATCTTTGTTCTCCGACTACAAGACACCAACAATGGCAGAATGTGAGATGCTCGGGCGTGAAATAGGATTGCCGAAACGCGTTGTCCAGGTGAGCAACAACATCATCCGGGAACGATCTTAAGACTCGTTGAAATAAGCAAAATCCAATCAACAGACAATACCACATGAAACAAAACTTACGTTCGTGTTTGAGAGTTTGTTTTTTTTTTATTATTAAATCCCAAGTACCACTACGCGTGAAATACGAAAACTTTAGTGGAACGTTTTCGAGTTATTCGAGGAAATGGAAACGTAAATAATTGTGTGAAGTTTTTTCAAAGTGGGTGCTTTTATTGTGACCTTTTAAGAAGACTGTGTCTCTGATCCTTCATCTCAATCTCTTTTCCTCTCTCTCTCTCTCTCTCTCACATACACACGAAAACACGTAACCGCGGCTAAAACACAAAAATATAAAGCAGGATGGACTCTAATGGAGGGTGCCCTCGGTTCGCAGGTATGGTTCCAGAACGCACGTGCCAAGGAGAAGAAGGCTCGTCTAGCGGCTGGCTTACCGGCCGAGGGTTCGGCAGTACAGCCACATCGTGGACCAACTGGACCGGACGAGTGTCGTCTTTGCTCGGTTCGTTATTCCCCAAAATCACCGCTACAGGAACACGTTTTTTCGCGACGCCACATCGAGTCTGTTAGGATTGCGGTCGAGGATGGTAGTTTAGTGCCACCGACCCCTGGCGCACCGATTCTTCCGAACAGCATTAACAACGCAACGAGCAACAACACTACGGTTGGTACGAGCGTCGTCACTCAACAAACAACCATCAACCAACAACAGACAGAGGAAAATATGATGTACGGATCGTTGTTTCTTCATCCGACGGCAATGTTCCAGACTCAACAGCAGCAGCAACAACAACAACATTCTAGCAACGCTGCAACGAGCGCTGCAGCAACTACCACCGCCGGTGAGTGTCTCGCTGACCTGTTAGACTCGTAATGTGCTACAAATACTGTGCCACTCGTGTTCTCGATTCCACAAGACTATAAATACTTAAAACAAACAAAAATGGAAGGAAGAAAAACAAAAAATCCTTATCCCAGAGGCGTAAACATATAAATTCAAATAAAACAATATGTCAAATCAAGGAATCCGTCGATCTTTCACGACTGTGTATATAATCTTAGTTGCGAGCCAACCGGTAGGATAAAAGCTCCAATTGAAACTCCGAAAGATATGACGGCGCCGGAGATTCGTCTGTTGGTTAAACCGCGAATAATCTCTCGTCGTTGGTTCGAGAGCACGAGAGTATTGGCGGCTCAGAGAGAGACTTTTTTAAATCTGTGTCGTGTGTGCACGTCCTGTTGTTCAACGTTTAGTTTATACTGTGTATGTTCATTTATTATTTAGAAAAGTGTATACACATACACACGATATAACTACTTTACGAAAATGAGAAAAAAATTAATGAAAATAACGGGAGACGAGGAAAAGAGGGCCCGTGTGATACTCTAGGGGCTCTCTCCCTTCTCAGTAAACTAACGTCTCTTATGATGTAGAAAACAAATCGTAGATTATGCTAACGCGATCTAAATAACTCTTTTTAAATATAATTACGAATAATATATCCAGAGCTAGGCAATACTGAAAGTTCCTATCAGATGACTATTGTAGCGATAAGGAAAGTTTAGCGGAAATAATGAAATAATTGAGTGGACGAGGATTACAGACACGCACGTAGACGCGTACACACAAACACACATGAGCCTAAAAACACATTTACACTCAGAGGTGGAAGATAGTTCGGGCCATCTTTTTAATAAACGTTTTACCGATTGATTCGAGAAAATATTTTTTGCGAGGCGTGCAAAGCGATTCTCTCGATTTTTAATTACTTGTAATTTCGACTTTTTTTTTATTTTATTTTTATTTTTATTTTTCTTTATGATTTTTTTTTCTCTGAACGATCGCTGCCCTGAACGGAAGAGCAAAGAAAGTAACAAAAAATAATATTTTCAACGACGTAGCTTCGCGACAAGATCTTCTGTACAGTAAAGACTATAAATGTATATTAGGTTTTATCGATTATGGAATTTATCATCATTCTTATAGAAATGATTTTCTTTTCTTTTTTTTTTTTTTTAATGCCAATGGCCGTGATCCGGCTTTGGAAATGAAACGATGCGGATTTGTAGTCTAGCTCGCGCCGATTCGACAATGAATGTAGAACGAACGATGGTCTTTTTTATTAATTAAGTTGTTTTTTTTTTTTTTTCTCATAGTTGTAAGTAGCGAAGCAACCCCAGTGTGAGCGATTTCCCTTTCTCGAAATGTCTGAAAAAAGCCCCTCGACACTTTGGAAAATGGCGAGTGTCATTATTCCCTCATCTTTTTCTTCATTTGTAAGAAAGAGACGGAATAAATCTGCAAATGATCGGTATCAAAAATCCTGGATCTCTTGGTTCAATTGATGACCGATCACCATTGTAAATACCTCGCAAACCTCGCTGTTTCGATCACGAAATCGACAGCTTGTTTTTACTCTCATTTCCCATTTTTATTTTTCCAAGCCCTATTTTTTTCGGGCATTGATAATTGTTATCAATATCATAAGCTCTCGATTTTGGTCTCATGGAGACTTTTGAGCCTTTTCTTCGTTGGAGAATCCTTTCCATCGAAGTTTTATTTGAATTTTTATTTGAAAAAAATAAAATTTAAAAAAATATATATACATATATATATGTATATTTCTTCTTTCAACGTACCACGAACAAAACCACCCCGCCATCAAGATGACATTGATCCTAATCGCCACTACTACTATATAATTACTACTATTACACGACTACTACTACTACTACTACCATTAATTATTATTATTGTTTTATGCGTTAGTTATTTATGAGTTTCCTTGTGATCGCCACACTCTTAACCGCCCACGCGACCTAACCCACCCGCGAACGTCCTCGTTGTATATTCTCCCCTTCTTCTTCTTCTTCTCTTCTTCTTCTTTACTTTGCAAGAGTGGGAAGTGCCTCGAGATGTCTCGAGGAGGTAGACAGTACGTAGAGAGCCCAGAGTGGGGAAGAAAGTCCTCCTTTCCTCGTACATTATTTCTTTGTCTTTTTTTTTTTCGTCTTCATTTCAAGGCGTATCTCTTTTCCCTCCTCCTTTTTTTTCTTTTTTTTTCCTTTTTTTTCACTCACTCCGCGTTCTTTCGCCCGTTCGCGAACGTGGTCGCCAAGGGTGTGGCTCCGCTTCTCGCTTTTCTCTGATATCTTCGAACGGATACAGGTAATCCCATATATATATATACATATTTATATACATACATATGCGAAAAAAAACAAAATCACACACACACAGTTGAAAAGAAAAAAAGAAAAAAATACATAACACGAGTGCGTACTCGACTATCGTATACGACACATGAAACAGACAGAAAAACACGGTAAATACACCATTACAATGTTATGTATGTCGATCCCATTACTCCTGTGTACATAGTTTATTATTATTATTATTTATTATTATTATTATTATTATTATTATTATTATTATTATTATTATTATTATTATTATTTTATATGATTAATATTATATTATTTTCTTCCGTTCTAGTCTAAAATAAAGCTATACTATCGAAACATTATTTTTTTATATTGTTTTTATTATTATTTCGTATGATCCTTAAAATCCCAACACACAAAAATTCCAATTCCTCTGAAAAGAGATAGCTAAGCGTTCCTTGAATTTACTTCAAAAACTACTTCATCCATAGTCGGATGATGGTTACTGGATGGACGAGATTTGTCGGCAGGTATATAATTTGAATTTTATTTTTTATTTTATGTGAAAAATATGAATTTA
This sequence comes from Campoletis raptor, assembly GCA_948107755.1. Lineage (NCBI taxonomy): Eukaryota > Metazoa > Arthropoda > Insecta > Hymenoptera > Ichneumonidae > Campoletis > Campoletis raptor. The sequence continues at coordinate 14,213,331 of OX403625.1, read as the reverse complement.
TCGTAATTTTGTAACGTGATTAAAATAATGTGCGGTGTGTTTATTTGGTTAGGGATTTTTGGGAAATTAATGGAATTTTGGTATTCGCGAGTTTCATTTTTCGGAGAAAAATACATTTTTATATCGTAGTTTATTTTGTAGTTTTTTTTTTTTTTTTTTGGTTTTTTATTATTTTATGAAAAAGGGAATAACTTCACTGGTACTGTGTCGGGGAAAATGATGTTTTGCTCTGTTCGGGAGTTAAGCACGAGGATCTTGAGGTGCTAGGTCGATTCTCGTGGTTAAGAGAAGCAGAGATAGCTCTCTCGGGTGGCCGTGAATTATCCACAGGCGAACTGAGCTCTTTGCAACCTCGAGAGAAATGCGCCCACCACCAACGCCAACTGAGAAACGCTTTAGCGCACTCTCGACGATCCGGAGGACCTGAGTTAAATGCTACTGGAGTCTCTTACTTTTTAATATATATATATATATATTTTTGTCGAAGAAAAGATCCAGCGAGGAGAGCTTCACCGAGTTTGTAATAAAAATATGAATGACCGATTCACCGAGTACAAACTACCCAAGCCTTTCAACTACATAGCTCGGTCATTATTCTACAAGATCGTACACTCTTCAATTTCTAGCTACTTCGTACTCGTCACTCTTCCACGTGTATATACATATTGAGAACACTTTCGTAATTTTCTTTTTTTTTCCTTTGGTCCTCCATTTAGTCTTTGCTTTTCCTGGAACTTACTTAAGGGTGTTGGTCTTCTCTCTCTCTCTCTCTCTCTCTCTCTCTTTCTCTCTTTTTCTCTTCGTCCAACAACCATTTAACTTTTATCTCCGACTCTCGTCGATAGTGTAATTTCTATCTCCGCAAAACCTTTCTTATCTCATTTTTGTGATTTATTATTATTGTTATTATTATTATTATTATTTTGCAAATAATTCACCACGTTTTTCTGAGAAACTGTCGCAACGAAAGATTTTTATGATCAGATTCATTGGCTTCTCATATCTGTGAGAAATTTCTCTTGTTACGTGATTCTTTTTCAATTATTATACCCCGAAAACTACGTTTTCAATTTGTTTTTTTTTTCTTATTTTCTTTTTATGACTTTTTTACGCTGTTAATTCAATGGAGCTATACACAGTTAGAGGAAAGTATAAACTCAATTTCTTTCAACTCATTGCCAAAGAGACTCGTGTTTTAATGACGAAACTTTAATGAAGTTTTTGTGGTTAGACAAAGTCATCGCGTCTCGAAATGCTGCTGGGTGATCTGGTTTTAAGGAGGAAAAAAAATGGGGCCAGCATTCATCCCAGAGTTCGGAAATTATATGGATACGTGTGTGTGTGTTCGTGCGCGTGTTTCTATCCATGAAAATATGTGCGTTCGATCGGTAAAAATTGATTTCTCGCTCCTCGAAAATGTATGGGCGTCGGCGCTTTTGACGATTAGCTTCACTTTTCGGCACAACGCCAGATCATTATTCGTTTTTCTAATTACTTTCACCGCGTTATCGGACTTTCTCAATTGAAAAAAAAAAAAAAAAAAAAAAAAAAAACGCAGGAACGGCATTAAAAAAGGGACGTGAATAAAAATTCATTAATTGACTCATACAATTTAATTTTCTCATCCATTAATATGAAGCTTCCAATAATTATTTACGTAAATGTTCAATTACTTAATTAACGTCGCGGTTGATGAAAACAGTCACATATTTTGGCCCATGGTTTGTGGTCTAAGGAAAAAGAGGAGCTTAGATAAAAACAAAAAAAAAACAAAAAAAAAATAGTGCACGTGTCCTTGCGCCCATACGTGTTCCCGCGGATCAAGATTCTCGCTCCTGTAGAATGCAAATGACAACTTCTCGAAAGGGCTTTTTAGTATAACCCTTTGCATACCCGAGCCTTTGTCGGTGTAAAAAAAGGATAGAAAAAGAAATGGGGCCACGAAACGCGCGTGTGGACGTTTGTCGATAAACCTGCACTCTGGAGATTGAAACGAAAAGAAAAATAAACAACAAAAAAAAAGCAGAAAACCAAGACGAGAGTAAAAAAAAAAACAGTGCGCTAGTCGTTCTCCCGAAGAGTACAGGTATTCTATATTTCTGCTCGCGCCTGTATAATTCGGCCGGTCGGAGCGATTCGCCTCCGATATTTTGCTTACGATGACAATCGGCCGAGGACCCTCAACAGTCTCTCGAGTCTTTGGAGGCTGTACGAATTAGCATGCTGCCCGGAATTTCTTCGTTGCGATCGTCTCGTGAAAATCCTTTTTTTTCTTTCTTCTATTCATTCTCTTTCTGCATGTAAATATATATATATATATATACATATATAAAAATATTCTATCTTTGCCCTTCGCCTCCCGCGAACGGTCCATTCAGCGAAACCTTTTTTATTTGTCTCTAATCCCTTCTTGGACGGTGTGCCCAAAATGAGGCTCGTGCGCGGTCAACGTTTGAGGTGGCGGAGGATTTCGCCGCTGCCGGATCGCCCCCAAGATCTCCGACGGTTTACTTTACCATTTTTTTATTTTATTTTTTTCTATTTTTAATCCTTTTTTTCTATCCACACACACACATACATACGATCATTTGTGCATGTGAAGATATTTATATACATAATGAATATACCTAGTAAAATTTTGGGTGAGCGAATGGATCGAAAGGGGAAAAGGAGTACGAGTGTGCTCTTGGAAAGACCGTGACTCCTTTCGTCCCGGTGTTAGGGACTTTCGGGTCCAGGCCATATGTTACCCGATCCCACCGGAGGCCGAAGCTATTAATTATATCGATCTATATGGTCCGCGAGTGTAGTTAGTCGCGAACGTTCGAATACACGGCTGCCGCGATCGCACGCACTTTTATAAGCACAAAAAGCCACGTATACATCCATACGGAACCGATCCGACTCTACGCATCGTTTTAATGCCAGTCCCTCGCACGTTTTACCTCTCCTTCCATTTTTTTCTCTTCCATCCCTGCTCAATTGGTGTCTAATCCCCTTCTACCGCTGATCGCGAGGGGTGAGAACATAACAACAACGAAAAAAACACTCATATACGCCACGGATAAAGAGCGAACCGTAGAGTTGCACAGAAAATACATAAAAGCCCAAGAAGCATAAATCATTAGTCGCTCGTACACATATATCTATATGTGTATAAATATAAAAAAAACCTCGTGTCGTTGGTGCCGTACGAAAATCCATTATATCTGTGACTCACGGTGTTCACGATTCCAACAAGGGATTTTTTTCATGACGAACTATATCGCGTCTCTCCAATGAGAGAAACGAAAAAAAAAGAAGCAAAATTCTCGGGATTGAATTATGAAACTGCAAGCATTCGGATTTTTTCGTAAATATTTTTGATTGTTTTTTTGTTCAAAGGTCATTTGTACGATGGTTGACATTTGAGGCTCGAAATCCTCATATTGTTGTTTTTATTTATTTTTCATTGGAACACTCTGCCGATGATTTGACACTCTGATCTGATTAAGCTGATCCTGTCCCCTGTTTCCGATCGATTTTTCCACGATCGCGTAGTTCTATGGATTGAAGAAAACAACGAATGAGGGATCGACTAAAAAGTGGACGGTTGAAAAGCAAGTTGAAACGTTATAGACGAGCAAGGTCTGTTAGTCAAGAGCAGTCGGAGTAAACCAGTAAGAGTAGTCAAGCGTATGCTTCCTCGGGGTCTCGCACGGCTTACTCTTTTTCGTTGTATATATATACGTATATATATTTCTCTATTCCTCGATCTACCTCCTTCGTCTCCTCATAATTCTCCTCGTGCTCGAGGGGAGCTTTCAGCCTTTTTTTCTCACTCTCTCCTTCTCTCTCTCTCTCTCTCTCGTTCTACCTTCACGGTGTTTGTCGAAGGCGCTACTGGAATCCGGTAAAAAACTGACCGCTGACCAGCCGGCTTCGTTGCTACTGTGCTGAACCATCACTGATCCCCCTTCTCTAATACGTTCTAACCGTAATGTGCGTCAACCTATTCTTTCTATATCGAGTCGATCGATGTAGGTTCCCAATGTATGTGCAAAACTACATCAAGGTCCAGAAATTATCTAAAAAAATCATAAAAAGCCGTGGTGAACAGTTTGACGATGAAATTCTGAAGAAAAAAGTCCTTAGCCATTTTTCTTTTCGATGCACCGCCGATGGGATAGTGAGTAATTTGTTTTGGACAATCTTGCGGGCCGAGACAGTCTGGTGTAGCTTCGAAACCGTCTTATCAGCGCACCAGATTGACTGTCACTAATTAATGAGTAACTCATGAACGAAAAATTCGAGAGAAAACGACTTTGAACGTTTTTTTTTTTGTTAAGAATTACACGATCGTAAAAACACTCGTAAAAATTCAGGCGTGACTTTTAGCACATCCTGTATATGATACTATTTGGAATTTGTTATTGGTCACATAGTCGCGGCAGTTTGTCTCGCGTATAGACAGTAAGAGAAGAAATAAGAGCAATAAAATAAGTTCATCTCGTCAAACTCGATTTGTGACTTCCGCTTATCATTATCATTGGCGCGTCGAAACAGAAACCCGAGCAAGAAGACCGGAGAAAAATGAATACGAAAAAAACAACACATCCCGAGTACTTGTCTTGACTATACTCCCAAGTACTCCACGCGTCGTTTTTCCTCACTTTCTTCGACCAAATGAACAATCAGCGTCGCAATGTGCTCGTAATCGACGTGTGTTTTTACTCCAAAGTCCTTCTCTTGTTTCTTCGCGGATTGTTAAGTCATGGAATCTCGAGTCTTGGAAAAAGTAATCTCGACGTCAGCGCCATTTATGAGGTGAGTTGCCGAGTTAATTTCAAGAATTGCGTCAAGAAATCATTGATCAATAAATGAGTGAGGAATGTCTCCAACATCTCACTCAATCATTTGGCCCAATAAATACGAAATCATGTCCAAAAAATAACAGAGACGTCATTTTTGAAAGATTTTGATGCAAAAATTATCCCTCGACGATTAGCCGCGAATCTTGTCATCTGTGGCAACTTCCGTTCCAAACACCGCACCCAGATAACATTTTAAACAATAGGAAAATATGTAAAAACGCATGTGAGCTATAAATTGATCGCTGCAAAGGGAGACCAAAAGTTCGGCTAATCTTGGGTAGGAAGAGTAAAGAGGTACACGTAGTCCTGGTTTGGTAGGAATTGAGCGCAGGCTTGTAAATCCCAAGAAGCGACTTTGAGTGCGCGATCTCGCGCGTGAGCTCAAAACAGGCGCGACCGCAAAGATCGCCTAGAGAGAGAGAGGGAGAGAGAAAGAGAAAAAGAGAGTAAGTATTAGTAGAGTGCATCAGCGCGAGGCTTCAGCAAAAGCCTCTTCTGCTGCTGTTGGCTGCTGCTGGTTCGAGTTGTTGTCTGAATTATACTCTGATTATACTGTGGAGAGTACAGTGTGCGAGCCGGCTATGATTAAACATTAAACAACGCCATTACGGCGAAGTACGAGATCTCTTTTGCCGCTACTACGCGCTTTACAGCGACGTAAGCAGGATTGCTCTTGATGTATATATAGATATGTAGGTATTTTCGCTGTTGGATGAATCCGACACGAAGGATCAACAGACTTGGTATAAAAGAGATAGAAAGAGGGAAGGAAATGGGAAGAGCAAGAAGAAGAAGAAGAAGAAGCAGGAGAAGGGAGGTGACCGCGGTCGCTCGTGTCCTCCTACGACTCGGATTAGCTTGTAATCCTGAGCACGCGGTACTCAAATATATATACATAAAGATACATTTGTATATACAGATGTATATATACGTTTGTATAAGTTTATACAGATATAAAGATGCGGCTGTATCTCTCACAACCTCTACCTCGAGATATGCTGATGGCTAACCAGAAACAAGAATGCCAAGAAGCGTAATTAGCTATTCGCTCGTCCTTCTTCTCTCTCTGTCTCCCTCTACCTGCCTTTTCTCTCGTCCTCTTGACTTCAACGACTTCTCCTCTATTTGCTCTGCTGCTGCAGACATTCCTTCGAATCAAGAGCGCAAGCAACGGAGACGGCAGAAGGAAAAGAGACAGTGCATTAGTAGCGTTCAGCTACTCGTCTCCTCCTTTCCACACACTTGGGAGATTAGGCTGAAGTGATGATAAGGTTTTCTCGCACTGAGAGTGTACATTCGATTCTCCAGCCAATCTTAAAATACGTTCTGTTCATTCTTCGTATTTTAAAATGTCTTGTTTACTTACTTATCGCAACGAACTTGTCATTGATCGGAGTTTTTTTTTCTAATTGCGATGTCATTCGAGATTTTAAATGCATATTTCGGGATTTTTTTTTCTCTTTCTTGCTGAGTTTAATTGCTGAAAGAAGAGGAAAGTTTATTGCTTTGATTCCTGGTAATGATTTTTCTCTCGTGCTCACGAATTATGATGACCTACCGCCGGGGTGATGTTCTCGGTGTTCGCGGCGCGTTCCAAACGTAACGACCCTCTCGGACAGCCCTAACTCGCTTATAATAACTCGCAGAGTTTCTGCTCCGTGGTCGCGTCGTCGCCGGTACATTGCGGTCAGTATTCTTTCTTTTCTTAATCCCTATTTCTCTCTCTCTCTCTCTCTCTCTTTATCTTTTTATTTTTCTTAGTGCGTTGTTCTTTAGAGTAGCGAATAGTAGAAGAAGGAGATGAAAAAAAATTGAGGAGGATAATGATGATCCGCAACGGACATTATTGTCTCCACGGCAGGTTGCCCCCGCGGATTCTATAATTATTCGCGTATAATTTAACCTGCGGCAAATAACGCTGTGGAGCTCAAGTGAGGGCGTCGCAAATCTGTACGAGAAAAGAATGAAAGAAAGGCGAGGAAAAGAGACGGCAAATAATGAAAAACATGAATTCCGGAAAGGAAAGTTGGGTGTATCCGCGTCTCGGTCTGTCTAGTACGTATATTATAAATAAATGAGAGATGGGCTTTGCAACGACCACCTTGACGATCTTCGCAAGTCACTCCATCGGCTATAATTATAATCCACAAATTTCTGTAATTCATCGAACGTTTTGGCTTTGTCAGAAAAAGCGAGCTCATCGCGTATAAAATCGAGATGTCGCAAAAAATGAGAAGAGAAAAAAAAAAGAGAGATAACCCGATAGAGGTACAGAGTATAGTCGTAGTAGTTGTAGAAGCAAAGAGGCGGCGGGGGAGAGGAGAGGAGAAGAAAAAAAAACGAGGCAGAAGACAGAATAGAAATCGTTGGTAAGTTCTGTGGAGAACAGGGCATAACTCACTCGGCCAGACAGAAGAAAGGAATTAAAGATGGCCGTGATTGCCGTTGGATCGTGGCCAGAGCAGAACAGCATCTCTATACATATATACATAACTATATATATGTATATAGAGATAGTAAAAGCGCGCGTCTTCTCTCCTCGACGCGTAACTAAGTCCTCCTCGCGCGCGAGCTTCTTTTCGCTTCTCTTCCACCTCCTTCATCTCATTCTCCTTCTTCTACCATCCACTTCTTCTTATTCTACTTTGAAAGCGCGCGTCGAGGGCTCGCGGCCAAGGCGCGAGATCGGCGCCCACATCGAAAGCACACATTCCCTCCGTCCAGGGATGAGAGATTCCCTTCTCGCGTATTAGGAATTCATATCTTGGGTGGATTCGCGGCAGGGTGGTTTCTCCCCGTCTTCCTCACACCATCTCCTCTTCCCAAACCAACAGCGTGAGAAGCTTCTTCAAGTGTGATCAATACCATCTCATTCTTACTGCCAGCGATACTCAACCCTCGTAACTAATATTTTAAAACAAAAATACTTTTGACAATCTCCATATGTTTGTAATCAAGAACATGGCGAGCAAATTCACGGATTTTTTCTTTCCAGATTAGAAAGAGTTGTTCAATTTTCGTCGATCACTTGCTATGTATGAAAAATGACAGATCGCGACAAAACCCAAAAAATCTTATTTCAACTGACGAGACTGTTTCTCCAGCTGTAAGAGATTTTCTGAGCTTTTAAGTCATTCGGAGCATCAACTACAGCAATTATAAGTAACTCAACATTTTTTCCAACCCGAAATTTCCCTGATTTTATTTAGCATGTAGATTTTTTACTTCGATGGTAAGAAAAAAAGATGAGAACCGTTGTTACGATGTTTTCACGTAATTTCGGATGTCTTCCACGAGAATGCCCTGGCAGGAGATACGTCGAGAGCTATCCTCGAGGTTTGCCACAGAAGGAGGTGGAAGGAATGAGGAGGAGCGATGGGATGTGGGACGCAGACATACATTAATAACCAGAGAGGAAACGTATCTTTCCAGTAAAACTCACCCTCTTGATAGAAAGAGGGTATAAGTATACGTGGCTTGAAAAAGATACGTACCTTATATAAATGTATGACTAACGGGTATAGAGGAGCTGGTGGGTGAACCAGCGGATCTTTTTATACATATAAAACCGTAACGTAGCTTATTAGGGAGAAACGAGAAAATCCCATGCTGGTAAATCCTTTCTTCGGGCATTTTCCTATACATATTTCTTCGGCAAAAATACCCTTCCACTTTCCTTTTTTACATTTCTTGTTAAGGGTAAAAAAGGAAGAGACAGAAAGAGTGAGAGATCGAGAGAAAAAAAAATATTGCAATACGCTAACAACCCTCGAGAACATTGAGAATCGTTTATTGTGGAGTTGAATGTTTTTTGCGAATCCAGCGAATACTATATATATGTGATTATGGACTTTGTGTATATTTTCCTACTACTCGATAACTTTAAGAAGGCTCTTGATTAAACGAAAAGAAAAAAGTATGAGGCTCCGATGAGAGAGATATGAGAGAAACAAAGAGGTGGAAAAAATAAAAATCGACTGAGGACATGTGCTAAAAGATTGAGAAGAGAAAAGGGAAAGAGAGGAGAAAGAATCTAATGGAGGGTCTCGTGTCTTGGCGAGTAAATTGCGGTGGTTGGCGGGTTCGCGGGTTTGCGGTGTATTACCAGCTCGATTATCTCGCACGGTTTTAATAGACATAAGCAGAGGATATATCGTGTATTCTTTAGTGTGCACTAGTAAATGATTATCTCACAAAAACTAGAATATTTGCCATTGATCGTTCAATTAAATTACGAAAAATGACGAAAAAAAGTACTAACTTTCTACAACGTGTGGATAATCGCGCAATACTTAAAAATTCAATGAAGAAAAACATGTTTCGGAAATAAATTATAAATGAAATCTCGTTTTTGTGACATTACTCTAAACGACGAGTCGATTCGAATCGGAAGTGTTAAAAATCCTCGTTTTAGAGTTGATTTTAGGGTCTGCAAGTAAACTTTGATTAATTTTTTCGACAATAAGAAATCGTAACGTACGTTGACAGCTGTCAAATCGCTGGATGTAATAAATTGACATGAAAAACCCCATAGAATGTCGATAGCGAATAACGTATCGAGAAGAATTCTTTGGCATGTTCGCGCAGCCGTGACAACGACCCTCGGAGGGATAAAGACTGAGGGAGGAACTCTGGACACGATATACCGGTGCATTTATACATATATTTACGGCTACACGTTTAAGTTGTGGGGAGGGCGAGGGGGTGTGTAACGGGGAAGGGGTTATTACGTACCTTAGTACGCGAGAGAGTGAGAAAGAGAGTTGCTTTTGTCTGTAATCCCGGTAATGTCTGCCGTAGGAGAATAGAGAGGAGGCGATCGAGTTAAGAAAACAGACCTTTCCATTTTTCCCTCTTTCTCTCTTTCGTTCTGTGGCATGCACGTTCTGCCGGGAGGGAGCCAATGCTTTATGACTCGTAGACATCGAATCCCAGCAGTTGAGGTATAACGCGGTCTCTTTCCTCTCCAACCCCCTTTCCCACCCTCCAATAACTATGAAGTATATTTGTCTTGACACAGGTGACGATCTCGAGATTCTCAATGAACACCGATCTCTAAATAGCGTCTCAACTATTAAGAATTTCTTTCAATGAAATCAATCAGATTCAAAAACTTTATTATATTTTTCGTTTTAATTGATATTTTTTCACGACAAAACATCGCGAAAAGGTTTTGTCGTTATAAGGGTGGAAAAGAGAGAAAAAGGATTGGAAACGAAAGATGTAACGAGTGCCGGATTCGACGGATTCCTGACTGCCGCCTTCGATCTCACCGAAGAGCCAGAGTCGAGCTGATCTTTCGTTTATATACATATTATGGGCTCGCGGGTGGAAAAAAAGCCCCTTCGAACATAAGACTCGGGGAGAGGGTTATTTCTATACTGGAGATGTTGTTAGGATGGATCGAGAGCGAGAGAGATGTGAAGTTTGTTGGAGCGAAGTCGAAGGATCAAAAAGAGGACGCGATCGCTAATAATATCGCGAATGCTTGAGAATCCGCGAAGGGTGGAGGCTTCTCGTCGCGCTTCTTCGATCTTTTATTTTGCCTCTTTCTATATTAAACCTTTTTATCATTCCTATCAAAACGATTTACGAATCTACACATAAAACAACAATCTACGCCCTTCTCGTTCTCAGATTATCGATATATATTCACATATTGGCTATACGTATAAACGTATAACTCGCGGTTTACTCTCGCTCTCGCTCTCTTTTCCTCTTCGGTCTCGCGTCTGCGTGGCGAGCCGACCGTAAATCTGCCAACGGTCAACCGACTGAATACTCGAACACTCCGTGGCGGGCCCAGAGAGCTGCTGTATTTCTCCTCTCTGCGCCTATTTCGCTCTCGGGCCCTCTTCTCTTCGTCCATCAGTCAGTCCGTGTCTCAGTATGCGTTTATACTCTTTTCCTTCTCTCTTATTTCTCTACTTCGTTCTCCCTTTTCGTCTCTTACGAAAAGACGAGACCGCGAGATCCCTCGTTCATTTTGCCTTCTTCACCGCTTTTGCGCGAATGTCTCCTCCTCGTCCTCCCTCCCACCCCCCTTTTTCCCCCCACGTGCATTTACTTCTCGCACACGATGTCATTGTATGCACAATATTCGTCCGACGAAACCAACCCCGCTACTCATAATATATACGATCCAAACATCAGAGGATACGGTCCATGTGGATTTGGACAATTAACTATTTTCGAAATATCAATAACTTTAAAAATATTTTAGCGATTTAAAAAACTGAATATTCTTATATTAGCAACATCAATATTTTGATGTTTGAATTAAAGATGTTGGAGATTATAGGAAAAAAAAAATCATGAAAAATTGCAGAGCAAATTATTCAACTCGCCGAAAGATGTAATCAGAAAAAATAGAATTTCTTCAATTACAAATTCGTCAGAGAACGCGAACTCCTTGAAGATGAGGGGAAGGGATAAAAAAAATAAAAAAACATGAGTACAAATAACGAAGCATCAAAATTGGTGAAAATTCGTGGTGATTATTAGGAGGACTGTAAGGGAAGGTTATTGTTATTATTTGTACAAGATGAGGCGGTAATGGCGCGAGGGTAACGCCCCTGAAAAACGAGAAAGAGAATTGTCTCTGTGTCTGGACCCGAAGCGCGCGCGCGGCCATTTCGCCGGGGGAGGCTACGAAGCGAAGGGCAAATGTAGCGTCGATTGGTTCTCCTCGCAATGTGGTGAGACTCAAAAGAAAGAGAGGAAGAGAGAAAGAGAGAGAGATTGGTGCTGCGACACTGGAGAAGAAAACGTGCATGTGCAGCTCTCCAACGTGCATGCGCGCGGCTCTATCTTTCGAGAGCGCACGCTCTCTTATGTGTACCGAGGCGAGAGACTGTTTGCTGCACTCTGTAATGCATTCGACGTAGTATACGCTGAAAAAGAGAGCGCGAGAGCGAGAAATGACGAGAAAAAAGAAGAGCGAATACCCTCCTCCGTGATCACTCGGAATATACTGCAGAAGCTCACGCGTGACGCCTCAGATCCGCGAGAAAGAAAAAAGAGATCGCGGAATTAATGATGCTGCGAAGTCAAACGAATTCCCCGAGCGTTAAACTTTGAAATTGAATCAATTCTCTCAGAAAAAAAAGTGTCTCTGGAGATTCTCAATATTTAATTCCAATCATAGCGAATTAATTTGACCGAATTAAAGAAACCGCACATAGAACTCAATCGCATCTTGAATTTTTTACTCTCTAGATGTTTTTTGTGAAAATAATAATCTGGAGATTACATTTGCAAGATTTTTTAATGACACGAGCGATAATTAATTATCAAAAATTTGAATTCATTGATATTTTTTGGTCCAACCAATCCAACAAATCATATTTATCGCAATAGCCTCAGAACAGCCATATTCAAAAGTTATCTCTCCAACTGATTCTCCAAAACTTGAATATAACTTCCGGAATGGTCTGTCATTTTATATTTTATAGAATTTTACAGTCAAAACGTGAAAAGTCAAAATTCTTTATTTTTTTTTTTCAGAAAACCTAAGCTTTTTTTAGAAAACCTAAGCCTTAATGCTCTCTAAGCGATCTAATTTTTATCATTTTTATTGATTCTGTACAGTCTTCTGACTAAATGAATTTCGAAATATATAAGATGAATGTTGCCGCAACAACGTCGTCTTAAATAGCTTCCGGAATAATTTGAAAGCGTGTCGTAAACTGGCTATTGATGAAAATTCTGATGTTCGAGATAATCTCGATCTCAGTTATAAAACGAATTGATGTTGGATGGAGAACAGACGTGTATACGTATAGGGAGACGGAGTAACGAAAGATGTGAGAATCCCCCACTTGGCCCTTCTATTGTTCGTAGTTCAGGGTGTACGAAAAGACACGACACCCAAATGCGAAAGAAAAGAAAAAAGATAAAAATAAAAAGAAAGATTGTATGGACCGTAGAGATTCCAGGATGCTGTAACGTGTCCTGTAAATTCCTTAGCGTGTGTGCTGTGTACGAAATCCTTGTAGCAAAGAGAGGTCTCTGACACACCTGGCTACTGGGTGGCGAGGACGACGATATACACTCGCAGAATTATGTTGGAATACATAGGTATATATATGTGTGTACATGTAGAAGCATTTTTAGGGTCGTTGCTCGTCAGTGCTCTCACCCCCGAAAACGGAAACATAAATGACAAAGGAGCTACTCTCGGTCTTAAAGAAAAACGACAAAGAATCAACGATTTCGTGAGATTGCCATACAGGAGTATTAACCATAGTCATCTGTTTGTTAGAGTGAGAGAGGAAGCGAATTGAATTACGCATCGTTTTATACGGGGCTACCAAGGCTTTTGTCGCGAAGAACTGGGAGAGTCGAAGCTAGTGAAAGAAGGAAAGAGTTTTGGTGTTGGAATAAAAAGAGCGGAGGATCGGTGTGTGCATCTCGCGGGCGGGTGTCGAATGCGTTTGTTCTGTGTAAACCGGGTACAGTATATTATCTCTTTTTGTCGATGAAGGTGAATATTATACTCGGTGTATTATTATAAATCCATGCGCGGGTATTATAACGAGCGAAGGATATCTCGTGAAATTCACTGTCGTGTAAGCAAGGACGAGTAGCGGCGGGATCTGGTTCGTTTTGCGTCATTAAATACGATTGAGAAATAATAAAAATAATAAATAAAGAATTGGAGTGTAGGCTGCGATCGCGGTTGGTTGGGAACGTCGTAAAATCGTATCGTACGTAAAAAGAAGAAAGAGCAGACTCAATTCTGTCGCATGAAATTATAATTGAGGAGAACGAGGGGATTAAATGTTTGTCTTTATTTCATTCGTCTGAACGAAGCCGCAGTCGCTTTTGCGCTTCTCCTTTTCCCTCTGTGCTCTGATTTTAAAATGGCTGAAGGGGATGGTCCTCCCAGCATGAGGACTTCTATTCGCAGACTCGCTTTGAGCGAACTACTCATCTTCGTCGTCGTACACGGTCTCGTTTTATCCTCGCTCCTCATCCTGCGCAAAGATCCAGTTTTTACCACAACCGAGGGATGGATGAGGGATCGCGATCGCTTGTTGGAAAAAAAAGGGAGGAAGAGGGATGCCAAAGGAGAGTGGAACAGGGAGAGGAAGGTGGAGACAAGGAATACAGAAAGAGGGCGATCATGTGCACCGGGAATCGAGAGTCAAAATGTCAGGCCAATCTTGATGTATCTCGTCTTTGTTGATGGCTACCTCTTCCCTCTCTCTCTCTCTCTCTCTCTCTCTCTCTCTCTCTCTCTCTCTCTTTCTCTTCCTCACTCTACCCCAGAGTCTCGCCCTTTATTCCACACTTAGCAAGGTGTGCGTGCACGCAGGAGTCTCTTGTTTGTGGCTTTCCATTCGGCGCCCACGTTGTCTTCAACTTCCATCCCTCTCGCGCATTCGCCTCCATTTATATCACATTACCAAAAGGTCTGAAGAAGGCTCCCTCATATCCTTTGCCATAAGATGGAATCCAAGATGCGAGAAATCTCCCTCTCCCTATCATCCGCAACATCATGTCTTCTGATTTTATTTATCTGGTGATCGCGAAACGTCTCTAATCTCGTCTCGGTTTATTTATATTTTTTTTTTTCCTATAAACAGACTTGATTCGCAGTTAATTTCTTAGTGAATATTTAAAATTCTAGGAAATCATAGCACCTATTTTTTGGAAACTTGGTCTCCGTTGCACCAATTTTATTGGATCCTCTAATTAAAAAATCGCAGAGTCCAGTGGCCATTTTGCTTAGTATACTCTTTGATACAAGGTCTGACGTCGGATATCAGGAATACGATGAGGCCATGCAGGCACAAACCGGCGGTGTTTCCTCGTCGAAATGACTAATGATTCTCACGGCATGCTCATTACGAAAAAGAACCCGCGAGTCCTCCTTTGCGGCCTCTAACGACCGGTAGAGCTAAATGTGTATATACGAATACATACACTGAACTTTTTCTCTCTCTTTCTCGCAACATCTGGTCCGTCAGGTACGCTTCGTCGTCCACCGTCCGGGAAAACTTAATGCGAACAAAATTGATAATTCTCCACATGCACACAAACGCACACACGGCCACGCACGCAGGATATAAACGATTATATCCAACGTGGGGGCCTCCCGGCTAATTTTTTTTTTTTTTTTTTTTTTAATCGAGTCATCGGAAAACACGCGTAAAGTCCGCAGGAATAATAAGGATCACTCGGTCTCGATTGGCCGCGCGTGTGTCGATATATTACGTCAAATGTCCCCGCAAGAGGGAACCTAAAAAATTCTTCAGGGAGGGGTTCTTGCCGAACTCCCGATCTACTCCCATCTTTCTTTTTTTTCTCTCTGTCTTCTTCTCTTATTCTCACTCTCTCTTTTCTCTCTTTCTATCCCATCGGACTTTAAACCGGTTTCGCAAAACGACGACGTAATGGTCCAGCATATCTCGCCACCGCTATAGTAGAATCGGCAGGAGCCAACCACCACCCGCTTCTAGAGAATATCAACTTCCCAAACATTACGAATGTTTCATGCTCTAAATACGCACATCCCGATTCCGCGTGCACTCATTTACAGTCATTTCGATTTCATTCTACCTTTCAAAAACTTTTTCAATCCGACATTATTCAATTTCACTTTCAGTTGGTCATCCTACAGAATCCTTAATCTTCAAGAACTTCTAATTAACACAATTATTAATTAGGGTTACAAAGTGTTACAGTTTCTTTAAATGACTTTTCACAGGACTTTACTTTTCAAGTCTTTTTTTATTAAAAAAAAAACCCATAAAACTGAATATCCAAACTTTATTTTTCTCTTTTGATGTCATTCATTTTGTTGACGTCTTACTGACGTTTTCACAATTAAAAATACTGTTATTCTATTTACGATATCATATCATTTAGATTTCTAAAAATGTTAAAAGAATTTATCAACGAAATCATTAATTGTTCTACAAATTGGTAAAATTTTATCGATATGGTGATTTTGGTTTGTCGAAAGTTATATCAGCAGCCAAACTTTTGTATTACAGTTCGATTTCCCCAGCTCTCTTTTTAAAGAGGGGTTTTGAGCAAAGATGAGATAATGTTGAAGTCAGCAAAAGACCACCAAAGAGTCAACATTGGTGTATGTGTGTAGTACGCTTTTGTAAGTTTACTAAGGCGATAGACTTTGAAAACAAAAATGTAATAATGGCAGTGAATCCCCACCTAATCACCTTGATTTACGTCGTGTTTATACTTATTTATATTTCTTGAGCGTTTAGTGCACACGCGGGGATGATCTATGAGACGCATTAACTTGGAGTCTTGTTAAACGGTGCCTCAGGCTCGAAGAGTACGGTATACGAGAAAGGCCAGAAATAAAAAAATGTGTGTGAGAGAGAGAGGAAGACGTAAAATAAAAGAGAAGATTTCTCGAAGCATCGCAAGAAAGAGTGAAAGGAAGAGAGAGAGAGAGAGAGCGAGAAAGAGAGTGGTAAAGTATATCGATGATGGTCCACGTTGAAGTAACTACAAAACTACTACACTCTGGTCTTTCCGGTCCTCTCTGTCTCGGTGCTCATAAGCTTCACGAAGAAAACCCATCGCCCTCTCACATATACGCGCCCTTAAGGGCATCACCGATATACTCTTTATTCCTTTGCGTCTTTTCTCTTGCTCTCATCTCTTTCTGTTGATGGTAGTTGGAGTTTTGTGACCCGACCCTTCATAAACTAGTTCCCAACTGCGTTGTATATTAAAAAATGGGCATCTATATAGACGTAGGCGTGGATGAGCCGTTAAAAATGTACACTACGACCCAGACCCAACGTTAAGGAAAGAATGAAAGAAAGTGTAGAATGACGACGCGAGGTGGGGAAAAAAAAAAACTATGACACCTCGTTGCCGAGGAAAATGAATGAAAAAAAAAAATCGTTGGCTAAGAATGAATGAAAATCAGTGAGGAATCTTAAGGAACGTGAGAATTTTCACACTCATATACGATTATCAGAAATTTTGTTTCGGTCTTTAGTTATGGATGAGAAAAAAATCGTGAATACACCAGTGTTTTCAATCTCTCGATGCCATAAAATTTTAAATATAGTCGTGAAAAGAAAAAAAAATTCATCACTAGCTCAGGAACTAATCTAAATCGTGCATGTTTTATTTTGTCGTAATGCGTTAATGTGAAGATCCGCATGAGAATGAGATATACGAGACAAAAGACGAGGGTGAATCTCCGTGAAGAAATTTAGATGATTTCCAAGGAGACGTTCGACCAATACCCAGAAGCGAGACAAGAGATTAAGAAAAAAGAAAGTTGGGAGAGGGAAAAGAGACGAGAGCAAAGAGATGCACAACGAAGAAGAAGAGACTCCAAGCTGTCTGGTCCATTCGTGTGCTTCTCGGGACTCGTTTTATCTCTTTTGCTATAGGCACTCTTCTCTTTCTTTCTTTGGCTCTCGGAGAATCTCTCGCGAATTGCCATGCTCTTCTGTTGGGCGCGTTTAGTTCGCGCTCGCGCGAGCCTTCTCTTCGTTGTATGCGCTTCCTCGGTCCAGGGTTATTGCCGCTGCGGACTTTTTTCTTCCATTCCTGGACAGCCCTTGGTCTCGCTCTTGCAGGATACATCTCGCCTCTCGCTGTGGCGGCCTCCGAAGTTAGAGAGCGTTGAATGCCGAAAGCCAGAAGGAAAGAAAGAGATAAAGACAGGGGGAGAGAGAGGGTGGAAAGGGATAAGAGAAACGA
Organism: Campoletis raptor; assembly: GCA_948107755.1. NCBI lineage: Eukaryota > Metazoa > Arthropoda > Insecta > Hymenoptera > Ichneumonidae > Campoletis > Campoletis raptor. The sequence continues at coordinate 14,195,776 of OX403625.1, read as the reverse complement.
AGAAGAGAGAGAAAGACGAACCTCGCCAATCGTCGAGATGTTCAGTACGTATGTATGTATACACACGAAGCGAAAAGGAGAACAGTGTAAAAACGAGATCGACCACCTAGTTCTCTCGCGAGAGGTGAATCCTTAGCTCCTTTATGGCGTCCGATCTAGTTAAAACACCTCTCAGTCCAGATCACTACGTTCATTACATTTTCAGAGACACTTTTTTGCCTCTTCAAAAACACTGAATATTTTCTTCTCCAACATGGAATTTTATGGCATATTCTATGGAAGAAAATCAATGGGAATCGTGATTAAAGTTCATTAAATAAAAGTGCCAAGTAAACATGTTTTCTTGAAGGATCCTGAAAGCTATTGATAAAAAAGAAATATTAAGAATTAAGTGCTAGAAGGACTTAACACTCGGATTTTGTCATGCGTGGTGACATAAAAGCGACGATTATTTTACATTGTGAGTATATAATCGTAGCATGACACTTGAAGAAGTGTGTGGACAGAGAATCAGTGCGAGAGAAAGAGAGAGGAAGAAATATTGTCAGAAAAGAGTCGTCTGAAGATAGAAAGGATAAGGATGGAATGTCTTCATCTTGTCCAGGTGGACATTCTAAGATAAGTAACGCTGTAAGAGAGGGAAGCATCCACGTAAGAGGTTTTTATCGTTGGGAAACGGTCGTGTATATGCACATCGCCCTGCGATATCCTTGCGAAGGAGAAACGAAGGGAAGCAGTTTCGTCTCTGATTTCCTTGCAGGACTCGAGTCGCGTGGAAGCTAAAAACAGAGAGAGAGAGAGAGAAAGTACAAGAGCAGACTGAGTTGTAGAAGGAGATTTCCTAGGAGGGATTCTCTTGCTTCGCATCCAGTCCACGTAGAGGTTGAACTACCGATCTGTTGGTGTAACTCGATTAAGAGTACTCTGGAAAGAAGTTGGCAGGGTTTCTGTGTTTCATTGCCGTGCGCTCATTCTTACCAGGACGCTCAAGTACATAACGCCTTAAAAAATGACGTAGCGCAAAGGGATACAGTGGGAAGAAGGGGGGGGGTGAAGGCAAAAAGAAGGGAAAGAGGTAAGAAAATGTAGAGACAAGGGAGAGAAAGAAAAAGAGTAAAATAAGAAGGTGAAAGAAGCGAAAAGAGAGGGCAAGGCGATGGTTAAGAGTGAGAATCCCCGAGGAGAAAGAGAGAAAGAGAGTGACGAGAGACCAGCAGTAACACATGGAAAGGATAGAGTTATTTATTGTTATGGCCAAGCGTCTCGCGCGCCCAATGTCCTCCGGGTGTGTGGGTGTCGAGATACTCTCCACCACTTTCTCTGTTTCACTCTACATCTTTCTTCCTTTCTTTCCTCTCCTCCGTAGCTCTCTTCATAGTAGTTTCTTCGTATATTTATTTCTCTACTTGTTTTCAAACACTCTTCGATCCTCTCTATTCCCATCTTTGTTTCTCTAACTCGACGACGTTCGAAGCCTTTGGTATATCTCGTCGCGAAACAAGAAGATAAGAGAGAGTGAGAACAAGCATAAGAAGAAGAATAAAGAGTAGAAGAAGAGGAAGAAGGTAAAAGACGTTACGTTATAACACACGAGGAGCAAGCCTGCACTCTCTGTCAGCTACAGAGATTCTCCACTTAAACCTCCCTCCCTTTTTCCCTTTTCCTCTCGTTCTTTCTTCTCATTCTCTTACTCACCTTCATCCTCGACATACCGCTTCTCTAAGCTTTGAAAAAGAGAACGAGACCGCGAAAAAGAAGAGTTTCATATACAGGCCATACAAACATGTGTTGCCTGCGTGTGGAGGAGAGCCGCCCACGCTCTTATTCTCTCCTGGGCACATACCCCGCTGGGTGTCCAACACCTACCTACATCGAGTTCCTCGCGGCTCTTATTCGGAGACTCTCACTCTTCAGCAGGGTGTGTTTCGTGTATATTCGCACTCTTCTTCACTTTTCTCTCGTTCTTTTCTCTCATACTTGTCTGTATATTCGATACGAAACGCGAGAGAGAACACCGATGCACCACGTGAGGCCTTTGCAGGAGCCAGGAACAGCGGCATTCGACGCGAACACCACGTGATGTGATTGCTGCCTTTGTATATCTATATACAGACATTTATATCTAGATATATACTTATGTATAGAAATACTTGGTCCGCAGCGCACTAAATTTATCCCCGTGAACGACTTTATTACATTAACCTGACTATATGGCCTAGGCTCGTGGAACGGGCAAACCGGGTAACGTTTAATTCGAAATTATTACTTAGAACGAGGTTCCTCGCTTGTCGCAGATCTTACAAACTCCCTATGAAAAGAAAATAAAGATGAAAGTCAAGAAGAAAGTGAGAGAGATGATAGAACGGAGAAAAGGATCTGAAAGCAAAAAAAGACGACAGGGTTTTTTTTTTTTGTCACAAAATGCGTGTGTGTCGCTTCGTTACTTTTTGGCATCTGGGGACACCTCGAGTCCCCAAAAAACCTATAGAAGCGTCACATAAAATATATTTATATATAATACAGCATTTAACGCTCGGCAGTGCGGTGGAGATGCTTTGATTTACGCTCGAGAGGGTATTGGAATATTAACAAGAAAATAAAAGTGTGGCAAACCGCCCGGAGGAATCCTCTTAGCGTTCTGACTTCCTCTGAGAGAATGAACTTCAATGTGGAATGTTATTAACCCAAAGAGATTCAATGATCGGAAGAATCAACCGAAAAAATGTATTCGACTTAGAAATAATATGGAAGAAAAAAGAAACATTTTCAAATTGCACGAGTCTCGTAACTTTGTAGCTGCGAATCTCGTTGCGTTGATCTGTTCTTTTTGTTTGGTCGAGACCAAGGGAACGTCCTCGAGTACAAAAGACCGTTGGTTGCTCTTGAACATCTCCCTCTCTCTCTTTCTCTTTCTTTCTATCTTCTCTTTCTCGTGGTAATTCGTCGGTGACTTACTGCGAGTGATCCCGCGGGATGTTTGCGAGAGTTGCTCCTGGGGTACCATAATGGCCGAAAGCGAAAAGCGTCGTGCTAAGGCACAGGCACAGTCAGCTTTCAGTGGCCTCTTCTCGCCCGCGCAACAGAGAATATAACCGCGCGAAGAAGTGAGGTCAGAGCAGAAGAGAGGATATTTTTACGAGTCTGGAGCTGGAAGTTGGGTCTCTGGGACTTACCGCGACTCTTATTTTTCTTTCTCTTTCTCTTTTCTCATATAAATACATACATATATATTTATAAATATATATATAAGTACAGTTGGCATATTCTTTCTTGGGAGAGCTATCCTCGCGATGCTTCGACTCCTCGCGGTGCGGAGTTATAATTTACAGCCCTCTACGGGCGCCCTCTCCCAAGTAGTCTTCTCTCTTTCTTTCCCTCAAAACACACACAAATATATATTTACATATATATAAGTATACATTGCGAGCAATAAGCACGAAGCAGCAGCTAGCTCGCAGTTTCAAAAGACACCACAACTTGTGCTGTATGTGCATCACAGCCTGATGGTGTACAAGAGATCGAGAATGAGAGAAAGAGGAGAACAGATCAGCGCACTATGGACCCGGATTGCTCCGAGAAGCTCGCCCTCTCCCAGGCTTAATAGTGTCTGTGCTGAGAGCGTTCGTCTGTCCGTCTGTTCGTACGTCCTCTCTCTGTATATATAAACTCAACAGATCCTATATATTTGTACATATATATAAATATAATACTCTTTTCCTTACTCTGTCTCTCGTTGCTTTACCTTTTGCTCGTGTTCTCGACACACCAGAACTCTTCTTGTGCCGAGAAGCTACGTGTGGGTTGTTAGTCGGGCAGTTTATGCCCTTTTCTCTCTTATATCCTCTCTCTCTCTCTCTCTCTCTCTTTTGCTCTCCCGATTGTTGGCTCGCGCGAGCGCGTTTATACTTCTTCGTTTGCAAGAACCCTCTCTCAAGAACCTCTTCCTCTGTTTCGCGACCACTGTATCATCGGAATCTTTCTCTCGTACACCTCTTGTATACGAGCTCTACCTACTGTGTCCATGTAATATACATATACATATTCATATATGCATATATATATATATATATATATTTGTGTTTATATGTGTATAAAAAGAATTTTTATTCTTACTATGTACGCAAAATCGCTCTCGTTGTTCCAGGACGAGCGAGAACAATGAGATAAATGCTGAGACTCGCTTGTTCTTGTCAGACGCGGTGGCTTATACGCTCCTCACTCTTCTCTCTTTTGCTTTTTTCTCTATATATACTCTGGTTATTCGCGCGAACGAGATCCCAAACTGCCCGTGAGCTCGCGCGTATAGCAGCAGCCCCCGTAAACCGCGATATCGAGAGAGACTCTCTTTTCCTCCCTCTCTCTCTCTCTCTCTGTATCGTCCTCTCTCTCTCTCCCTTGTATTTCTCTCGCCCCCTCGAAATCTCGAATCTCAAGGCTAACTCGATAAATCTCTTTGCTCAAGGGAAACGAAAAGAGAGAAAGAGGGAGACTCTCGGGTGCGCGAGTTACAAATTAAAGAGACCGCGCCGGAGACACCTCGCCATATACATACATCGAACTCTATTATTATATATACATAACTTTTTTCTACTCTTTCTTTTTCTACTGTTCGTTACGAAAATGCTACCAAAGAGACAGAAACTATGTAAATTTACAGGGTCAGCCTCCTTCCTTCTTCATGGTTAATAAAAAATTTTTTTTTTTTTTTAAAAACAAGTATTTTAAACATTAAAATAAAATTTCTGCTTAATGCTTCGTTTCACCTCGTTCCTTAATCAACAATACGTCAAAAAACGTCATAAATTGATTAATATTAAATCACCGTTTCCATGAAAATAAATAAATCAAAAAGACCGTGTTTTTGGGAATTCCAAGCACACATAATCTCTTAAGATTGAATGAAATTTCAAGAATTTACGTCAATTAATAAAATACTCTTGTTTGAATGAAGTTCGAAGTTTTCAAAAGAATAAAATCGTTGTTACAAATAGACGAAAGTTGGTGGCAAAGTTTTTTTTTTTTTAATTCTTAAGTATGAAGTGTATTATTTTACACTCGTAATGTCGTAGCTCGAAGATGGTTAGTAGCCACCAGAATGAAGAATCACCACGTTCTCCAGGGTGATCCAAAAGGTACTGAGTGTAGAAGAGAGTGAGAAAGAGAAAGATAGCGGCGTTCGAGTGTTTGCCTGCCTTGCTTACCTGTCACATTGTTACAACGAGCGATGTCGGATACGCCCGTATAACATCCACTCGCTATAGCTCACTGGATAGCCAAGCAGGTAGCACTTGGTGTACAGCATTACTGACAATCACAACCAAAGCATTCTCTTGAGTTTCCTTTTCACACGACATAGACCAAGGTTTTTTCTCCTGTACTTCGATTCGATCGATAAAAAAATTAAACATCTTTAAAATCTTTCTTCAAATTCTTTCCTGATAAATATTCTTTTTCGATGGATTCGATCGATTTTTATAAACAACTTCCATTGTTTTGATGGAACATTGAAAATTTTAGTATCAGAGTTACAAATGAAAGCTCACATCGTATATTTTGATTTTTGTTTCGATTTCGATGCAAGATTATTTTCAAAAACAACAATTTTGCAGAGAATGTTTTCGTTTTTTCAAGTACTTTGGAATTTTAGTTCAACAATTCTTCTCTTCTTGTCGTAGGTGTGTGTATGTGTGCAAACAAGTTCTTGTCGATGGAGTACGAAATGTTTCGTGCAAGAAAAATGCAAAGACAAAGAGTTTGAAGAAGATAGCCTCAGAGAAGAAAAGAGATAAGGAAAAAAAGACTGGAGGACAAAAGGTGAAGAGAAGGAAGAAAGGAGAGAGAAAGATGCGGGGAGTTGTAGGGTCGGTAACTCTGGTGGTAGACGCGTCGTAAAGTTTCGCTTGCATCGAGGGCGAGAGGAACTTCGCGCCTTGCACAATCCTCTCCACCTTTTCAGTTCCTCCTCTTTATTCTCCAATTCTTTACTTATATTTCCTCATTCCTATCTTCACCTTCTTTCTCTCGTGTTTGTATTTTCAAACCTTAGCTAACGGTGAAGAAAAAAATGGAAGTTTAAGATTTCTTGGATTTGGTTGCGCGGATAATTGAACATTATTCGGAGGTCTCGGACAATTAATCTCCTTGTTCGCTTGCTCTTAATCTTCCTTTTGGCTTCTTTTTTACTTCTCTCGTATCTTTCTCGTATTGTCTTCTTTTGTCCCTGACTCCAGCCACCTTAAGACGTTATGCGATTCGAGCCCGTCGCTTCGTTTAAATGCTTATGCAGATTGGCAATAGTAAAACTGGTCCGAGACTATACTGCAGAAATAGAGACGACGTTGCACGAATATATATACACACAGAATGTATAAATAAAAATATATGATTGTGCCTTCGCCATTGGCGAGTCGAAACCATACATTAGTCTGCGGTCACGGCTATCAGAAAGCCACAAAAAAAAAAAGTAAGTTTCTCATTCTCTTGGTCACCAATCCAGCTGCTATTGTACCAGGTCCTTTTTATTATCTCTCTTCACTGTTCTCCTCGCATTGGCAATCTCCCCCATAGCCAAAAGTTTCCTTAATTTTCCTATAGAATTAATCCTGCTGGTTGTATCAATGTGGAGAACGAGTATTTGGAAGATACGAGGAGATCCATGAGTACATTATGCATTTATGAAACGAATGAGAAAATCGAGCACTCAAGCGATGATCGATAGACTCTTATGCATTGGTCCCTCGAATTATAAGAGCCAAAGGTCTCGTTGAGATTCGATCATTTAATCGAGGTGAACCTGTGCAACCTCCGTTGCCATTGATCATTTTTCGAAAACGTTACAGTCTTGAAAAGAATGCGAAGGGGGGAGGGCTTGAGAAAGAGGAGAGATATCAATTCAGTCCCCTCGAATGATCAATCATGAACGCCACGTCAATGAATATATGTGTATATAAATGTATGTATAGTTTGTATTATCCCCTCAAATCAGGGGATGATTCGAAAAAAATGCTTTCCACTTTTTATTTGACCAGCTTGGGCCAAAAAAATGGATTCCCTGAGAGAATTCCATACGAATCAAGAATTACGTCGTTTGCTTTTCAATTCTATGACACAAAATATTTATTCGATCCATAATCATCATACAAAATAAATATGATTAGTAAAAAATTGGAAATTTAGTAAAACCACTTTGATTCTCATCGATTTTAATTCGAAAGTTCAAATAATCAACAAAATAGCTTCTAAATTTCGTCATTTTCGATCGTAACTATTTTTCATTATGGGAAAAGTGATTAAAAAATGCCTAAATCGATAATTAGATTCCACTCGAGGACATTTTTTGGAAAATATTCTTCAACTATTAAAAAAAAAATATATAGTGGCAATGACATTAGAAAAAAAAAACAGTCAAGCAACGAGGAAATTGTCACAGAAAAAAGAATAGAAAGAAAATCGCAGCGTCTGTGTCTTTATAGCTGAGCTCGGTGAAGCGTCGTAGAAATTGAGAGAATTGCCGAGTAGGCTCTAATTGAGACGCGCCCTCGAAGACACTCATCACGGGGTCGCTAACACCCCGTGTCAACAATCAAGCCGCCTCGCGTCTCAACTTAATTATGCACGCCTCTAATTACCGCGGAGAGAGAGGGAGGAAAGAATGAGGGGAATGAGGCGCCTCGTGTGTACGCGTGACTCGTACTTGTTCTATTACATATTTATGCACACACGTGTAAACATAAAATGAACTAATGTTTGTGGCTACGAATTAATATATCTTAACATTTTCTCTACTATACACATATATGCAGTCAGTCAAAAAAAAAAAAAAAAAAGAAAAAAAGAAAAAGAAACATATATTTGTACAGATAGAAGGTTGCCTGCTGTTTCCGCCCACTTAACATTTTCTTGCGTCAATCTCACTCGTTTCTTCCCTTAATTTGTTTAACTAATCATCTTCGACTGGTTAAATAACGCGACGTTAATTATTTGGTAATACAAAACTGCTCATCACGTGTCGTCATACAATGTTTACTTCATCGTGAGTGTATTTTAAGTGGCGATAATTATGCCGTGAGGAGAGTTTTGCTGGTCGAATTATTTCGATTTACTGCCACGAAATATATTTATTGTGACAATAAATATGTATATTTTTGTGCTACACAAAATGAGGCTTTAATCGGACAGTAAATAATGTATATAGACAAACCATATGAAGAACAGAATAATTTAAGTTACTCGAAAAAATAAAACTTTTAAATTGAAATTGTTCGTGTGAGTTTGGAATTTGTACGTCGACGAAAAACCGCAATGTTACGTGATTCTCCCTGCATCCCTGAATCACGTATGTTTATCAGAATCTCATAGAAATAAGGTAATTCACAACGATATATTCAAGATTCTCTTTTCTTAGATCTTTTTTAGGAAACCGGTGAATTTCCTTGTGTGCTTATATTATGTGCATAAGTACAATTCTACTGAGCATACAGAGAGTACAGAGAAAGATTAGAAAATGAGCGTTGGGGCAAACGTATACGGGAGATCAACGAATAAGATGACGATGTAAGGATGCTGTGTGTGCGTTTCTGAGACGATTATTCTTCGAGGAAACTGGGCGCAAAGAGCAGGAGCGAGAAGCAAATAAAAAAATGACAGAAAGAGAAATAAAGAGAGAGAGAGAAAGAAAGAAAGAGGAGTTTACTCCGGTATTCCGTGAAAGGACGCCGTCATTCCGTAGTCTCTCGTCACGGGAGGCATCACCGAATGGAGGAATCCTCTCGCGTACGAGAGAAATCGCGTTCAGAAAAGAAAGAAACGAGACAAATATATGTATGTATTCTACCGAGCGGTGACCGTCTCCATATCTTTTTTTTCTTTCTTTCTTTCTTTCTTTCTTTATACACACACATAACTTTTTATATATCATGGATAGAGTCGCGTGTTTGTCTGTGACCAGCATCAGGAAATACGTAGTAAGACAATCAGGTAATGCCTACTCGGTATGCCCCGTCGGCCGTGCGCCGCAGTGGCACCCTCGAGGGTGCACTAGACGCTTCCCAAGACTCTTTCTCTCTTTCTCTCTCCTTCTCGTTCTCTCTCGTTTTTTTCCTCCTTGTTCTCCACCCCGTAACATGTATATGAGACTCAGTCACAACGAAAACGTATAACGTAGCCGTAGACTAGAAAACCCAGTACGGCAAAGCTTAAATTATTAATTAAGCAGCGTTCTCGCAATGTTGATGGAATTAAAGTGACCAAGAGAAAATAAACATGCGGCATACGTTACTCAACTTTTAGTCTCTTCACTCACGCGATATAAGCAAATACACCCATTAAAAAAAAAAAAAAAACTGCAGCAATAGTGCATTTAAAATCTTAGATTTCTTGAGAATTAAGTTGTCGAGAAAAACTTCTGCACTATTTAGCCATAAATTATCCATTTCTTCACATTTACCTTCCCACGATCTCTTGATCTCTTGGACTCTTAACTGACCCTTTGATAAAAAGATTTCATAACAAAAGTTCCCGCATTGTTTTATAAGACTTTAACTATCCGTTGAGACACTGGGTCATTTTTAGCCGAGAAAAATTTTCAACTTTCATTATTCTTAGCTTAGAAATATTTTTAAGCAGTTTTAGCACATTTTCTAAAATCAAAGTTAGGGATTCATTGATTTCGACAAAAAAGCTACCTTTGCTTTTAAATAAAATAAATAAATTTTTCGGTAATTCAAAAAAAATAGCATTTTTCATGAGTACGTTGTCGGTTATTAATGACAAAAACTGCAAAATTGAAAGAATTATGATTTCTTTAATTAAAATCTTCTCTTTTTTAAAAGTCAGTGGCTACTTTAAATGAATTTTCGGTTCCAAAAAGCATGGAGTTCGTTTACCACTACGAAAATTACGTTTAAAAATACAAAATTTCTAATCCTTCCCAAAAAGTTTGAGCATAATGATGAGGAAATGGAATGGAAATGTTTTCTGCGTTAAAAAATAGCGGACAAGCGATGCCGTAAGTGTAACATTTGTCATTTCGATTTATTTTCTTGTCGTACGATGGTAATGGGCTCACACGATTTTGACAGTTAAGCTACATAGGTGCATTTATTGATTTAAGTAGAAGCGAGAGTTCGACAGCTTGCAATCGATGAGTCATGATTTTCTTTTTTTTTTCTTTCATTTTTTTTTTTACGTTCTTTTCAGTGTCGATGATGATAATTTACGTTGGGGTGGCGCGACGCCATTAGCAATCGATACTTCGGCTGGTATATAAATGTATACGAGTCCCCGCATTAGATTCTTTAGTAAGGTCGTAGTTTTAGTGCTGTATAGAGGGTAAAAAAAGAAAAAACTACATAGAAGATCTCGCTATAGAGTAAAATAGTACGCAGTGTGTACTATTCCGCGTGTCTCGCTGGCTTGCAGCATGTGGTCGTTATACATATATATATATAACACTTATATGCGTGTGTAAAAACGACCCTTTGCCAACCCTATTCGAACTATTGACGTGTAGAAAAATAAAAGACGACAAAAAGAGAGAAGAGAAAACGAGGGGGTGAGTTCAAGGGAGAAGGGGGTAGTGATAAATGTGACTGCTTTTACTGATAGCTCATGAGAATAGGCTGTTCTCAATCGAAAGATTGGACACGCACACATCGAAAAATCTGAGCTATACAAATATACGTGTGTATATGTGATATATAATGTTTCTGTATTCAAAAATAGCGATTAGCTAAATCATTCAATCTTAAATTTGATGTGTCACCGTCCTTGGATAAAAATATCGTGTTCAAAAACTCGTATCAATCGATTAGGACTCTAGACTCGTATGTGAGAGACGTCGATATATATATACTTAAAAAAAAAAAAAAAAGCATAAAAAGCAAATAATATTGTGTCGTTACAGAGGCGTCCTCCTTGATCACCGTTCTGAACATTTCTTCGCAATTTCTCTTATCGGGCGTATCAAATTTTTATAAATTGGTGAAAAAAAAACGTTATATTATAGAAAATTGCGACATCGGGATGAACAGTTGATTTTATTCATTTGTAGAAATAGCTGGTTGAAAAAGTAGATTTAGAGCTCAGGAGGTCGAAGGGCACGGAGATATTTAACTAAGGAGGAAAGAACTTGAAAATTATTCGAAATTTTCTTCGTAACTTTAAATCCGTTTGTATATAATATTTGGTGGTGTATATATAGGTGAAGAAGTGTGCACTTTCTTCGTATCTCTATTGACGTAGTCCCTTGTCGAATTGCGGCAAGACCCATAAGAAGAGATGGCCTAATGACATTCCCGATCAAAGGAGAAAGCCACCCTCTTACAGCAGATAGTCGAGGAAATTTAAAACTGCGTCTATATCGCTCCGCCTTCTTTCCTCATGTTTTTTTGACTCTCTCTCTCTCTCTCTCTCTCTCGTTCCATCTAAAACTTGCCTCACCACATCCCTTTTCTTTTTAAGAGAAATCCAAGTCAACTCTGACGAGGGTTAATTCCGATCACGTATCCCACGTACGCGTCCATACTCCTGGCTATTCCATCCCTTTCTTTTTATACGTTTTTCTCTGTTTCTTAAGAGACAAAATTCGCGATGCCTCCCTTGAACCACGTTTCCTATCCTCGATACTCTTCTTCTCTCCCCGCGTTTCCCACTCTCGCAATATCCAACCCCTTTGATTTCCCCTTGGATTCTATCGCTCGCTACCCTTGTGCAACTCTTCCGGGGGATAACTTTGAAATAAAATAAAAAATAATAGACACTGGAAAGAGGACGTGCTGGACACAGAGATGTCGTGTTACAAGAAACCAGAGAACATATTGGTAATTCAACTATGTCGAGAAGTTGTTACGTGTGTTATGAACTCTTGATTGTACACATTGTGATTTTTTCAAACATCAGCAATTATAGTTAATTAGACGATGTTCGTGAATTCAGATTTTTCACTCGGATGTCACGCTCGATCAAAGAATTGCAGATAAAGAAAAAAAAAACAGAAAGGAGACTGGAAATAATTTTTTGCAACTTTCATTTTATTTTATTCCTCTGGAAAGGATCGTCCACTGCATTTAAAGCAATCCTATATAAGATTCTCGTTCTTCTGCATATAGTCAAACAAACAAGCTGACGAATAAACGCTGAAAGTCTCACGAAGAATTCGCGTTCTTCGGGGAGGAAGGCAAAAGTGAGGAGAGGAGGACGAACGAAAAGAGAATAGATGGTAGCAGCACACAGAAGGAAAGAGGAGACGGATGGACGCGAAAGGGGACAGATCGTCAAGCAGACGGGTCCAAATAACTTCTCTCCCTTTCAGCATCCTTATCTCTCTCCCTCTTTTCCTCCTTTTTCTCTCTTTTACTCGCTCTTTCTTTCTCTCTCTCTCTCTCTCTCTTTTTCCCTCATTCTTCTCTCGCATTTTCGCTGGACTCTCGAGCTGCACGAGCTATAATACTTTCTTATCTTTCTCTTTTGCCTCTGTTTCTTCCGACTCTTTCTCTCTCTCGCTCTCTACCTTTGTATGCAACGACAGAGATTCCTCTCCGAGACTATTATAATACATCCGTTCTCGTCTCTCTCCTCAAGCAGCAAACATAACGAGAAATTTTTGCCTCCAATCTGAGACACGAGCTACATATTTATAGATGAATAAGCTAAACTTTCACAATACTTGACAGATGAACATGAAATATTTGAAAAATTTACTAAACAACGTTAATTATCCGAACATTATATTGATTAAGTGTTTAAAATAAAAATGTGATTGATACAAAGAGTCAAATAGTATTGAACAAAACAAAACAAAAACAAAAAACGTTTCATCATAAAATTGAATGAACAATTCGTCGTTTCATGAATTAATTACAAAAAATTATTTATCAAAATTTCCATAAACAAGAAAAATGCTAAGGATGAATGAGTTTCATTTTCCACAGACGTAGTTAAGCGGAGGCGTTACCTAGTGTTTCAACCCCTATCAGTCGGACATAGTAAGGGGTAAAAAAAAAAGAGAACAGGATGTCTGGACCACCGGTGAGAGATCCCGCCCCTAGGATTTTCACGTCTGGCAATTGCTTCGTTTCCACGATGCGCAAGCTCAACTTTTAACACTCCCTCCTAAGACCAAAACTCGTTTTGTAATAAAATCTTAGTACACTTTGATTTTCCAGCCCTTCGAAGAGTTTTGGAACATGGATTAAACCAGGAACTCATGGAACTGATTTATCGTCGTGATATTCGTTGAAATAATGATTTTTATTTGCGATAGAAATATTAATCGTTCCATGGGGTGCATGGAGAGGGTTTATAACGAAAATGTTGAAAAACGTTAGTCAATGTTGATGGCAGATATTGTCAGTCAGTAAAGCCGGTTACGTAAGCTCTTCATATATATACAAATATATACAGAAATATATGAAAAAATATATATATAACAGGATATAGAAAATCTTTGGCGAATATTATTAAGAAGGGAATGTGTAAAGTGAACACGACTACATCTGTGTATTCGTACATTGGTCGTGTATAAGAAAACGAGGGATGTACGAAGAAAACGAGGCGGTGGGTGCTCTTATAAAGATAGGAGGAAAAAGAAGAGTATAGGAGGGTTGCAAACGGGGGATGATTTTGTCTGGAAAGGGAAATTGACTGAGGAAACCCGAGAGCTCTCGCAACGAGCCGCCATCTCCCTCTTTTTCTTCCTCAACGTCTAAAGTACCAGGGCTCGGCTCGTGTGTAAACTTTTCTGAATTTCCTTAGGCAAATATTGCCCGGGCGAGAGCGGGTCGTTCGACTCTCAACCCGCACATATACATACATTACTTTATGTATATATATATATATATATTGTGTATAAAATATACACGTACGATACGTACGTGTATGAGCGAGACCCGGGTGCGGAGGGACCCTTAGGGCAAAGAAAATGAGATTTTTCTACGAGCGAGCGAGCTGGACGAGGCCAAGCCAAGCGCAGAGGAACAGGCAGGGGAATGAATTTGAAATTAGTTTGTACCCGAGGCTCTCTCGCGAGTAGATTTCTCTCTTTCTCTCTCTCTCTCTTTCTCTCTCTCTCTCTCTCTCTCTCACACATACACACACTTTTCCCCAGTCTTGAATGCCTGAAATTCTCCAAGAGAGGAGGAGAGAGATCTGTACTCGAGGTCGACTTTACTATTACACGTGACCGAGCCAATTCCACCTTATATTCACATATATATTTCTACATATGTATATACATGTACATCAAATATATAAATGGATGCAAATATTTTTATTCCCGGGCCCAGGTGATTGTAGGAGTTGAATAAAACATAGAAAAAAAAATAAAGTTTGCAGCAAATTGTCATTATCCTTCTGATTGACGTATATTTAAAACGCGTCCTGGTTGAAAATAAAATCGAAAAATACTTGATATTCGTTAACTTTTCATGTAAATCAAATTTCCAGGGGCTCGGGAAATAAAATATATTTAATAAATGAAAAAAGCTGTAGTGATAAAAGAAAACTAAGGAAAGGCGGTCGCGAGGAAATTAATTTTACGAGAAGCAAATTTTTTTAACGCCTCGGATATTACATTCGTTGAGATGTGCAGTGTGATAAATAAATTAATTGAGGGCGCGAATTATGGGGAGAAGTAATTTCCTCTTTGAATTACTAAAATCGATTAAATTCATATTTTCTTTTTGTTTTCCCAGCATTTCAATGCATGGCCGATGAAATATTTGAAAAAAATATATATTTACAGAAAAATATACATCGAGAGGTAAAATTAACTAGTGCAAAAATATGCACAACATATTTACCCTTTGACGAAGTAGAATAATCGTAAAGGGGTCATTTGAATCATTAAGGGTGGCACGCCTCAGAAACACATGGAAGCATTATCGTATTAAATGTGTTTGTGAGAGAAAATTGCTATGACAACGATTTCCGACAACAAATCGTTTCACTCGTCGTCTGCCTTTGTATTAAATTAATAATAATGCAACAAAAACACCATAAATAACAATAATCACGATCATTATTTCAAAACTACCTCATCTTCAAATTCACTGACAACCGTTGAATCTATTCCCACAAAAAAAAAAGCGTTTCCAGACTCAATGAAACAACGAAATGTCAGAAACTTTAAAATCTTCTATCAACACAATTCAAAGGTTAAATATCTCATCGAGTATAAAATGAAAGAAAAAAGAAAAAAAAACTTTTTATTTTTAATTTACAACAAACGAATCAGAACCATACAAAAATCGTATCTATGTCGTTTTTCCATATTGAGCACACCGTAATTAAAAAAAAAAAAAAAACTGCAAATTTTTACCGATTTTTGAAAAAAAGTCCGCTACAAAAGTCCCTAAGTAACAAAAATAACCGAAAATGACATAATACGAAGAATTGACACATGGCAATCAGCGTACATTGAGGAGAAATATTATATTAGTGATAAGCTATTGATACTATCAGAGGAGAAACGAGCCACAAATCTATACACAGAATCATCATAAATACAAGTATATATACGTTGGTTAATGCGAAGAGCACACATGCACAAGGTTATAAAAACAGGCGTGTATTTTCCCGCCCGTTCGGTGTGCCTCCCTGGAGATCTCAATCAAGGCGAAAAATAATTTCTCCCCGTTTCCTCCCAGCCCTTGGTAGCTCGACACTGTACACGTGTACATAAAAACAAATCTATATATATATATATTTGTTACTAAAGACATGTGTAGATATAGATTTTACCGCAATCCTGAGCAACCTCTGTATCATAATTTACGTGGCTCTCTTCTAATCGAGTTTTGCGTGGTTTGCTTTCGTATCAAATCTCTCATTAATAATGATTGTAGTAATAGTAATAATAATAATAATAATAAATTCGAAGGATAATGACGAAGAGAAAGAAAACGAGTGTTGGAATATGGAGGATAATAATAACAACAACATTGATACATTTGTCATAATTAAAATTACATTTTTAACGTATTCTTATAATTATCGTAATAACAGATTTTTAATAATGACAATAATACTGATGAGGAGATTAAATATATAAGGAAATTGGGAGTAATCAGAATTTCAATTGATCGCGTCACAGTTGATGTTGAAAAAAAAAATCATAATAAAAGACAATAACTACGAAAATGACCGAGACGGGAACGATTCTGTTGAAGCATTCCCAATCTCGCCTTCTGGCACGATAATGAGCGCCGAAGAGGGAAAGAGAGACACATGATGAGAGAGGGATGAAGCGAACGGTGTGCTCGAGAGTATCCAAAAGGGTTAAAAATACAAGGATAAGCAAAAAAAAGTGTCTGTTGCAAAATGAGAGTATTCAGTGAGTTCTCGTCTCTCGTTGTGTACTCCGAAGATCCTAATGGTTGTCTGCGTCGTGGTTCACATGCTCCAACGTTTCGTCACACCTTGGAGCATCGTGAATCCTTTGTTTTAGACCGCGCTACGCGGCCAGCTTTTCGGTGATCTCGGTCCTCAACTGTGGACCGTTTAAACTGAATTTTTTAAGCTTTTTTTCATTTTTTTATTATTATATGTGTTTTTTTTTTTTTTTTTAATTTCGCTGCTCCGTGAAGCCGCGAAGTACCAGAGTTCGCGTCGACGTCGTCGCCATCCAGGACGTTTTTGCCCGCGCGTCTCGCCACTTAACTCTACGCGCTCTTCACTGCCCTGTCATCGCCCCCTCTCCTCCTCGTTCCTGTTTCTTTAGCTTCATCCGTCGTACACTATACACCTCGTCCTTCTGTCTTTTAACTTTTTTTCACCATCCAAACGCGCTTGTTCTCTTATACTTTCTGAAATGCCACCAATTCACCTTAATTTCGTCCTGCATTACTTATTGAAAGTATAACGCGATGCAAATGGTTGATTGAAGGAGCTCTGGATGTCACGATTATTCATTGTGGACCTTGATCTTTTTTCTCAACTTTAGCGCGATTTAACTAATTGAAAAAAGGATTCAAAGTGAATGCAGGTGTATCTGGTAACTGATTACGAGCTCAGATCTTTACAGAGAAAACTGAAATAGAGAGCAAATGATGAATATTGTTTCGTGTAATGAGAGCAGCGACTGAATTTGTTTTCTACACCACAAAGTACGAGTTTGTTTCATCATTGAAGATAAAAAGAGAAAGAAGAGATAAAGAAGGAAGGTTAGGAAAGATAAAGAATTGAACGTTGCCGTTAGTGGCTCGAGCGAATCTAATTCCATTGCAAGACAATGGATTCGCAAGGTATCGGAGTAAAGCGAACGCGTCGGTGGATCGTCGGCGATTAAACGAAGGATCACAGCAAAAGCGATCTTTTCTCAGATCTCTCACCCTCTCCCTCTCTCTCTCTCTCTCTCTTTCCTTCCTTGAGACTTTGACTTTTTCGTTCTTTCGCCTATCGCGAGAAGCAGAAGTTAGCAGCATGTGAAATAAATGGAGAAACAAGAAATGAGATGCTGCAGAAGAGAAGAAAGAGAGTAGCTCGATCTTTCTGTCGTGGGAGGCTGTCGTCGTGTCTCTGTGCGTGACTCTCTCTCTCTCTCTCTCTCTCTCTCCCTCTTCCTTCTTCTTTTGCTTATTCTTCCTTGTTCTTTCTCTCCTTTCATCCCACGTGGAAATTCAATTAGGAACGCGCCTCCTCCTCCTCCTCCTCCTCCTCCTCTTTCTTCTGCAGTACCACTCTTGTCCTTGTCCTTGTATAGTACTCGTAGCTCTCGTGTATTCCAAGCTCACGCTCGCTGTTATATTACCTACTACTTACCGATCCTCTATATACATATATTTTCAATTCGCTTCGTATTTTATATATATATATATATACATTACAATGTATTCACAAATCGATTGACACGAGAAGTCGACCCACGCGAATACGATCTTGCAAGCGTTGATTCGTTCCTGGATCAAATTAATTACAATATATCTCGCATGTCTAATCCTCCTGTCACCCCATACCAAACCCATTGTTGAAACGGTGAGAGCTTGCAATATTACCCAATCGATCTACTTTCTTGATTTCATGTCAGACAAGAAAATCTGGGATTGAGGAAGGATATTCTTTCTTTGGAATAATTGAAAGAGTATTGTGTTTTTATGTCATTGGAATATCAATCATCTTGGGCTGTAATGAACAATCGCAAATCTGTCAACAGTAATTTCATAATTTAATAATAAATTGTCTTTCCAAATGAGTCAATTCGTTACGTATCGTTACAGTGATGAATTTTTTCAAAGAAAAACCGTTTCGAATCCATGGAATTTCTTTTTGATTTACCAGTTGATCACCTTTTCGAACGAGGAATTTTTTTGGTGAGATTACAGGATGAAAAAAAGTGTCGAAACAGCCCTAAAATGGTAGTTTTTCGTCGTCAGACTGAAACGAAAGTTTAGCAGGATTTCTCATTGTCAAAGAGTCGGTTGAACAAACGTATGAGGGTGAAGGAGGAAGTTTGGTGGGGCGTTGGATGATTCTTATCTCGAGGCAATCTAAGCAAAAGCGCTTTGTGGTTAAAGGAAAAAAGGCGCGTACCAGTAGGAGCTGAAGAGTGTAACGATCTCGCGGCAAAAAGTCAAGTTCCTCTCGTTTCGCCCGTTTTGTCTTTTATCCTGCTCTTATGGGGAATATAAAACGAAAGAGATAGAGAAAGAGAGAGAGTGAAGCTCGAGGGCGTTTGTCGAAAAGGGCGTCGTCGTCGAGCTCTTCGGGTCTTCGAAGTTTTCGCCCGCCCGCAGCCTCACTCCCCCAATTATCCCGAAACTTTAGTCCTTCCGGCTCGCGCGCTTTCACGACGCGTATATTCGTGGTCAATAGAATCTCGTTCTGCATCCACCTTAGGGCACTATGTACCTTAACTTCTCGCGGTTGCTTCTTTGCGCTCGTTCCGCAAGGATGAGACACTGCAGAGTAAAGGATTCGGCACAAAAAGAACATTGGATACAAGTATAAAAATCGTAGCGAATCAAAAGGGCGTAATTAAGATTTTATTCGTGCGTTTAGTCCTTCGCAGTTACGCCCTCGCCCGGTTTGTATATCTTTTGAAGACACCGGGACAAAATCGGGTGCAAGAGAAAGGGAGGAAGGGGGTGAAGAAAGCGCGAAGAGACGCACTGATTAAAAATTATCACCCACCGACTACAAAAGGACTTCTCGTCCTTTTTATATACGCATCGCTTTCTCTCTCGTTCGCAACCTTTTCTCTTCGTTTCTCCTTCCACAAATATCTCCTTTTTATACCTTTTTTCTCACTGTGTCCGCTTACAAACACTTTTTATTTTATTACGTCAGCCGAGGACGAAAAGCAACGGTTTTATTTTTATTCTCGTTTTTTTTTTAACTCTGGCCCTGTTTCTCTCCCTCTCTCTCTCTTTCTTTCTTCTTCTTGTTTGCGCTCGCTTTTTCTCACTTTCTATCCCTCGCTACCAAGACTTTTCGACGACTTTTACGCCCTTTTTAAGTCATCTAAACAAGCCACACTGCTCGCTCAGCGACGAAGATACATGAAAAGAGTTCTTAGCTCCCCCGGAAACTTACCAGACGAATTAAAAGTTACTCCCGCCAGAGACAAACGTACACGAAAAGAAACAAGAATGAGAGACAGATCGACGAAAAAGAAAAAAAAACAGAAAAGAAAGACGGAGATTGTTCCGCGAGAGAGGCCCCAAGCACATTCGTGAGATTTGTAAGAATCTATTCGTACGTGATGTTCGTTTTGTGGTTCACCTGCGGAAGTCCCACTGGATTCAATTTTAATAGAAAAGTTCCAAAATCGTCGTGTTAGAGATTTTGCAATCGAAATTTGAACTTTTCGTCTTTTTCTTCCCCGAATATACCATAAAATACAAATTAATAGCGTTGAAAAAGTTTTATTTCATTTTGAAATGAAGGGATGTGATAATAATGTACAAGAACTCACTTAACACCCAAATTGGCGAGAAATAACGTAAAGCAAAGAGAATTTTACACATATATATATACTTTATATATCCTGCTCCCATATACATACACATAGCAATATAAATGTAAGTCGAAACATACATATAAAGAGTAAAAAAGAATAAACCTCGAGGTTGCAGAGTGTAGGACTTTAATTGGTGGTAATATGAATCCGCGTAATATAAACCGCCATCAGTCTCACGCCAGGAGGGTGCGAGAAAGAGCGATAAATATATAGAAGGATCGATGTACAGGAAGAAATGAGAATTAAAATAAACGACATGAATATACAAAGAGAGAGAAAAAAAAACAAATATATTACAGTTTGGGTCCTGAAGACTTGGCAGGATCGATGTTTCCACCTTTAATAACGTACGACCCGATCCTTCTTAAAACTTCTCTCTCCTCCTACTAAGATTTCTTTTCTCTTTTATTTTCATACACACACATACACAGTGTGGGCATCGATTTTGGCGGCCACACTGATTACGGTTGATGAAGGAGCATAGGCAAAGTCAAAGTTCGTGAAAAACACACACACAGCTTTCCTTTCCTCCATCAGTTCTTGCGACACCCTCTAAAAAAAAAAAAAAAAAAAAAAAATCACACCCTCTACCGATCGACAAAGATAAATACGAGAGATGAGAAAAGCGATGAGAGAAAGAGAGAGAGAGAGTGACATTATTCGCTGGTGATTCCCAAAGTTTTCTTTTTGCGACCCTTACGTCGCGAGGGTTGAAAAGCCACCCTCTCTCCCTCTTTTTCTCTCAATTCTCGGCTCTAATGTATTCACAAATCTTCGGTCTCTAACGCCAGGGAAAAAACGTTATCATTCTTCTCAGACACGCGAGAGCTACCAAGAGAAAGCATCGCGCAGTGTGTCTTCAGCAAGTTTCCGATGTCCCTTTGTATACCACATGCACAGTGTTCATTTGATTTTATTTATACAGGAATGTGTGTGAAGAGCGTAAGAAAATAAAGATGGAGACACTTGAAAACCATTTTTCCTCACTTTTTTGAATCTTTCTCACCTCCTCGCTTTATAGACCTTTCATTCCTTTCATTCCTGTATCAGTATTAGTTCAAACTTACACATATATATCTATATATTTGTAATAGGTTCATCGCTGAAGCTTTTTTGCGCTTCTACACGCGAGGGCGGAATTCATTTCGCGGACCGACGCACTCATCTTCTATTTATACAGATATATGTGGCTAGGAATAGCATTATAGAAAGGTAGAACGAGTCGATCCTTCGATTGCTTCGATTATCCCTTCCTCTTTTATCCACCGACGCTGTACAGCCCCACGTACGTACTTAAAGTCTTGAATACTCATTTTTTCCCTATTTTTCCATAAATTGAATGGTAATTTTGAACATACAAAAGTATCAGTTGAAAACTAAAGAGACTTTTACTTTTTTAACTTTATGATTGTTCGCCATTATTTCGTTACGAACTGTTCCATTTATTTGGATGAAGAATTTTTTTCTTCCACATCGTAATCGTTTCAGAATTCTCTTCGCTGTTGAATGTTCGTCATTTTAACACGATTAACGATTTACTTACTGTTTAACGATTTACCACAAGATTTTATGTTAAAAAAAATGGCAATCAACCCCTTGGAGAAATGAGGGATTAAGAGAGGGCGAAAAAAATGGGAAAATGAGCTCCACAGATTGGAGCGATGTTTTTCTCGATCCGTGGGGGTCAACCCTTGCAGACGTGTCCCCCAGATTGCCTTGGAACGTTGAGAAAGAAAATATAAAATAAAAAAAATAAAAAAACGTCGAGGATTCGTGACCATAAATTTTAAATTACCCCGAGGTCGATCGAATGGGGTTCGATCCAGCGGGACTAATTCACGCTATTCTTTGAACCCCTTTTCCCAACCGGGCGAAACTTTTTCTCTACTCTAGATACAGCAAACGTGTATCTATAAGTCGAAGAACGACGGCACGACCCCCATCCCCTATTTCGATATTTTATTCCGATCGCGAAGAACCCCCCCGACCCATCATTTTGTGCATTACTCGCTCGTAAATAAGAATCGAATCCCTGATAAACTGGAACACACCCCCTATAACGTAAGACCCCCCAAAAAAGAGTAAAATCCTTCGGATTCGGGCGTCCCTTGGGGGTGGAAAAAAGGGGTGACAATTTCGGAACAGCCGGTCGGATTAATTGTAAGAAACTTTTTTTTTAATACCTACAACGAATTAAACCACAAAAAATATAGTCTCTTAAAAATACCAACGAGTATAGAGGACAGAAATGAATTTTATTTATCTCCAACTAAATTTCTAACAATTACAATTAAACCGAGAATTAAACAAACTAAGAAAAACGCTGAAGAAACATCCTCCAAATTCTGAAGTCTAAATTTGATTGATGCTCGTATGTATCAATCAAATTCGTAAAGATTGATTGATACATTTCGGATTCCTGTCTATATCAGCGATGCATGTATTCTCGATGTTTTTTTTTTTTTACTGGATCGCATTTTCGTTCGTTACTGATACAAAGTGTACAAAGTGCCATATTGGTAAAAAAAAAAAAAAAAAAAAAAAACAGAGCGTGGAGTAAGCTTTTGGGGGATCGAGGTAACCCAGGATTCGCGTTTGATTTTTGGTTTGCATTGGTGCTCGCTGGACCGAAAGAACCTTTAGAGAGTTTTTCCGCTTGGAAAAGCTTTTCCTCTGCTTAGTATAGAAATATATACGTATAGATATTTCTACGAAGCCTGATTCTGTACCCACACACATTCCATATCTTTTCTCTTGATCCCCTAGTCCCGACCCTCCCCCTCCCCCTCCACAGCACGATCCATACTCTTTCATTTGGTGATTGCTGTTTTAAATAATTGGCCCTCTCTAACAGCCACTCGAAATACCGGAATTTCTATCGTGAAACTCTCGTTTGTGTATACGAGAAAAAAATATATATATATATATTGGCTGGTACGTTTTTTATTTATTTATTTCAACCCCTACGAATAAAGTTCGGACAGACATATGTTGTTGAACTACAGATATTTTTTAATAATTAATCGAACTTCGAAGCGAAGCTCAAGTGATATTAAAAAAATATATTTTGGCACACTCTATACGTTTTACTTCATTTATTTGTATATTTATTATATACACATGGAAAAAAAAATTGATAAAGGTAATATATACATAAACTGATATGATAATGTTGCGCTCTCTGGCTTGGGTATTAAAAGCTCCGTGACCCGAATGGTCCGCCCACGAGCTAGACTCGCTTTCGGAACGAGAAAAATCATATGCATTTATATACAAACATAAATACACATACGGATTTGCTACATACGGAATAAAACGAGGGCGCACATTACAATACGAAATGCTTTGATAAAAGCCTGCCAGACTCGAAGCCAACCGATCATTTTGTACAAAAATAGTCGATGTCATTCGCCACACACGCGCTATTTTGTTAGCTTTTATAAATAAATATATATTTAAAAAAAATAATAATAAAAAAAAATCATTCTCGTCCATGTACACGTGTGGGTTCATGTAAAACATTCGTGAACCACGATAGCCGACACTTCCGAGACTCACGCATCGCTGCTCGTGATTTACGAGATCAACCAACGTCCAGTTTTCCACGCATACGCTTCTTTATACATCTCTACTTTTATCCCTTTTTTTTTAATGCTCCCTTGTCGCGAGGGGGTTGCGAGACTGGAACTCGCCCACTCTACACTTCTCCCACATTTTTTTCCCTTCTTGTTCCATTATTTTATGTATATTTCTATCCATGTGCGTAAATTGTTCCGGTCCAACATAAAAAATAAAAAAAAAAAACATTGAGTGTACTTTGAAAAATCCTCAATACCAGTTACGATACGATTAATATTTTTTTAAACAAATGCTGATTATTAATTGTGCACAATTTCCCATCAAATTATATCAATGATCCAAAAGTTTATAGAAAAATTTGAATTTTCAAATATTTCATTCATTTTTTTTTTTCCAAGAATTGTTTTCATCGTTTAAAATTATTTGACTTTTGAGTTAGACTGTTCGATTTATAAAATTTCGATCTTTCGTTCGATTGGAAATGATCGTGGAGACAAAAAATCAAGAATGGCGCCATGTCATCGAGACTAACAGCGAAAGGAGATTCTCGATGTAAAATAGATACGAAAATGGCATGAATCGAGGAGAGTTTTGCTGAGGATTTAAATACTCGAGAAATCGTGAACTGGAGCTGTAACTTGGATTTATTTTATCCATGGATCTGGGCGAGAAAGAAAGAGAAAGAGAAACCGAAAAGTTTTCGATAGAAAGAGAGAGAGAGAGAATGAGAGAATAATTTATGATTATTATTATTATAAAAATAAAACCAAAGATTTGCAATAGGGCACATATCGCTAACGTATGCTGGACACAAAGTACAGTCCAATCCAAACTCAATTATACAAAAAATTCGAAAACTTTTTTTTTAATCAATCGACAAAAGTTGTCACTGCAACGAAAAGACAATTTCTCTCATGAAAAATAATCTATTTCGCTAGAAACAATTCGTGTGAACATAAATAAATAAAATTATCACTTTCTTTAAACGTCCTTCATAAATTATTGGAAGCCTGGATTGAATACAGTTGAATTAATTGTTTGACAAGACTGTACAAACGGAGCTACATCAAAACTGGAACGATTTGCAATATATAGACTGCCAAGTCAATTCGTCGGATAGATATACAGATGAAAATAGTTGAACACGATCCTTGTAGTAAAAGGTTCAGCCTCGAGGATCACGAGAAAGTTCACGTAACGGAATATCAAAAAGAAAGCCTTAAAGAAAAAAATCGTTTCTCTCGACATTATCACATATAGAAGGTTTTTCAAGTGTTTTTTTTTTTTTTTTTTTGCAGAGATATCTTTCCATATAAATATCTGCCGAACCATTTCAAAGTCTTAATTAGGACGAAATGAATATTTTTGGCAAGAGCAACAACAGAATTCGGTTTATGACGAGGACGTAGGCGAAGGTATCTTTTTTAACGGTCTTTAAAGAAACACGAGATATATTATATTTCTCAGAAATAGGGATCATCCCCGTGCACCCTTATCGCGAGTACGAGGGGAAAACAGAAAGAGGGAAAAAAAGATCAGGAATTAAGGGACAGAGAAAATGCATAAAATGTTGTCCTTGAAAATCGATCGAACGCAAGTTTCGAAAGAAAAAAAATCCACCCTCCCATTGTTTTCGACACCCCACGAAGCTCGTCCATCATTTCATATTATTATATGAAAAGAAAATCCAGAAGAGACACATTTTTTCCACTGACATAAAAAATGCTGAGAATTAAATTCATTAAATCTCAACCGTTAGACGTGTTGAATATTAAAAAATATTATTACCAGCAAATAGGAGAAAAATTATGAGGAAAAGAGATCGAGAGTTGGGTCAAAAAACATTTTCGGAGCCTCTTTGAATCCATGGTGGGCGAGAGGTAAAAAATTCACAGCGTAAAAACACAGACACATGTGTACACCTTCAACTGAAGTCTATAGAATGAGGGAGAAAGAGAGCAATAAGAAGAGAGAGAAAGAGAGAGAGGGAGAGAGAGAGAAAGACTTTAAGAAACGAAAGAAAGGTTTTATCTGCTTGGGCCACAGCAGGGCCACATAGTTATTTATCGCTTTCCGTTGTAGCTGTGGCGTCGGTTACTGGCCAATCAGAAGTCAGGTATTCTCAATACATGTATACATAAAAATATATATATATAATATATATCGATATACATATATATATATAAATAGTGGAAGAAGTCTCTGCATTCGCGCATACATTATCATCGTGTGGTATGGTATATATACCTTTCGCGAGACCGTAGGGACCGAAAGTCCCCTCCGACGTCAGCAAAAGCCGCGAGGCGATGCTAAAAGCGAAGGCGAGGCAACCACCAGAAGGAGCAAAAGACGCGAGATAGCAAGGAAAAAGAAAGAAGAGGGAGAAGGAGAGAGAAAATCTTGGTCCCCCACGGCCATTGTCTTTCTACCGTTGTAAATCACATTTTATTCCCTCGCTTACGTTCTTATTTTATTTATTTGCTGGAGAAACGTATCGCTACCGTACTCTCTGCTTCTCCACCTCCTTCTTTACCTTTATACCTTCATATATATACGTATCAAAACATATATATATATATATGTATAGATATTTATGTATGAATCTATATGTACACCAGAGTACACCTTTATATCGATGAACTGACGCCCAAAAGACCACGAAAATATTTCTGACGATTTATACTTACACCCTTTTTAATTTGAGCGCGGTACGTTACATCAACTATTTCTTTTTTTTTTTTCTCTTTATTTTAAGACGATGGAACAGTGTCTCGTCCTTTTTTCCGCTTTACTTGCCTTTGTACCGATAAACACTTCAAAATTCTTCGACCCTTTTGCCCCTCTCGGATTTACGGAGCGAACGTTTTCTACTAAAATTTTAAAAACGGCTTTATCGTAATTTTAACTCTCTTTTAAACCACGAGGTTTCGAAACTGCCTTACGTACATAATCACCGTGTGTTCGTAATGCAAAAAAACAAGAATAGAAAACGATTGAGACTCGAAAAAGCAAAATCGAGCGATTTAAAACGGAAGAGTACTAAGTTATTGTGTTTTTTTTGCTGCTTTTACGAAATATTTCATTGAAAAAAAAAAAAACCAAAAAAGATCACATATTATTTGTTTTTTTCTATTTTTTTTTTCTGAGTAATTGTTTTTAGTTTTAATACCGTTTTGAATCATTATTCGGTTCAGGTTTTTGGAAATCCTCTTTTTTAACCTCGTCCACCATTTTTAAACTAATGTTAGGAAGTGATTTGTGTTAATAATAATTGTGAATATGTGAACTGTGTATTTTGTATGGAATTTTATATTTCAGTAGAGCTTTCATCGTATTTTTGTTTTGCTGTGAAATTTGTGCTGATGCTTCGTTTTGATTATTAATGAAAATAGTATTAATTATAGTTGCGTGAAAGTGAATTCTACAAATTGTCGTTGGAGGCGTCGAGTCAGAGGCGAGGAGGAGTTTGGCCTGATTGTCTCTTCATTGATGAATAGCAATGAATAAAAAGAAACAATAAAAGAGAGAGAAAGATTGTTTGGTCCAAGAAAGATAAAAAATAAAAAAGTTGATAGATTTGAAAGCGTAAATTTGTTGCGTGTAGAAGTTTTCATAAGATGCACTTTGAATTTTGGCCTTTTTCGAAATTCGTAGAGTTCCTTGTAACGTCGTATTGTTGCAACGTATGTCCACCCACGTAACGTAATGGTTTTGCATTTTGTAGTTGTCCGATGCTGGCATAATGATTTTAAACGCTTTTTTCTCGTTGGTATTCGTACGAAATATTTTGCAAGAATAAATAAACAAAAAAAAATAGTTAAAAAATCTTTTTTCTACATAATATTAATGCATTTTTGCATCTGTTATCATTCGGACGGCAATTAAAACACACAAAATGCTTTCGATAGTTTCAGCGGTGCAAGTAGACCATGCAGGCCAGGCTCTCTCCCAGCCTCAGTCCCGTCCTGGCCACCAACAGGTCAGTAACAACGAAAGATTCACTTTTTTTTTCACGTACGAGCCTCGCCATTAAACCATGCTAAATATACTTTACTTTTCACAATATTAACAGACGAACTCATCGAAACAAAATCCATGTATTTTGTGAGATAGATTACGAGAGACAACAAAGTACAATTGTCTAAAATTTCGAACCTTTTGTGCAAGGTTTGATCGCAAGGGCTCGAATTATTTATCGATCAATAAATTCGTATAGTCATGATTTTTGTAGATTGTAATTTTCAAGATTGTAGGATTTTAAAGAAATTAACAAAATTCAGAAGTTTGTGCGAAAAAATGAAGAATTTCTACCGTTTAATTTTGGAGACACGTTAATGTAAATTATCCCAAAAAAATGTATAGATTTTTTTCATAATTTTTCGGACGGTGGTTTTTGTTTGAAAATTGAAAAGAAAGAACATTAAGTTTCGACTTTTCAAATTCAAGATCAAATTCGTGTAATCAACGACTCCAAAAAACAAAACAAAAAAATTCTGTTAAATGGCGATTCTGCGGGTGTAAAAAAATGGAAATTAGTGACACCTGCTCTGGCTCTCGTGTGTTTTTTTTCGAGAAGGGAGTGTCGTTTGTACTAAATCGTGAGAGGGAGATGAAAATAATTGCACGTACGAATTCATTATCTTGCGCGTGGCGAGAACCTGTGCTTCAATTTTTTTTTTTTTTTTACTATAGTTCATTTCATTGCTCATGAATTCGACACGACGACTAGTCACCGAATCGTAATTACTGCTCTATGTGTTTTTTTCTTATGGGTACGACAATTTTTTTGTCGTACACCATGCGTATCAACCTGACGCACAGGGGTGCGTTCGTTACTGCAACTTTAACCCTCTTGGGACTCGAGTGAGAAAACAAATGGTGACGAGAAGTGGAACAAGAAAAAAAAATTACCATGAGAGAAAGAGAGAGAGAGAGAGAAAGTGTTTAAAATGTGCTGATTCGTTTTCATGGTCCCAAGATCACGTCGACATAATATACATATGCATACAATTATAACGACACACCCATGAAAATACCCCTGAACTCTCGTGGGGGTTGAAACTTTTTTTTCATCCTGTTTTTTTTGTTCCAAGGGACTTTTTACCCTATGAAAAATTAGCCAAACCTCAAATTAGCCGAAGTGGCACACGACTTACCCTTGAGAGTCGTTTCCTACTCATCTCGTAACTCGATGCCAAAAAGGCGACGAGTTTGTTTTCATTCTTACAATTCTCTCTGTAAGATTCGTACGACTGACGGTTTCTTTTCTTTCCTACCATTTGAGAACACCAGCAAACACCCCAGGATGCAAATTAGACACAGGGAGCAATCAGCAACCATTTTCACCCTAATTCCAAAGGTCGAGATTCCACAAAAGAAATTCAAAAGAAGAAAATAGCCACAGAGTTGTTGTTACGATTATTGAATCGAGAATTTGATTGGTAGATAATTTTTATTGGAATCGATTAACAATTTTTTAAACTTTTTCAATCTTTTGTATTGAAAGAATTCAATGTGTTGAGGAAATTAAAGTTTTTGTCAAATTTTCGTAATCGTTTATCTTTTTGAGGGTGTCTAAAAATGAGGCTCATGGTAAATCTTCGGGGTGTCACCCCGACCCATGACACTGTGATCCCGAACCAGAAACGAAAAAATAAAGGAATAGATAGAAGGGATAATGTATAACGAGTGAAGCGTGCACGTTGGCTATCGTTGTCATGCAAATGACTCGGGCGAAAACGAAAGAGATGGAAGAAACTTCTCATTGTAGTCTTTATATCGTAGATGTATATACATATGAACGTTTTCTATGATAATATAACATGAATATTACGCGCCTCGCTTCCTCTTAACATAAAACATTTTTTTAAACCCACTGATGTCGAGCTCTTTATCCTCATTTTTAATCTCTTTATCATCATCTTTGCAAATCCAGTTTATATTTCATCTTTTTCATGGAAAAAAAAAAATACAAAATTTACTCCGCGACTGACTGACGAAATATTAAAGTATTTCGTTACCTGCGGTAAAGAAAAATTGAAAATTTAGGCTTCTCTGAGTGAATTCGAAGAATTTTTACAATTTCATTTGTAAATGACAGAAAGAAGTCTCGAGTTGAAAATGTTTTTCGAACTGTCAAAGAAACGATAATCTCTTGAAAATCATGACGGTTATAAAAAATCACATTTTTCCAAATTTTCCTGTCAGTTTATCACCGTAAAGTATCGTTTAAATAAAAAGATTTTCAAAGTTACGTGTTTAAATTTATTTACGATTTATTTACGACTGTAACTATTGAAAATGTTTGTAAAAGTGTTATTATTGTTGAATCAAAGTTGTTGAATAATATTCGTCGGATTGAATTTACCGAATGATTGAATAAAGAAAAGAGAAGCAAAAGAATTTTGACAGGACTTGTGGGGTAGAAACAAGCCTAAAACTCGGTTGTTTTTTTCTCTTCCACCCTTTTCAATTTATTAATGTTTTCGTGCTACACAATATTAGTTGTCTCACCGCAATGGGACGTCAATCCGGTGGACGATCGGGAGAAAATAAAAAGGTGAAATAAACGTTACGAGCGTGAGATGAAAAATGTCTGAGGATTTAGTCTCTTATCGACTAAACAAAGTGTCACGGAGTTAAAGTGACGAGTTTAGGTCGCGTGGCGCGTGAAAACTATCGCGTATGCGAAAGACAAAGCCCGTCCATATTGATAAACGAAATTCCGTATTCTCGCATTTTTTCCTCTGACAGATTCTCCTTTTTAGTTTCTTTGCTTTTTTTTATTTATTTATTATTATTTTATTTTATTTTTTATTCGGCCTGTTTTTGCTCGTAGCCGAGAGGAGAAAGCAATAAAGTTTATTAGATCGACTGTCTAGCGATCGTTTTTCGCGTTCCGTCGCGAAGACTCGGTTATTTATACATTTGCAATGGGAACGGGAAATGCTATTTATTTCACGCTATCACGATTTCTCGGTTATTTCTCGTATGTATGACGTAAGCGATCCTTCCATCGGCCGTTCTATTACTCTATTTCTTTTCCTTTTACTCTCGTATCACTCGAGATCGAGTTACACCAAGAAATTGACAGGAAAATAAATAAAAAAATCACGACATTATCTCGTCCCTTTATTTATCTCACAAGTATTACTTTTTATTTATTTTAAAGTAGAGCTACATTTTATCATCAAAATAATTGATTTAGATGGGAGATCAATTACATTCATTAAAAATTCTTTTTATATTTTATCGATTCAGTGAGGCTGAAAAAGTCTTATAAGCCTTTAATGATGTCATTTGAAGTCTCAAAAGACTTTGATGAATTCAGTTTGACGAAAAGAAAGAACGGTGCAGAAAAAAAAATGAAAAAAAGTTGATCATCAAAGCGATGAAAATGGTAAATGGAAGAAAACGTATAATCAAACAAAACTCACTTTTTTCATTGATTGTTGTCGACCTATACATATTACTATCGTCATCATTTTCAACCCCCGAGGTCATGCATATATTTAATGCTGTCTCTTGTACTTTTTACCTGATGTCATTTCAACCCCTCGCCCCTCAAATATTATTCCACGTGAATGATCACACACTGAACTCTCTTTACTCCTTTGTATGTCTCCGACTTTGTGTCTCCTCGCCACCTTTGACCACCGAAGGTTTTTCCAATCCCTTGTAACTCGTAAAAAAAAAGATTCTTGTTCGTATCTTTAGTTATTCGTCATTGAAACTATTTTTTCTTTATTTTTTTTTTAGAAAATTAAGAAATTGTTTTGGGCTTATTGTTTTAAAATTCTAAGCTTGTTTTAAAATTAAAATTTGGAAAGCATAGAAAAACGTGTTTTCATCCCTATTTCTATACTTGTTGTAAATTATTTTTAGATCTTAACGTTCGTTTATTGTTGAAACTATCGTTAAATAAATCCGCCACAATGTCTATACTCGATAAAAGTTTTCGATGGAAAAATTGTATATGTCCTTGTGCATAACTGAGGGAATAGAAAACGAAAGAAGCAGGGAATAGAAAAAAACAGTCATTTCTAAAACGCGATCAGAATGATTCGAAACTCCGTACGATCGATGCATCAAACTTTCTCTTAGTTCAAAACGGTTTTTTTTTTTTTCCAATTCGCTATACAATGACAGACAGAATAAAAGTAAGCGCATCAGTGGCAGAAAATAAGGAGGGGCGGTACAGAAAGACCGATAAATGGGAAACAAAAGAGAGAAATAGAGATAAAATGAGCAGCGGGATCTTTGTTTGCGGATACGGTAGAGTAGTTAAGAATTTACGAGAATGAAGGAAAAAAAAATGAAAGGGTGAGATCGTGCAAGGGCGACAGGAAAAAAAATAAGGGTCGTGAATAAAAGCTTTTCTCATATACGAGCTGAGGGGTTGATCGGACATTCAGAGACATTAGAAATAGTGGAGAAAAGAGGCTGAAACACACGTTTATGCATGAACATCGATACGTAATATTATTCTCTATTTTATCGTACGTCACGTCATTCTATAAGCATTCAATGGTTGTTGAAACTTTGCTAAAACGTCATCGTGAGGTAAATGATAGTCAGGGGACTTGTCATCGACCTGTAATCAGTCGCAAGAGTGCATCGAGCTCATCGTCAATTCTCCACGTTCACCATATCACCTGAAGTTCCGGTTGCCAAGGGAGAAAAAGCAAAAAAGTACAAAAACGAATGTGGAGGGTATAAAAAAAAAGAAAAAAAAAAGAAAAAGAGAAATAGAAATTTCCAAAGGGCGAAATTGTAAGCGAAAAAGAGAATAATAGATGGAGAGTGCCCAGCCATAACACTCGTAATATACCAGGACAGAAAAAAGCCACCCCCTTACCCCGAGCCTTGTCTAGCATAAAAATAAAAAAATAATCCACCCTCCAGATCGAAAGACAAAAAACGAAGGGCATAAATGGAAGGAATCCCACGTAGGAGTATATCGTGACCCCCTACATTTTGGAATTTCGTTACCGTGTGCGTTTTTTTTCACCCCCCTGTCTGCAGCAGCTCCCATCAAAAAATCTCACACCCTTCGAAAATCCCTCTCTCCCTCTCTCTCTCTCTCTACTGTTTGGAGACTGTAGTTATTAACGAAAGAAAGAGAAGACACGAAAAGAAAAACACATTAATACCATCCTGGCCATAAATATTAAAAAACTACCCTCATTTCATCCCCCTCCCTTTTACTCTGTACTTCAAATATATGGATCCATATATTCGAGCCCTTGGCTAGTTTCACTGCTCACCTCGATGATGAAGCGAGAAAAAAAAGATTACCTAAATTCACCTCCCCCTAATTTTTTGTACAATTGCACAAACACACGTCATCAAGATCTATATTTAAGGGTGGGAATGAGCTTGGAAATATTCAGCATGCGTCTTTAGAGAGCAACAACGATTCTCGTTCTCACGCGAACAAGAGTCAAGCACGAACCAACACCTCTGTAACTATTGTAACTTTTTTTTTCTCTCCTTTACTCTTTTGCCACAAACACGTGTACTTTAATGTCGAGCAAAAAAATATAAGACAAAAATATGCGAAGCAACATCACGCCTTTACGTGACACGATCAAGTTTCCGAAACTCTTAAATTTTTCGCAATTAAAAATTATTCATAAATATTAATTTCAATAAAAATGTAAAAAAAAATTAATTTCATTTCTAATTTCGAAATTAATTGACAAAAAGTAATAATCACTTTGAGTGAATGGGAACGATTGATTAATTCATTAATTAATGTTTTTCCTTTGAATTTATTTATTTCTTATAAAAAATTCTAACGAAACGGGCTCTGCGAAGAAGACAGAGAAAACGAGTGATGATAAATGAAGGAGATAAACAGAAGATTGTGAAAGAAGAAATCACAAAGATGCGATAAAAGCAAAAGAATAAAAAGAGCGAAGGGAAGAGAGAAAATTACAGAAAATTCGGAGCGTTACGAGCAATAAAGCCAGGAAAAATCATATATGCATGAAGGATGAATAAGCCAGAGAGATAGGGATGAAAAAGCGAAATTGGCTGCTACAGTCAATTGCTTACTCTCTCCGAGGGAATCGCGAGAATTGAATCTATTACTTTTCTCTTCTTTCTCTCTCTCTCTCTTTCTTTTTGCCTTCGTGAAACGGAGCCAAGGCGATATTTTGGCGGAAAGATTATATTCTTTTTCTTCGTATTCTCTCTCGTAAGAGTATGCGATGGGCGAACCACTTTTGTATGGCAATCTCAATGTTAATTACCGAAATAACGGGCCAGGCTGAAGGGCGGGGGAGGAGAGAAAAGTCTGTATCGCGTGTGTATGGAAAAGGCGAAGGGTGGAAAATCGTGTTGGCTTGGAAAAGATGTGTTCATTCTGCGGGTTCGCGGATGCTTTTTCTCGCTCGCTTTTTTTTTTCTTCTTCGGATATAGAGGAGTCATAAACGTGATTTATATAAGCCGTTAGATAGTTGAATCTCAGTATTCCATGGCGCGCTTTCGCTCCGTTAATATCTTCATTACTAAATCATCCCTTATATGTACGAGGCGCGATATGGGCACAGACTCATGGACTACGAATCTTAGCAGACGCTTTTTACACTATATATACAAATATATAAATATATGTGTACATATACTTTCATTTATTTTTTCTTCCATGCGTTTTACTCTATTTTCTGGCCCTCTTTCTTTTTAACCACGCCATCATAGAAATTTATACACACGCACTCGTTTCTCTCTCCCCCTTTCGAACCAATATACGCCATTCTTATCCCACAAGATCTCACAGCACATTTAACCACGTAATTCGCGTAAATATCATTTTTGTAAGATCTATTTTTCAAACGTCACAATATTTTATTGCACTGAAAATACAATAAAGAAACTTAGGTGCGTCCGTTACTGGAATCTCCGGGTAAATCATACGTTTCAATATTTCATTTGTTTTATTTTGTACTCAATTAACATGAAAAAAAAACGTCGTCAACTCGTGGATGGAGCAGTTTTCATAAAATGCAAATAAATAAAATCTCGTAAATCGTAAGATCGATTAATTCCGTAGAAGGTTAAATAAATTCCTAACTTTTCAACCCTTGTCGTCCGACCTCACAATTCTTGTTGAAATCTACAAAAAAAAAAAAACGAATGAACGAGGTAAAAATATGTATAAAGTCCAACAAATACGTACAGGGGAACTTAATATTTATTCGTACTCGGTTTTAATTCACGTGTGCATCGAGAATTCCGTGCGGGTTCTTTCGCTGCTGTCGCTCGTTCATCGTCTTTTGTGCATATATCGTGCATTCAAACGCACACATATATACAAATATATAAAATTGCATATAAATACAGTTGTATAAATATATATTGCGGTGGAATTC
The DNA here is from genome assembly GCA_948107755.1 of Campoletis raptor. Classification (NCBI taxonomy): domain Eukaryota; kingdom Metazoa; phylum Arthropoda; class Insecta; order Hymenoptera; family Ichneumonidae; genus Campoletis; species Campoletis raptor. Next base: position 14,160,867 of record OX403625.1, on the reverse strand, counting down.
AACGAGAGCGGGAGATGTTGGCGAATGTCAAAAGGCCGCGCGAGGCGAGGATGCAGAAGGGAGCTCGCGATGTGATTTGCAAATGTGTTTTACCGTACGAGGAATTAAACGTGTACGACCTTAAATTAAACCGTTCTCATCGTTCTCCATTCGTTGGTACAGAAAAAAAAACACAAGAAAAAGACAAAAAAATTAACAGAAAAGAGAGAGAGAGAGAGAGAGAGAGAGAGAGAGTGAGAGGGTGGAGGGGGCCATATAAAAGAATCTGACAACGATACACGCGATAATTCACGTCGTTTCTCTCGCTCCCTGTGGCCCGGGAGGGCTCGTTGACGCGTTGTTATCCCGTACGCATAACAATTTGCTAAAAAAATCGTGTTTACATCTTTACATATATATTTTATATATATATATATATATATAGATATCTATAGAAATAAATGAATAAGAACGTGGGAGGTGAGGATCGAAGAGTGTGCATGAAGAATTATTATGCAGAGAGCGAAATAAAAAAAAAAAAAAAAAAAAAAAAAGAAAAGAAAACGCGAAAGACGTTATTTTTTTTAATTTTTTTTTTCGCATCGCAAAGTTAAGAGAAGAAAAACGTGCCGAATGCACGACGACGAAGAATTAATCATAATGCAACGGTCACCGTACGGTCATCTATTGTATATTTATAGCGACAATTGGTAGAAACGGAAAGAAAGAACAATGATAGGTGACGAAGGAATCGGGAGTGAGGGCACACACGATCGAACGATTTGGTACAGGTGGCACCTTCATGCGGATCATGTATTCGTTTTCATATATATATAGATTTGTACACGAATAAAATGAACAAAGAAAAAAAACGTTAAAGAGGGAAGGAGAAAGATCGAGAGGACTAAACTCAAACGTTGGGAATAAAATGTAAATTTGACGATTTAACATTCGTCACGAGGACCCGGCCGCGCCCGTTCACTCAGCACCGGTTTATATATCTGGCGACAACCGATTTTTTTTTTTTTTTTTTTTACTCACTCTCCCTCTTTCTCTATCGCTTCTCCTCATTCTTTTGCCTCTTGAAAATTTAGGCCCACGTGCACGAACAAGAATTCGACCCTGGGGTCGAAAGACTCCACGAATTATTACCGAAGACAATGACAAAAATTCATTGCAACTTTAATGATCGATTTTTCAAATTATTGTAAATAGTTTTTTTGCGTATTTATGAAAACTTATCGAGTCTTCAATTATTAATTTAATATGTCGGGAGTGTACTCTGAAAAATTATTATAATTTGTGATGCTGTATCAATAGTCAAGCAACGAAATATTACAAAAAACAAATAGTTGCAAAATTTTTCGATATTCAAGATATTCGATATTCAAAAGTTATTAATTAATCAATTTCGTATCAAAGTGGCGGAAAGAATCGAATGAAATTTTGAGAATTGCTTCTTGAAATATTGAATAAATCGTGTGTCAAGATTCAAAGGAATTAGGTGACAGAATTATAAATAAAAAAAATCAACAAAATATCAAAAAATGTTAATTTCGTCATAAGAAAAGAAAAAGATCCATTTATGTTCTACTTTGTTTTAAAAGTTTGACAAAAGTTGAAAATAGAGGGCTGAGAGGAAAAAAGTAAAAAGGGAGAGAGTGCGAAAAGAGGTTGGAGTAACAAGAAACGAGGGTGTAATTAATAAACAGGCCGTTTCGCATTCAATTATGTAAGCGGGGGTGTAAACGAGTTGAATTCAGCCATCGCAGCCCCTCTAGTGTAAAGTAAAAGCTGCGTATTAAGCGAGAAAAGCAGAGATATGGTGGTTGTGGTGAACGGAGAGTCAACCTGTTGCTTGGATCGAGAAGAAGAGAAAGAGAATAAAATATATATGTATAAAGGCATGTTTCCGGGGGTTTGGCTAAAGTACGACGAGGGTCGAAAGGCCGGAAGTTAAAGAGGAATAGAGAAAGTGCGAGAGTCCGCTCGGATGATGCTGCGCGAACTGGCAATTAAGCCATCAACCTCTTAATGAATGAAGTCTCTCTCTTCGGTGCGGTGATGGAAATGGAAGCCGAAAGCACAAGGGGAGGTTTGCTCGTACTCCAACAACCCCCATTAGCTAACTAACCCCCGAGTTATTTGCATGTCTCGGCATTCACGAATAAGAGATTCTTTGGAGAGTGGGAGCGCTGTTATTCGACCGAGACAATTATGAGACTATACTGCCAGGTGCTTAAAGGCTTAAAGCAGAGAAACCCTTAAAGAACAGACCACGGCATTCCAAATACTCTACAACCCTCTCGCCCAACTCTTCGATTATCTTCATCGAGTTACATTGATTGCTTAAGTTCCAAAAATCATTTTCACCTTTTTCTTCATCAAGAAATCTCGTCATTAAAACTTTTATCAAACAATTCCATCTCGTTTTCGATGTTTTACACATTCTGAGCAATTTATTTATTGATTAACATTCTAGGTCATAAAATAAAGGAAAACAAAACACTATTTCAGATCAAACAATTTGATTTGAATCTCAGTAAAAAAAAAAAACACACACACAATTAATTCGTTTGATTGAAACGAACCCACCGTGGAATCTATTTCAGTTTTTTTATTGAATTAAAATGAATTTCTTCAAATGCAAACCCCAGGGAAAACATTTACGAATAAAAACTGACGAAATTATTCAAATTTTACTTATAAATAAAATACATTTCACCTAAAGTGCAAAAAAAAATGCACTCGCCCACAGAGAAATTGTGAAATAATATATTCTATTCATATAACCACGCACCTTTGGAAAATGATCGATATCTTTGAAAGTACATACGAGTAACAGGTATAAAACATATGTGGACAGGTATAAGACAATAATAGATTTACTGGCACATTCAGACTTATTAAATTCAAACCGATCGATCGAAGTTATGTATGAAGGTAGATCTTGATATTTGAAATACATGAATGTATATATTGTATAAATATATATACAAATGTGAACAAATGACTATAGGCTTGATGCATTATTACGCGATTATTCGCGGACCAAAGTACATTACAATGACAAATATATGTATATACACGTATTATATAAATATGTATATGTATTCGAGTGTAAAAACAGTGCTGACGAATTAAGGGGGACAAGAAACGAGAGTGAAACGACAACGAGAAGGGACGTACGTGTATAACGACAGGAATAATGTGTAGGTGACGGGCCGTTTCCGGTTGAGGGTTAAGGAGCGTTTAATTAGTACAAGTTGCTACGTACGAGATGTTATGCATGTGGATATCATTTTCGATATCGTTGTCATCGAGCTCCTTCTCATCCTTCTTTCTCCCTTCTTTTATTCGTATTCTCGAACTCAGTCCCACTTGGCCCTTCGAGAAACGGAAAGGGAGCATCAGGGGGAAAGAACGATAGAGAAAAGAATACTTGAACGATTCGGTCGATGGATCTCAAGCGTGTGAAGACCGATGAGATAGTCAAGCTTCTTGACCACACTGTTTTTCTTCATTTTTATATATATGTATATATTATATCTCGTTGAGGGATCACAAAATTGTTTCATCGAGCGCGTAATTTGTAGTAATTGAAAATGAGGCTATAACAATCGATGATAATCGATTCAACGAAATTTCATAATTGGATTTTTTCATTTATTCAATTACGAATAGTTCTTTTTATTAAATTAGAAACTTTTGATTGTTATGGCGATCCTTTCAACGGGATTCGTGTTTTTTTTTCTGGAGAAGTTTGTTTTTTTTGCTTTTTGCTCTTTAACGAAGTTTTGAAATTTGAGAATTTGGGGAAAATTTTTTAGATTTTTTCAAATAGCTACGAACTAAGTCGATTTTGAGCATTTCAATGAAATGCCCCTATGAAATGCCTCGTGTTAATAAATATAGATGTAGATATGTGTGTGGGATTGGCTCTGCTCGAACAGCGAGTGCGAACGATCGCGTGCCAACACGCACTTTGTCCCTCGTGTGTGTAAATCTCGCTCGTCCTTATGTATGGCCTTATCCAGTCCTTAGCGCGGAAACGCTAATTCGTTGATTACCCTAATGACTGTTGAACTTAATGGTTCGTACAAGACAGAAAATCTCTCGATTCGTAACAAGGTAAATAAAAGGATTTTGCAAAAAAAAAAGAAAAAATACAAATGTACAGATACGAGAACACAATGTCCTTGAATAATACACGAATTCTTGTGAAAAGAATTTATTGAAATTTGCTTCGGACATGAATCAGTAAATGTTAATTCGTTGGAAATTTATTTACGTTGCTGACAATTAAATATCATTGCAATCGGTGTGAAGTTTTATGATTTAATTTTTTTTTTTTTTTTTTTGGAAATACAATTGATAAAAAAAACCTACCCTTAATCCAAAAGGGTTGTAGTTTCCATATTTTATTCCGAGAACATTTGAGAAAAAAGGGAGAGATAGAGGAAGAGAGAATAAATAAGAGGAACAAAAGGCAACGAGGTCTGAGAGATCTCGTTTTCTAGACGATGGTAATTGGAGCAGACCGATAATGGCTGACCCCCTACAAAATATCGCCCGGGGACACGAATGTCCGAGAGCTAAAGACCGACGAAAAAATTCTCAGCATTCTGCTGCCTTCGTATTTTTCTCTCCTCATTCTTTTATTTTTATTTTATTTTTTTGCCTTTTTCTATATAACGCAAACGTTAAAGTGCCAATTCATAAATACGTTGGAATTTGCGAAAGACGAGAGAGAGAGAGGAAAGAAGAGCCGAAACGAGAGCACACATTTTCTCGTCGTAAAGTATATTACTTTAATTATCGATGATCAAAGGTTACCAAAAGATCCCTATAATTTAAAGCTAAAGAAAAATTCGTAAAAAGCTATTGGGGGGAATAATTATAAGCTCCACAAAACATTAGTACATCGCAGCGTCATTTTGAGGTAAAAAAAAAAAATTTTCATTGATTTAATCATCAAAATCACAATAATTCCATAATAAACAATTCAAATTCTCAATAATTTTGAATAAATTATGTAAAAATCATTATTTTCCGTACATCATAAAAAAACTTTTAATTAGCAGAAATAAATCGATTCCTTTATTCTGACCCAACCCTAATCTTCTTAGTTCCATTGAAACATATTTTTATCATCACAATTATTGTTATTTAAAGTACAAATGACAATATTTATTGCATGAATGAAAGTAAAGTAAAGTAATGAGCCTTTCGATAGTGGCGTTACGTAAATCCAATGAAATTTCTTAGTAACGACAACGAATATAAATTGGACGAAACTGCCCTTGTCTTTTCTATCATCCCTTAGCTATCTATACACATATATATCTCCGATAGGGTTTCTTAATCCGTCTCGCAACACTCACGTCCTAGTTTTCCGGTTCTTCCTCCCTCCTCATTCGCCTCGTTAATTACTCTCATCTCACACGTGGTATCGCGGCTTTTTTATTACGATAAATTCCAAATAGTGTCTGAACATACAGTGGAGATCGAGGGAAAGTAAGATGCCGAAGAAAATATCATATTTTTATCGATTTTACTGAAATTTGTGTTTTGATTTTTCGTCCTAATTAATAACTTGACTTTATTTCTTGAAATTTCGTTTGAATCGCTGGTGGCTCGCTTCACATTGGTTTTCCTTGTGTATGTGAATACACACATATATTTATAAATATACATATGTATAACACGAAGCTCCGGAGAGCTTTGTCGAGAATTTCGAGCATCGCATTGACGAGAGGCCAGTGAGGCCATCGAGAAGACCTTCTCGTGCTCTTTTCACGTGCATACGAAGATATACATAAAAATATATATGTGTGTGGTTGTATATTACGTATGTATATTGTTAATTCGTAATAGTAAAACGTGTAGCCTCCCTTGAGTTCGAATTGCGACCTCGTCCCCTTGTACCGCCACCCCCACTCGGGCTCTTATAAAATTACCGCACGAGCAACTAGAGAGCATTAAGCTTGACGACTTATTGGAACTGGAACTGGCGTTAATTTTAATCCGGCGTACATCACTCCGATTCCTTCTCATCGCTGGGAGTATTAACGTTAATCCAATATTCGGGGATGAAATATATTTGCCTCAAGACTCGGGATTATTTTTATATAAAAATCTTAATTTTATGCAACGTGAGCGGAAAACAATGTTTGGGAATGTTGAAAGAAACGATAGGAACATTGGAATTTTTTCGAGTTTGTTCAACCTTCGGATCTTATTTTCATTGGCTTGAAAATGGGGGTAAAAAAATGGAGACTTTTTTGGTAATAGTGTTTTTTTTTTTTTTTTTTTTTTTTACACTCTGCTGTATGAAACTTTATGAATGATCGGAGGGAAAAGAAATGAAGAGGAATGTTTGTCATTGAGTATTCTTTTCGGGAAGAGAACTGAGATTAGGGGTGGAAGGGGATGAAGTTTTTCTTGGTATTTTGTGCGAGAGATGAATCTCCACGTAAAATAAAAGAGGCTCGTGCTCAGGATATTGTAAATATTAATGCGGTGACGCGAAGGAAAGAAGAGAAAAAATATTTGAATAATAATTACGAACGACACCACCCTCGTTAAGTTTTGCAGAAGGGATCGCCCACGATATGGAAAAAAAAAGTTTGCTAAAGAGTTTTGTATACTCAGCAGGACTTTGGGAAAGGATAAGAATAAGAAAACAGAAAGGAAAACGATAAAAGAAAAAAATGGTATGTGAGACTACGAGAAAGAAAGAGAAAGAGAGCGAGAGAGTTGAAGGGTCACGAAGGTCTTGGTGTATTTTCTAATTAGAAGGATATCGCGACGGGGTTGTATACGAGCGAAAAAAAAAACGCTAAGGGAGCAGGGAATGAAAGAAAGCGTCTTGGCAAACAATGAGAAGCGTTCTCTCGGCCACTTCCGGTTTCCTCGTTATCCTACGAAGCATTATTCGAGAGGTAAGGAAACAAAGAGAATTTATAAAAAGAAGAAAATCAAGAGGAATAAATATTTCGTTGGAACGTGGGGAAAAATCATCCCCCTCATTTCAATACTGAAATTTTAATATTCGGCTTGGTCGCTTTGTGGCGATGAGACTTCGATTTATTCAGAATAAAAACAACCGAGTATTTGGTTATTAAAAACAAAACAAAAAACATTCATAAAAATGTTTATTTAAATAATACCGACGATTCGAACATTCCAGCGACCAAAATTTCTTTTCCAAACCCAAATTTATCTTAAGTGTACCCTTCAAAAAAAAAAAAGGTCCGATTGAATTTGTACAGGGGTGATATTCGGTGGATTTGCGCTTGAGAAAATTCGAGCACTCACGTATGCACGTACGTAAACGAAGCGACCGAATCAGCAGTCCTTGAGACCTGTCTCGTTTCCAGAGAGTCCGGATTTTCGCTGTGGCGAAAATTCAATTCCGGTCTCTGCGTCTGATCTGCGTAACAAGCTGCAGTCGAAGCGTACACATAGTCAAGCCCCGGGCAAAGGAAAGCATATAAAATATCTCTACGAGCATATAAAATATATAAATATATATATATATATATATGTTGAGGCATAAAAAGGGCTCAGGAGTTTCGTCGCTTCGATTTTTATTCCTTCTGTACGATAGAATCGGCGAGTAAAGAATAATATACATGTATATATGAACCCCTTAAGAAACTCACGAATCAGGCACCCCCTCGTGGCCTTCTAACGATGTGCCAACAAAATACAGAGAGTGAGAGGATGAAGAAAGCTCGAGAAGACGGTAAGCAGATTGCAGAGGAGAATAAAAAAGGGTCGAGAAGCTAAAAACGTGCAAGAGGGATGAAATATATTCAGCGCAATTATGTACAGACATATATATCTATGGACATGGTTACAAAGAGGGGAAGAAACGAAGAAGAAAAAAAAGAAAGAAAGGCTATAAGAAAAACCGTAGGAATTATTCGCTCAGTGGGCCACAAGGAGGTTGAATCGAAACCTCGCGAAGAATGAGCGAAAAACTCTCACCCTTACTCTGCCAACTATACATTTCTTTTCATTCTTATTCCTCTTCCAATATCACGAGTACAGTAAAAATAGAGAAAAAAGACTAAGAGTTGGACGTATTTCTTCCCTTATTTCTCGAGAACGAGGATTTTTTTTTTTTTTTTCGAACACCACACCCCCTTAATTATCCGGCTGACAATTATTTTTAACGACTCTCCCGACGTCTCTGTTATACGGTAACGCGAAAAAGAAGGAGAAACCGAGTGATTGAGGGTTGTTATAGGCGTCCGCGATATCCGCGGCATATCGTGGACTTAGGATATCGAAAGGATAATCCTTTCAGACCTATTTTTACTTTTTTTTTTTAGTACGTCATTCCACGCTTATTATTTTTCTTCGTAATTGGTCGTGAAAAGGAAACTGTCAATTGGTTATGATCTTATCTCCTTTCCCCATTCATTTTTGACGGTTTATTATATTTTCAAGATTCATCATTACCAAATAAAACAAGAATTTCATTGTCCACTTTTTTCAAATTATTTCTCACGACATGATTTCTTTGATATTTTTATAATAATACGAATAATTGAAGAAGAAATTTGAAAAAATGATTTAATGAATCTTGACGTCTTTGCGAACATAAATCTTGCCAATATTCATGCATAAAACACTGTACAAAAGTCCTCACACGTGGTGTGCATCGAGCTCCATTACCAGACACGGTAATCGTCTAATAATCGAAGCGGGGGTAATTACAGCGTTAGGTTCATTCGCGCGAGGGAACGAGAGAGACAAATAATGAAGAGAGAAAAAATAAGAGGGAGAGAAAGAAAGACTAAACCACTACATATACTGCCCACGTCCGGCGCGCCTCGATCATTAAATCGTCGTTTAATGATAATGACAATCGGTCGACGTACAGCCGCTATATGGGCATCCTCTCTACATCTATGAAGAGCGTTAAATTATACTCTAATGTTACTCTCTATATATATATATAACTACAAAATACCACCATAAATATATACATATGTCTATCCATGTGTCTATATAGTAAAACTCTTGGCTCTATTAAATCCATTTCTATCAGTATCATTTGTCCCGTTGTTTAAGTACCCGATGACACGTAATATTATTTCAACTAGACTCTTCCCTCCCTTCGTTTCTCGTGTCTATCAAAAGTATCAAATTTTTTATTTTTTATTATTTTTTATTATCCCTTAAATTCCGTGGTAAACAATCAAAAAAAATCGATCATCAAATCGAAGAAATTTCCATTTTGGTTTTCTGCTCTTCGGTTAAAATATTTATCATCAAATTTTCCACCATTAAATACAATTGATGAATTTATTTTCCGACAGCTCGAATCTCTAGGAACTTTATGACCAATTCAGAATGTGAAGCGAATAATTTATTGATTGAGAGAGAAGGAAAGATAAAAATAAAAAGTAACGGTGATTTATGGACATTGCTAATCAATAGTTAATTACGAGGAGACGACGATTTCGCGTGTTCAATCGACCTAAACAAGTACAGGCGTACTTGGAATAAAAGGGTTAGACGTTAATATGAATCCGGACAAGTGAGACGAGCCATAATTAATCCTACACATACATACACGTGTGTATACACATGTGTACATCGATTGTGAATGATCGAGGAGAGAATCAAAGTCTCGTCTTCTCAAATTGACTCTGTCGGAGGCAAGCACGAGAGGTCCCAGAGTAGATTGGGGCATCGTTTCCCAGCCAAAAAAGGCAAGAAAGAGAGAGAGAGAAGAAACTAACGAAGAAAAAGAACAAGAAACGTCGTTGATTTCGTATAAATTGAGTCTGGAGCGTGTTTTAGTCTCTCGATCATTTAAATAATTAAAGATCCAATTGAAAGATCCACAGCACATATATATCGACCCATTAACATATATATATTTATTTACATGCATCCAAATAGTTGCAGAAAGTGTCTATAAGAGGTGATGATTATTAATAAACAAAAGGGCTGGATTAAAGAAAGATTGGCAAGTAAATTAAAGTGATAGGAGTCTGTTTTTGGTTGAGAGGGATCGATACATGGATAACAACGAAACGACAGAGCCCTGTGAGAGTATTAATGGGATAATCGGTGGAGCTCGGTAAGAGGAGGGCGTCATGAGGCTCTTGTCGCGAGATAGAAACGTCGAGACAGAGAGAAAGAGGGAGACAGATATAAAAGTGTATTCGTATTGATGTGTAGAAGCGAAACATGAAGTTGGGCTGGTGATAATGATTTTATAGTCAGAGGACTGAGGCACCCGTTCCACACTAACATGCATATATTTAATAACACAGTTTCATTGAAAGACATGTGTGTATATGTGAATATATGTATATTTTATAGAATAATACAGAGATATTGTTTTATAGAGACGTGTATCGTATATTTTATATGTATACTCGAATGTGTACACCGCAGGGGGCGGGGGTGAGACAATTGCCTCGATAATACGGGTCTTCCTGCCTGGCACTCGGTGATACCGACGGCGAATCAAGTGCTCCGGGTGTATTAACGAGTAAAGAGAACCGTAAGAGAATAGAGACTGAGAGAGAAACGAGATTAACATCGGTTCGTCCTCTCGCGCTTGCTCTCAGATAAATATTCCGTCATGTTAATGACAATGACCCTTGGCCAACTGCAGGGGCGAGAAAAGTGTCAGTGCTTTTGGGGAGAGGGAGCTGACCCAAATGTCACTGAAACTTTGCAAGGAGACCAACAACCATCGTGACAAGTGGCAGAGTCGTTTTTTTTTAACAACATTTTCTTTTGTCACTAGTCGAAGTAGAATTTTTTGGAGATTTCTCTTTGTAGGAGATCGAGATCGACCGTAGCAGAAAAATCAGCAGAAATGACTTGGGGGGGCTAAGAAGATTCAGAACAGGGAAGTGAACAAAAAAATGGGGAAAAAAATCGTGAATCTCGTTCCGATTCTTTCATTTTCTCTCTCTCTCTCTATCTCTGTGTACTTCTCTCTCCTCCGACGTTATGTCGTCGTGCAAGCAGTGCCAGGGAGTCCCTTTCCACGCGAGTTCCACTATCGCCAAGCGTGTCGTAAATAACTTGAGGGTAGATATACACCACACGAGGTACCCCGCGAGTCTTTCCAGTCTCATTCTTACCGTCCTCTTTCACTTCTCCCTTGGTCCTTTTCTACATAACAAAAGTACCTATACGTTTGCATTTATTCTCTTTTTTTCACATATATATATACGTATAAAAATTCATTTATACCACTTGAGGTGGCATGTGCGTGATTTCAAGTCCCAAAGTAAAAATGGCTCTGGGACACGTCAATAATTAATTAGTTCTATATATTTATAGATATTTATGTATATTTTGTGTGTATATTTATCGGCTGTTTGGAAGAAAGACACAAAGGACGATAATTTCAAAAAAGGGCTTTACCAGAAACGAATTTTCGTATTGTTTGTCTTTTCAATCGATTATTTCGATCGCTAGTTTGGAGCAGTGGCCGTAGAATGAAGATTAATAAAAAAAAATTAAAAAATCGAAAGAAATACAGAAAACGAGGTGAATGCAAAATGTGAACTCTCGATCGTCATCAAACAGGTTTTCATAGCTTAAAACTTAGTTGCTTGGAAGGGGGGGAAAAAAATGTTAAAAAAGTGGGAAAGGGCCTTGTAGAAAGAGAGAATAAGAGAGAGTTCATTCGACCACCTCATCGGCATCGGGAGACGAGATAACGAAATTAGTCCCCGAACTAATTTATTTCCTAATTCTCGGAGCGAGCGGAGGTGTGAAACAGCCGTTCGGGTCGTGGCGTCGACGATAACGTTGGACCATATCTTTCTGTCTCTTTTCTCTCTTTCTCTTTCTTTCATTCTTACGTATATATATATATATATAGTTGAGTTTGTGGAGTCATGATGCGATCCAGAGAGAGAAAGAGCGACAGAGGGAGAGAGAGAGAGAGAGCCAAAGAAATGAAGAAGAAGGTAAGAGGATTAAAAATAAAAGAATAATAAAAAAAAAAAAAAAAAGAAAACGAGGCAACGAAACAAGAAAATGGAAATAAGCATCTCACATATACACGAAAGAAGGCAGAGTCACGTTCGAGCCCGAAACTTGTGTACATAAGTATAGATATTTTGTACGTAACAGCAAAAGATTCGGACTGTGTGAAAGAGAGAAAGATAAAAAAGGAAATATCGAGAAAAAAAAAGAAAGAAAAGAAAAGATAATGCGAGAAGACAGAGAGAGAGAGAGAGAAAGAGAAAGGGGAGAGACAAGAAGAGAGAGGAATTCACACCCACGCTTTCAACGTGTTTTTCATTCCCCACAAATGTCCATAAAGACCACGTATAAAGTAAATAAATATATATTTCTAATATGAAAATTTTACAATGAAATTCTTACCAGTTGAGAAATCCACTCTGACTCTTTTAGTCCCGACTGAATTTATCGTTTAGTCTGTGTATGTGCATTCGTGATTTGGCTCGCGAGAGAGCCATTGGCCTCGCGATCTGGACCAATATCAAGAATGCTGCTGATGAGTTCCTTTACGAGATGCTGCTCTCAAGAGAATGAGAGAATGAGAAAAAGAGAGAGAGAGAATGCGAAACAGGGATGGAAATACAAATTAAGGAGAGAGAGAAAGAGACAAAAATTCACAGATGATCTTGGAAGAGGCGCGAATCAGAATCACCAAGAAATCGATGCACTTTGCAAAGGTACCTAAACGTGGCAAATAGATAAGAGTAGGACAACATTTCTTACATATCATCAAATATATAAAAATAAAAGCAAATCCCATAAAAATAAGAAATTTATAACGATTTTCATAAACGTTCATTTCTCTTCATTAAAAAAATGAGTTTCTATCATTTGTTTTCAAAATTTTTTAAATTACCACAAATTCGAAAATCGCCATGTGTATACGGAAACCGAGCAACTAATTCTTCACTTTTTAATTGAAGTCTTGTAAAAATAATTGCAATTATTGGCATTCACGAAACGTAACAATTGAAAATTCAAAAAAAAAATGGATCCAATAAAGAGTTTTTTTATCACGAAAATTTCGAGTCCATATAAATCCTTGAAAAGTTAACTTCACGATTAATTTTTCAAAACTTGGATCAAGGACTTAAAAAAAGATGAATTTTCAGGAGAAATGTTATCTTTGCTTATCATTCATATCGCTGTATCTTCGACACTGAACAGTCCAAATGTTCGATTTTTTTAGACACACTTTGTCACATGTTCTTCCGTAATTGAGAGAAAAAAAAGCAGAAAAAATCTGTGAAAAAGTTTCGAAGTTTAGTGGAATGTGAATTTTTAAAATTGTTCTCCATAAAAACCTGCGAAAAATTGTACAATTTTTGAAATTCTGGGTTTTAATGAAAATTTTCAATGTTTTCGCTTTGACAAGATCACTACTTTGAGAATTTGAAGATTTTTCAAAATAGAACCGGAATTTTCGCAAATAAAAATTGAAGTTCTAAGAAAATATGAAATTTATCAATTTTTGAGAAACAGGTTAAAGTCAAGAGCTCGGATATGTAGACTTACGGTGTATATATCTATATATAGATATGATTCTGGACGTATTTATGTGTATGGGTTCATTCCTGGTAGTCCGAAGTAGTAATCTTCTTCACCATTCTTCGCTTATCCCTTTCCCTCTTCATTTGCTATACAGAATCGTCTTCACATAGTGTACTATCTGCATTTTGTATTCGCTCGAGTGCTACATGTAAACGTCTCTATTCAACCCGGACAATTTGATTTCCATTATTGTCCAATCATTCCCTTTTTGTTGCCCTTATTCTCGCCAATTTTCTAGCTGTAGAGAAATAACGAATAAATATAAAAAAGATACCGATTCACTGATATAAATTCGATTTTTCAAAGATTAAGAAATTCAAGAGTGTTCAATTATGACTATATTTTAACAACTTACAGGAAACCAACAATCTCACTTGCAACAAACTAAAAAAAAAATCTCGCAATGTTCACGAGCACTTACCCAGAGTTCGCTTGGTTGATAAGAATAATAATTGATAAGATTTTATGGAAAAAGATTAGATTTATGGAAAAACTATGTAATCGGATGTCAAATATTATTCGAAGTGACATTTTCACAGTGTGAACTTGGCCCCGAAACAATTTTGTCTCTGAGATCAATAAAAATCAGGCAAAGCAAAAACAAAAAAATGGTTACGAAAATTTTTCTTAAAAGAAAATGAGGATTTCATGCAATTGCTACTTGTTGTTCTTTCCTTGAAATTGAGAGCTTAAAATATTTGTGGCAAATGTGTGACAACGAGGATATTGAATGACGATATTTTGGCTCTTTGTTATTTTTTTTTTTTTTTTTGCGATAAATTTAGTCATTTGGCTTCAGCTACACTTTGGTTCGTTCACAAGCAAACGGAATTCGTTCAGCTCAGACGATGGAGAATCTGTTTGAAAAGTGAGATAGAGCGAGAGGCATTAAAATTCTCGAGCGCGTAAACCGACGAGCCATTCGACACTTTGCTCTCGCGGTCGATTAAACTTTTTCCTGGTTTCATTAATACTTTACGGATGGAAAAAGAAGATGAGAGGAAAGGAAGAGAGAGAAAGAGAGACAAAAGTGTTCTCGATCAATCGAGACTCCATTAAGATTCCGAGGATCGATAGGGGCGACATTTTGAGTCAGAGGAGAAACAAGACCTCGATACACACATTTATAAATACGTACCAAGACCTGTAAATTTTCTCTTTCTATTCTCTTTCTCATTATTTTTCATTTCTCTCTCTCTCTCTCTCTCTTTCTCGTTTGTCTTTAAATCAGGAATGGTTCGTACAACTCTACAAATTCGACTTTACGATCCAACGGAATCAAACGATCGAATAAATATATATATATGTAGGTGCATGTAATTCGTGAATCCACTTAAAGACGAAAAGTACTCGGACATAATATCTATCTCTCTTTCTCTCTCTTCCGCGATGGCGAGTTAACGAAAAGCGACACGAAAAACTCGCTCGTAAATAAGGAAAGAACAAATTTCAGGCACGCTTGTACACCGAGTATCTTTAACGGTCAGAGGTTGTCGAGATTCTTCGAGAAACTCTTTTATCACTGTCAATTAAAACGAGAATCATATAAAATGTTAAAAATAAGAAATCCCACCCGTGTCCAAAAACGTGAAAAATGTAATACTTAATAGCTGTCCCCTAATTCTTAGCTAATTAAAAATTTGTAGTTTCGAGGCGTCGAAAAAAACATCGTAAAAAGAGTGACAAAGAAAGAAAGAGAGAGAGAGAGACAGAGGGAATTAGATTTTTTATTGGTCCGAGAGCCACTGCAAAGTTGCGAAAACGACCGTAAGGTAATCAGGATCTCTGGTGGACATTAAGAAAGAAAAAAGTCAAAGAAGCGAAACATAGACACGAAGCAAAGGGGTCCAAAGAGCACAGCACTACTATCTCAATCCATACGCAAATGAGATGTCCTCCCAACGTATCTTTCCCTCCCTCCTCTTTAAGTTCTTCTCTCCTCTTTCCCTCCCCCTTTTTCCTGGGATTCCCTCAGACCAAGAGACGAGAATGTGTGCTCAGATAGGCGTCGATGAGAGCTCGCCAGTTCAAAATCACGTTTCTTACTTTCGCGTACACTTGTTCACCAACACTTAACTTTATATCTCACATAAACTTCGATCTCATATACGACTATATATTTTTTCAGGTAGAAAATATTTCTACCTGGAAAAAAGAGGCGAAACGATACTTTTTTTTCTCCAATTTTGTACTTTCTCAATTAATTTCAATACCAGGAAGAAAATTTAGTTGAAAAAAGTTTATTTAAAGGTTTGTGCATCGATTAATTATTAGAATCTTGAATCAAGTTGGTTCCTTAAACTGAAAAATCAAATATTGAAATAAACATTTTCGTTTTTTATATTTTTGTGTCATGAATTTTTCTAGCGACACCTGTTTGATTGGATAATTGAAAAAATGGGTTCGATTTTGAAACGAAACAGCCCATATCGATGATTTAACTCATGTTCTATATGCATGTGCGTGAGTTTGTTGGACCGTCGGATATTATTATAGTATAGGGTGACGGGCGGTGATAGGCAAGCAAATCAAAGCCACTCAAAGAAATAACCAGTGCTCATTAAGAGTAATAACCCCCTTTTGCCTCATCCTATATATTCCTCAACGAGATACACACGACGATGACGAGAGATTGTTTCAAGGGTGTCGCACCATTCGTCGTCGTCCTCGCCTCGATCAACTGTAACTCTATTTCTTTGAAACGCATTCAATTTCAAAGACAATTTTTATATATTTTTTCTACTAAAAATAAACTCATGAAAATGGAGTAAACATTATTGTAGGTTACAAGAGAAAAATTGATTAAAATGAGGCATTTTATGAGTGGAAAATAATTGATTAACATTTTTTTTTTTATAAAGACGGACTTTGGATTCTCAATTCGTCTTCGGCTGTAATCGAATTTGTCATTCATTTCCCTGTTTAATAACCGTACCCAAAGAAAAAAAAAACGTTGTCAAAACTTCTCTTTGCTTAAAAAGAAAAATTTGTTTTTTAGTCCTAAAAATAACATTCCAACGATGGTAGTTGGCTATGAAATTTCTGAAGAGTTTAATAAACAGATATTCCAAGAGCCACGTCACACACAGTTCTTATCGATATCGATAATTTTCTCATTCTCAAACAACATATCGATAATTTTTGGTCGTTTATCGTGTGTTCGTAAGTTGCTCGAGACACTATCGTGTTCGTGCCTCAAATACAAGAGCTTAGGTCGGTAGAGAGGTGTGACGTGAAAAAAAAAAAAAAAAAAAAGGTGCATGCAGGATTGTTTGCACGGTGAAGGCAAGGAGGGAGGGAGGGAGGGAGGGAGGAAGAAGCGACCGGATAAAAACTTCGTGGGAAGAGTGTTGGTCAAACAGTAGATTGTGTTCGAGGCATTTCGTTTCTTTTTTTCCTTAACTTTACTACTTATTCCATAAATATAAATCAGATCTCCGTTACAAAAATATTAAAGGATTTGATGGAAAATTATTTGAAAAAAAAATAAAAATAAAAATACAATAAAAAAACACTTTAAAACGATTAATAATAATAAAATATAAATTTACAATAAAACTCTCGGCTAAAAATGTCTAGAAAATTTCATTACGAGATTGAATTTATTCCATCAAATTTATATACGTATAAATATATTATGTACTTTGTATATATTAGTGACACGATGTTTTCTCATGGTCCTAACATCCTCTTTGCTCTTCCTCTTCTTCCCATCCTCTGTCATCTCTTCCTCGCACTCCTAAACCATATACATGTCGTATTTAACATGCTCACACACACAAACAGACACAGAGACGTATACACATGTATAAAGAACGACCGCCATCGTACGATAATTACAGGAGAGCTCGCGCGCCCGTCCAGTGAATGAGCAGGGGTATCATTAACACTTCCTGCCTCGTAACGACTCTCATCTGTGCTATCACGAAGACATTCACGAGCAAGACTACGACGATCACAACGAATCGTTCTTACGCACAGAAATACGAGATGTTGATGATACCCACGCGCGTCACTAAATAAATCTGTCAACCCACCTAATCTGTGCATTCTCACAACGAATTTTCTAAACGAAAAATCAGAATACGTAAGAAAATAAAATGGAAACGAGTTCCGAAAACATTTCGAAATAAAAAAAAAAAAAAAAAAACCATAAGAAATTCTAAGAAATTATCAAAGAAAATGAACATTTGGAGATAACGATTTTATATCGCGATCGTTTAGTGACCATTGATTCAATTCTCAACAAAAAAAATCAGAATACGTAAGAAAATAAAATGGAAACGAGTCGCGATAACATTTCGAATAAAAAAACCATAAGAAATTCTAGAAATAATAAAAGAAAATAAACATTTGAAGAAAACGATTTTATATCGCGATCGTTCAGTGACGAAAAATTCAATGGTAATTTGTTTTTTGTTTAATAATTTCTCCTTTTTATTATATATACATTTTGTCCGGTTCAATTAAATCCGAATTTAGTTGAAAATAATTACCGATCAAAGTGCCAATCACTGTGAATCGTTTACGCCCGAGCGAGCTCATATTGTCCGATAAATTATACGGAGTGATCGACGGTTTTTCTAATCCCGTAATCTGTATTTCCGGTGTATGAAACGAAAGACGAGAAATTATGAACATACCTTCAATTAGACAGAGTACGAGCACGCGGGCATAAGAGATCGGTCAAAGATTTGTATGCCCGTGCCGAGAGTACTGTTAATAACTACCAATTTACCTGCGATCTCTCACTCTGCGTTATGCTCTCTATATATATACCTATAAATAAATATACATATATGTATATACTTATTTATATATTATATATTGACTGAAGAACCCGGTTTAACTGGTTTCTCATAAATTCACTCCCGATACGCCAGGAGTGTCTATTGGAAATATTATGACAACTGGAATCGCTAACAAATCAATTATAATATTCTGAATCGATCGGAAGCGTTAAAATTTCAGGAATTTCCATTTTTATATACCAATTCACGATTACATTGCGAAAGTCTTTATTTTTATTAACACTTCATTTAAAACGTTAAGTTTCTTGATTAAGAAATTAGCAATCGATTTTGATTAGAAATATATCCAATGGAAACAAAACTTTCACAAGAACGTTGAAATTTTGACGGAGAAAAAAAAAACCCCTTAATGAATAAGATCGCAACTATTCTGGTGAAGAAACGTAATCAATAAATATACGAATAAGTTAAGATACTTGTGATAAAAAGTGATAAGCGTTAATTAATGAAGACTTCTATTTTGTTTGACTTTGATTTCAGTAGCGGCTTCGAGCCTGATCGGTAGCGTGAATCTCGGTGTTGGGAATTCGAGTAATCTGATGTCACTCCAATTGGAGAACAACGGTGGTTACGTGCAAGTGCCACGTACGTTGATGCAGGCGTTTTTGCGTCAGGATCCAAATCATCCGGGAGTGGAAACGGTAAGGTTGCCGAGTACGTCATCACAAGAGGATCAAGGAACAACAACACCAACAACGACAACGGCATCAGGAACGAGTGCAACTGTTCCAAATTTTTGTCGTGAGGTTGAGACCGAAGTGTGTTTAGTTTGTCGTCGTTGCGGTCGTGCATATCCCCAAGAATCGATGTTGTTGGCACATCAACGTTCCTGTTATTTGGGCAATCAACAGAGCCGCGGAGCTTTGCGTTTGGTGCAAACTCGTTACAGTTGCAGTTTGTGTGACACAAACAGTTCGACAAGAACTTATGGTTCGATCACGGAATGGCGTCGTCATTCGGAAACATTGCAACATCGTACGCGTTACGAACAACAGCAACAACAACAACAACAACAGCAACAACGACAACAACCAATGACCCAGACCACAACCGGAGGAAACGGTGGAAAGCTCGTAACCCCAACGATCGATCGTGACGCTCGTTCACCAAATGGCGACCAAGAGGCTAATCCCTTGGTCGATGAAATGGAGGATGTTGTTAATCAGATAACTCTCCTGGCGGCACGAGCTGCTGCGGAAAGTACGAAAATCGGAGGCAACCAATTGTCACAGAATCCAAGCGGACTTATTATTAACAATCAGGATAACAACAACGGACCCGAGACTAAAAGACAGAAACACATTCAAGAGATCGCCGCGATTGCTGGTGGCCGCTAATCACAAAATGGCCGAAACGGATCAACGGTGATCGATGCGAGGGACTCTCACAGCCGGATAAATTGATAAATATTATCGATCATTAATTGACTTAACTGTCGAAACGATCATGGATTTTACCCAGAGACCTTTTTACTTGTTACGAATTTTCCAACATTGTGGATACTCGGAAACGGGAGAAAATCGAACGGTGATATTCTTTCGGTTTTCATTTTTATTCATTTTATTTACAAACTCGATAACGTTTGTCTTCTTTTCTCCCACCGACCGATCGAGCGTGTTTCATACTCATTGATTTTGTAACGCGATTAACGAGATACATAAGCATATCTCGTTCGTTACCGTGAAAATAGTGAGAGAGAAATAAGGAAGACAAAAATATATGAAAGAGCGTTTTACGAAGCACGCACTCAACGAAGTTCCTCATAATAAGAAAGCAAAAAACAACCAAAAACACTAAACGAGAATTTTAAGGAGATGTTTTTGAACGAGGGACGCACGATGAACCTGAGGTTAAAATTTCTCGTGTCAAACACGTCCGCGGGGTTGGGGGGAGACGTTAAAATAGTTCGTTCAATTTATTTTTACGAAATTAAACTTCGTTTTGTTTTTGCTGGTTTTTCGCTTTGAAAATTTCATCGATTCGGCGTGACTTCCGGCCGGATCGTAAGAACGAGCGAGTGAGTGGTAATTTTTTCAAAATTTAACGAAATATGTAAGAGAGAAGAAGATATTAAAGGGTAGAAAGAAAGAGACAAAGAGAAACTTAATGAGAATCAGATGAAAATCGTAGAATCAACGATCGTTCGACGATTAAAAGAGGGAGGATAAAGATTGAAACGAACAAACGAACAAAAATCGAAAGAAATATTTGTGCTAAACGCGCAAAAATCCTCGTCGACTTCGTCGTGGTCTGACAAAACGTTCCTATGTAAAGTAATAATAAATCAAGAAAGAAGTTACTAAAAAAAAAGAAAAAAGATAAAAAAAAAAAACAAATTCTTTTTTTGCTGACCGTTCGAGAGCGCGCGACACACTTTTAGAATAGGAAGAAAAGAAGTAGAAAGATAGAAAGAGGGAAGAGCGAGGTAAAATGAAGACTTAAATCGGTACTTAATTCCGCAAAATAATGCGATACGTATCAAAACCGAAAAAAAAAAAAAGAAATCATAAACTGAGAATAATTCTCAAGTATTTATCATTCTTTTCCTCGCTCTTTCTGTCTTTCTATTCGTATCAACGTGAAGTAGAAACAAGATCATAGAGAAAAAGCAACGAAATAGATTGGTTCGTGAAAAAAAAAAGTCGATTTTCGGGGGTGATTTTGGGAGGGGGGGGGGAATAAAAACATGAGAATTGACGTAGGGTGTGAAGAGAGGGTTGTAAGGGTGAGGGCACGGTACACCCTTAACTGGGAGAGTGGGCAGAGGGATCGTCGACGTGTTAAGAACTGGGAACGTACGAAGAAAAAAAAGAAGCAAAATAAATGAAATAAATTTTTTTTTTTAAACTACACGAACTCGTACTTCGGCACCGATTTCCATCCCGTTTGTTGAAGCGCCAAAAAACCGGAGGGTCCCGGGGGGCGTGGCTGACAATTGAAGAGCGAAAAACTAACGAGAAGAGATAAAAAAAAACCCAGCAACAGGTTCCTATATTAAAAATAAAATTATATTTAATAACGGCTAAATGCAGAAGGGTTTAATTAATGAATTAACGATTAATTAACGATATTACCGATCGATCGTCATAAACGATAAGAAGTATATATTAACGATTAAAATAAAACTGATCCTTTATATTAGCTGTTAACAGAGATAACGCAAAGTTCCGATTGCGAAAGAGGCATCGAAAATATCGCGAAGTTTCGTATCGTTCGGAAAAACAACTGAATCGAGTGCGAAGAAGTGAGGAGTTATAAAAAAAAAACGTGAAAAAAGAAAAAAAAACAACTAATTTTAAAAATATATATTAACACTGCAAAGGAATAGAGTGTTATCGCGTCAGGCTGTCCGCGCGCTAATCTCCGCGACTAATGGAGTCAGAAAGAGGGTGAAAAGGCTCGAAAGGCTGAAGACGATAAAGTTTTTCTTTTTTTTTTCAAAAGCCGCAAAAAAATACAAACACGTGAGATTTTCGAGAAACTAAAAAAAAAAGGACAACAAATTCACTATTAGCCAGTAAGTCATTATGAATTACGTTTTAAATTTGTAGACAATTCGTGGATAAGGTAAAGAAATCTATATATATAAGATGTTGTAACGTACTAGAAATCCTTGCGTTTACTAATTCGAAAGTTGTGCTATAAACGCGATTTAAAAAAAAAAAAAAAAAAAAAACGAAAAGAAAAACAAAAAAAAAGATCAATTAAGAAAGAAAACGAAAAATCCTACGCACTATTGAGCGAAAATCACGAACTTTAATTATTTTTTATCGATTCGAAAGTTTTTATTCAAAATTAGGTCGATGATAAACGAATTTCCAAAGAAATGAGGGTAAAAAGATAAAGAAGCTTGGGGAAGGGGGGGGAGGGGGGAGAATATAGATTCGTGAATAAATACGCGAATGAAAACTATTCAAAAAAATCGCAAAGTAATAATATATTTCTAAGTTAAGCAACTCGAGGTTCCTGTCGCATTAATTAAAAAAAAAAAAAACATAAAAAATCGATTAAAAGTAACAAAAAAAAATCATAACGAAAATGCTTTTCTATGTAAACGTTGTCGAGGATGAGGAGGGACTAATATTTATTAACGATTAACAATTATATTTCAATTCATTACGATTATCTATTGAATAAATGAAACGTCACTAGAAAACAAACAAAGAAAATGAATAATAAGCAAAAAATCTACATTTACGAGAAAGATTGAAAGGAGGCAAGATAATGTGTATATTTATTATGATGGAAGAGTGTAGAGGCTTCTCGTGATTAACGCAAGTAATAAAGACGGGAGGAGAATGGTCTAGGAGGGCAGGGAGGAGGAGGGCGGGGGGAGGGAGGGGGAGACGGAAGAAAGAAATTGGTACAGGGCGATAAAAAATATTCGACGGTCATTGAAATTCCTAATGAGCATGTGTGTTATAATTTTTAAAATAATATTATTAACAATACTAATATTAATAACATTAATAATAATAATAATAATAACAATAATAATAATAATACTATTAATAATAATGATAATATTAAAAATAGAAATAATATTAATAATAACAATGAAACCCATACCTCGCGATAACAAAGTAACAAATGAAGGAGAAAAAAAATGCCCTACGAAAAATCAGCGAAAAACGAAATGTTATAATTGGATAAATGTTAAATTGCCAATTGAGGGGTAAAATGGCCGAAAGTGATGGCGGAGAGGTTATATTTTTTAGTGGATTCTGACGGGGAACGAAAAAGGAAGAAAAATCTGATTGATTGGCGCGATTGAAACGAACATTTATGGAAATAACTGAAAAGCTCGTGATCCGATTTTAATGGATTTTTTTGTTCTTTTTTTTTTTTTTATCGAATTTAATTTTCGCGTTATTACGTTTTTGGAGAAATAAAAATTTCGAAACTCATCGTTGAGTGGAGTACAGTCAGGTCTCGATTATCGCGAGGAAACGATTCTCCGTTGAATTCGACTCGGTTCGTCCGTATCGGCTCGAGTACGCCATCAAATGCGTATTTCTATATATACATATATATATTTATATATAAATAATAATAACGATAATAATATGATATTATTGTTATTATTATTACAAAAATATATACGTTTACGCGGTGGCAAAAAAGGAAAGCCGGAGCACAAATGAGAGACGAGCGCGAACAGGGAGTCGGGCGAAAAAGAATCAATGAGCAGCCCTCCCCCTCTGCCACCCTTTTTTTTATACAAAACCCTCCTCCCCCCCCCACCCCTCTCTCGCGGAAGGCCGTGGCGAATAAGAAATTGGAATAGCGTTCTCGACTCGCTTCGCGAGAAAGACAATTTCGTTCGTCAACGCTCGACCGTCATCAGCAAATTGTTCCTTCTTTTTTCTCGGTCATTTTTATTCACTCTCTCTCCCCCAGCCCACGGCCCCTTCTCGCCTTGGCCCAGCCCTTGTTCAGTAAGTTCCTAATACGCGATATATCGTATTTTTATTACTATTTCGTGTATCACGTGTGATGTGTATTTATTAATTTGTTTTTTAATGTTTCTTATATTTTCGTTGTTATTTGGCGCGCGCGCGCGCGAATGCGCGAATGCGCTTCGGGCGAAGGGAAATCGAAGGAGAATAAATAAAGTAGGGATGCGGCGGATGAAAGAGAAGAGAAACTCGCAATGGTAACTCGCATTGATACGTTTAATGGAAATAATGAAGAACGGGGGAGAAAGGAAGCGAGAAATAAGTGAAAAATAATAGTGTGTCGACGCACTCGTTAACGCGCGGTCGCAAAGCAAAAAACAAAAGAATATGAATAAAAAATAAAAAAAAAGGACCGGGACAGAAGTCTATACATATTGTATTATGTCACTTTAGACACTAAATTATGGAATTATTATTATATAAATAATATATACGTACGTACGCGTGTGTACGCAAAAAACGAGGGTTTTATTGCGTTCCCGAGTTCGTGAGAGAGAAAGAAAGAGAGAAAGAGAGAGAGAGAGCGCAAGAAAGAGAAAGAGAGAGAGAGAGAGAGAGAAAGAGAGAGAGAGAACGTGCGATAAAATTTAAACAAGAAAAAAAAATGAGAATGAGAGATAGAGAGAAAGGAAGAATTGCGTGATAGAGTAACCGAACCTCGCTACTAGCTGTTCCTAATTAAACAAAAAGATTAAAAAGAAAAAAACACACACACACAATTAATAATGAGTAAAGAGAAAATCAACAATTGTATGAGTGATAAGTATTTGACGAAGATTGCGAAAGCAAGATAAAGAAGAAAAAAAAAGAGAGAGAGAGAGACAAGAAACGAGTAATAAAGAAGCAAAAAAAGAAAAAAGGAAAAAATTAAACACGTGTGCAGTTTTAAGGTATGTGAATTAAGACGCTATATTATTGCAGAAACAACAGCAGCAACAACAACAAAAATAATGAAAAAATTGTGTTTTTTAAGTAGGCACCGCGCGCTGCCACTCCGTCTCCAAAAATAATTTAATTATTTTTTTTGTTTTTTTTTTTTCTCAAAGTTTTCAGTCTATCAGTTCAGTGTGTATTTTGTAATGAATTTTTCTTATTTAATAATATTGTTTAAATGAGTTTGATTGACGATTTAAATTCGGGGTTTCATCAAAATAAATATCGTCCGCATTATTATCGCCGCGCGTCGCTCTCCCTTCCCCTCAACCACTGTGTCGAGCTTCTTTTTTTATAAACAAAAAGAAATATCTAATAATTTTGAAATATCATATGGGCAACCATTTATTGAGAACCAAATAATCGCGCAAAATATACGAATAAGAATAATTCGAGTGCGTGGTATGAGAAACAATAACAGGGGAGGAAGGAGTGGCGCGAGTGAGTGCAATCGTAGTGTTAAATAATTCAAAAAAAAAAATCATGCGAAAAACAAATTTTTTGCGATTTTTTGAAAAAATGGCGATAAATGAAACGCACGAAAACTTGAGATCAATCATTATATACATAGATAAATATATACAGAAATTTCTTTGATTTATTTTAACGAAATTTCTTTCATCCGTCTCTCGTTGAGTTTCTAAACTATGTGTTATTTTAGTTACGAGAAACAATGAATATTTATTGATTAAAACACGCGCTGCAATTGCTTTCGTCAAATTTTGACGAATTAACACGAATTGAACGATATATTATTAATTGAATGCGATTGGATCGAAGGATCGATCGATTGATTGATTATTATTAATATTATTATTATTATTATTATTACTGCTATTATTATTGATTGATTGATTATAAATTATTAGTTATTGATTATTGTCATTATTATTAATATTATTATTATTACTATTGCTATTATTATCGAATTATTGAATTATTGCGATATTATGTCATTTTTGCTATTATTACGACGATAAAAAATTGCCAATTGTCGACCATTGTTCGTTTCTTTTTTTTTTTCCTTTTTTTTCAACAACGTGTTTTTCTTCTGTTCATTTGTGTTTTAATTTTTAATTTTTAATTTATTTTTTAATTTTTATTGAAAGCAATTAATTGACTATTATTAATTAACTGATACTAATTGATAATGAGTAGCGACTAATTCTTGTGAGAGATTGCCATGTGTATATCTATATGTACTCGCTATGGGGCCCCGTGGGCCTCGATCGTGGGCCTGCGTGTGTTGAGATAATTTTTTCGAGAAAATTTCGAGGCATCGACGGGGCGCCCGAAACGCCGGCTCCGAGGCTCGTTTTTTACTGAATTTTAACAAAAGCGTATATTACATTTGCCTCCCTCTTTGCCAGGTTGTACGAAAATGAAAAAAAAAAAAAAAAAAAAAAAAAAACTTAAACAAAAACGTAAACAAAAGGAAGTGATTGAAAATGAATCTGCATGGAAATTCCATTTCGCCTGAAACCATAAAACCGTCAGACATTTATTTTCTATGGTTTTTGAAAATTTGAAGAAAAATTAAACAAAAAAAAATATGAAGAAATGGTTAAAAAAAAAAAAAATTCTTTCGTGTTTCCATTTTTGGATTTTCCAGGCTTTCATTGAGACTTTTGTTATAGTTCGAGTTTTAATTTTTTCCTGAAATTTAATTTTCCAAACACGTCCTGCCAATAAAAATAAACGAATAAATATACACGAACGATTATAATATGAATCTGCGGGTGCCTCGTGTCGTCGTTCCTCGTCTTTTGTAAACTCTCTTGCGCAGGTACCCAAAGAAAAATATAAAAATTTGAACAAAAAATTGGCGAATTTTGGTTAAAAGGAAAAATCAAAATATTTGACCAAAAATGATGGCAAGAACAATCGTACGAAATAATAACGAGAAAAAAAAAATGTTCGTTTTATGGCAAACTGGAAAAAAAAAAAAAAAAAAAAGAAGATTTGTTTATAAAATATGGAAAGTGGGAGGTTGAAATAAAGAATTAGTAATAACGGGACGACGAGCCGGTGCAATCATGTTCCTATTAGGTTTCATATCTAAGCAAGTAATTAATTATACCACTAAATAATAAATGATAATGATGGATGATACGACGATATTATATATTATTGGATATATATATATATATATCTCTAACAAGAAAAAAAAACATATATGTACATATATATATATATAAATATTCACATATATACATATGTATAATATATATGTATAAATATATATATATATTTACATATATGCTGATTATACATAACGATATGACTAGGCTGTAGTCTGTAACACTGCAAACGTACTGTTTTTTCCCCCTTTATACACACACGAGAGAGAACGAGCGAGAAAGAGAGAGAGAGAAAGAGAAAAAAAGAGCGAGCGAGCGAGCGAGCGAACGAAAGAGAAAGATAATTTAAAAAACGAAAAGAAATCATCGAGACCACGCGAGCATTGCCGATGGAACGGGACTCACGAAAAAAATACCAACACATACACAGAAAAACAAAAAAAACACACATACACACATATTTACACACATTTACACGCACACACACACACACACACACTCATGTATACGTATGTACTCATCGAAACAGTTTTCTCGAGTCTCGTGCGAGAAATTTTTTCGTGTCGAGGTTACGAGAACGAGATGTGAATTTTTCAGCGAACGATTTAACGAGAGTAATGATATTGTATCGAGACACAAAAATACGAACAGCTGAAAAAAATGCAGCAAAGATGCAAAAATGAGAAGAAAAAAACAAATTAACACTGAACGTTCTACGACAGCTCGTAATCTGTGAGATGCGGACGCATTGGGAATGGCACTGGCTCCGTAATAAACGTAATTATAACGAACACATACACACGCAATATGTATTACCCAACCACCCCCAATGTCCTCGAGAAAAAGTGAAGAAAACTTAAAAAATTTGACAGTTCCTCATCGTCACCGAAGACGAAAAGTGACACACGCAAAAATTAAGAAAAAAAAACATAAAAAAAAAAAAAAAAACATGAAAAACGAGTTAAGAAATAAAGATTGAAAAAAAACTTGGTTCCTATAAAAAAAATGAAATCATACGCATTCGCCTCATCCAGAAAATTAAAAATTTTAACTTCCTACACTCACCTCATTCCTCCTCCAATCCTCATCGACTATTTTTTTTTTTTCTATCGATTTTCCACTTGGAAAACAACGTTGAAATTTTCGGTGTTCCACGTACTTTTTTTTCTGCATTTGCTAAAATCTTCGATCGAAAAAATTCTGCTTTGCATCACGTTTCATTCGCTAAGAAAAATTGGGAAACCAAAGACTACTGCGGCTTGGAAGGGAAATCATTCTCATTGACGAGGTGTTGGATTTTCTCGATTCAATCTTTTTCACTCATCAGGTGACGACGAAAAAATCAAGAATTCTCTTCGGAAAAACGTTTCGTTCGTTTGAACGATAAAATGCAATTTTTCACTGACATTTTTGATGACACTCTCGATTATGTCGGGGTACGTTTTATTTCCGGAATCGTAGAAAGCAAATGCGTCGATTTCCGGTTTCGACAAAACATGATATTTTTCATTGACGTACCATTTGCATAGATCGCGAAATCCAAACTCAAATTCGTGTTCCGTGACGTGTATATTTATCGAAAGTGGCAAAATGGCATTTTCGAATTCAGGATTTTCGCCGTTATGAGCACGGAAATAAATTCGCGGAAATTACAAAACTCACATTCCGGTGAAGATATCAAAAAAAAAACCACACACACATAAAAAACAAAACGAAAAACATCACAATCGAAATCACACACCGAAAATGTCATCATAAAAACCATTCGCGTAACAAAAATCTCCAGCATGAAAATATCGAAAATTTGAGTCGTTCGAAATCACTAGAAAAAGTCATTAACAATTTTCAACGAAAAAAAAAAAAAAAAAAAAAAAACACGATCAACCAAAACATTTCTTTGCATCTCATCTGAGTTTTCTCCGATGGCTGAACAAAATTCGAAAAAATTTACTTTATCGCTGAGTAAAATCATCGTCGTAAGTTATTTCTTCGAGAGAACTTCAAAATTTTCACTCGTTTGTCACACATCGTTGGCTCGTAAAAGGTAAGTGCAAAGAAAAAAATAATTCTGTAATTATAATAAGCTGTTAATTGATATTACGTTAATTAAAAAAGTTCAAAAAAAAAAAAAATAACAAAAAATAGCGAGTAACGACGGAAAAAGTAATAAAACCGAGCAGAATAAACAAAAAAATTCTTCTCTTTTAAAGAAAGAAACAAAGAATAGAATTTCCTGAAACGTTAAACTATCCAAAGGTCAACACCTGCGTCAGCAAGGACTCGTCGGTATAAAATGGTCCCTAAAAATAAAAGGGAATAAAAGTGGTTTATTTTTTGAGTCGACGTAGGCGAAGAAAAAAAAAGCAGGCTTTAAAAAAAAGGAATTGGAAGCGCTATGACTAAGCTGAAGGTTTGAAAAAAGTGAGAAATACATCGGGGAGGACTGGCGTCTCGATTTTGCGGGAGTGTTTGCTCGAGAGATGGAAGGCAAATTAGGTTTGTACCAAGGGGGATCGAAGTTTGGCAGTATCGAAATAAAAGCTCTCACTCTTTCTACCAATTTTACGTAAAATATACCACATAGAAAGGCAAACACATACGTAACGATATTCTGTACATGTACGTATGGAGAATTACGTATACGCGGGAGTTCATCCCCGACGGAACGACCCCCTCACCGTTAACCTTCGTGGGGGTGTGGGTTTTTGATCCCAAACTCGCTGATCTCCCAGTGCAAACCTCCTTAATATATATATATATATATATATATATTCACATATGTGATTCGATTTCCCTTACGTGACATCGACGTGGCAATTTTTCAGGAAACTTTTAAAACCAACCCTCCCCCTTAACTATCAGGTTCATCCTTCAATCCTCTTGACGTTACAGCTGGTACAAATGTATATCCATCGTTTTTTTTTCTCTTTTTTTCGTACTTTTCAACGAGAAAATAAAAGAGAAAGAGAATAAAAATAGAGGACAGAGATATATAGAAATAAGAAGGAAAGAAGATTCGAGGGAGCACGAAGCTGTTCATAATACGGGGGACACAAAGTATTATTATAAGAGCTGCTGCGAGAGCTCTTGGGCATGCTTTAATGCTGATATAGCTATATTTCTCCCCGTGAGGTCGTATCTTCTCGTTAGCCCTTTCGCCCCGAGAAATACTTCTTGCCAAGTGTTTGTATACATGTGTGTATGTGCGTCTGTTCGCGAAGAAACCTCCGTATGAGCTAATATACTGTTGTTATATATATATATATGTATATGTATATATACATATGTTTGATGTGGAGTCACGTTTTTAATTTCTTCACCGATCTTACACCCCCCCTCGCCCTTTCACTTCTTCTTCTTCTTCTTCTTCTTCTTCTTTCGCTCCTCTGCCTCCGAATGTTCCTCCTGCCTTGCCTCATTTTCACACCCCCTCCTTCTCTCCTCTCGAGAAACTTGCGAACGCCTCTAATAAGTAAATAATAACTCGTTCCGGACCGAGAGAAAAAGAAAGAGAGAACCAACGAACGCTGGTGAGAGAGAACCCACCGTCAGAGAATTATTACCGCATGAGTAATCCGAAGCTACGTGTGGCAGACACGAGACACACGAGGGAGGTAAGAGGTTTAAAGGATACCCGAACCCAAGGTATCGTACAATTGGAAAAATCATAAGTGATAAATGCCTCCGGTCGTAAAGATTCTTTAATATAATTACGAGTTATTAAAATCGAGGACGAAAAGATTTTTCGAATGACACTTTTTTAGGCTTACTTTTCTTTTTTTTCAAATTTAAGACTTTGCATTCTTGCTGAATTTTTCTGACGGTGGAAAAAAGAATCACGAGAAATAATCATTTTGATTACGTTTCGATCCTTCCGTAAGGTCAACATTCCCAAAAGTTAATTCCATCAAATCTTCGTGACAGATTAAACGTCATACAAACATAAACGTATCGTTTTCTTTTCCCTTAACTACGAAATAAACATTTTTGATACTTTGTTGAATTTTTTTACCGTCATGTCCTGTCTCCTAATTCCTTTGAATCTCGACACATCCCTTATTCAATATTTCAAGAAACGATTCTCAAATATTCATTCGATTCTTTCTGTTACTTCGATATAAAATTTATCGATTGGTACCATGATATTTTGTACATAAAATACTATGTTATTTTATTAATTAATAACTTATGAATCATTTTTCTAGACCTCGACAAATTGTGCAAACATTTTTTTTTCCTGCAACATTTCGTTGATTGACAAATTTCATTAAAATCTCTCTATTTCGATGCAAAGACACAACATTCTTCATTTTTTAAGTTCCCTTCGTATTTATACTCAATTAAACGAATTGGAAGAGAAAATATATCGTGAGTTGTATAAATCGACTTATGAGTAGTTTTTTTTTCATCCTTGAAAAGCTACTTGAGTTTAGTTGCAACGTATAGAGAAATTTAGTCGAAATTTCGATTCGTATGATTCCATACGAGACGGGGCACGTATTGTCAATTTGTTTTGAATGTTTTTTTTTTTTTTTTTTTTTTTTTAAGCATATGTCAACCCTGTAGAAAACGTTAAATTCAGAAGCTCTTGTGTACCAACCAAAGCACTTTAATCCCTTCAACATTACTTCTATGTATAGATATTATTCGGAGGGTGTAAGAGCAACGAGTACCAAAAGCTATACAGGATAATCTCATCCCTTTTGCAGCATAGGGATGGGGTGCGTTGAGCGAAGAATTTTCAGTAGCAAAAGTAGTAAAGCATTATATTCTATATTGTATACAAGAAGAAGAAGAAGAAGAAGAAGAAGCACGCCGCCGTTGGCGGTACAATGTTATCCAGGATTTACTCAAATTCCCAAGAATAATCGCAATATGAAATAGCTCGGTGTGCTCGGAGGGTAAAAGAGAGATAGAGAGTTTACGAGAATTTGGAAAACTTTGAAATTACCGAAAACGCCTCTGGCCATTGCAAATATTGCTGAGTTCTTTGCGTCCTTATATGCCCATGAATTCTACCCCCTTAAAGATCGTATCGTAGCCTTGAAGCTTCGTATCGTGAGCTGTCAAAAATCGATAAATTACTGACATGAGTATTCAAATGTAAATGAAAATGGAAAGTAATATAAAAATTAAAGAATATTTTATCTATTTTTTTTCAATATTTATATATTTGTACACTTTTTTCGTTCAATTTTTTTTTTTTTGTACTATTTCATAAGGCGAACGACGAAGATTGGAAATAAAAATAACGTCAAGGATGAGGAATCCGCTACGTATGTAACTCTCTTTGAAGGATTACTTCGTGAACATCGACAAGTAAAATGAAAGGCAAACGAAGAGTCAATCTTGAATGAAAATACTGTAAGAGATGCTTCAAAATTTGTTGGGAATGTGGAATCGAAAAATGAAGCATTATCGAATAATACTTGGTCGAATAAGTAGAACGAAGAATCAATGATAGGAATACTTTTACGATTTACTCAAAGAAGTTTTTTTATTTCATGTCTATGGATATGTATTCAAATAATAAGAAAATATCGAATAAATTCTACTTTTTATATCATTTTATTTTGATATCTTTTCAAAGATGGCGATGTGAGCAAAGTGAATACTACGAAACAATTTATTAATGAGAATCGAACTAAATTACTTTTGTACAAAAATTTTTCTTCGTTACAAAGAAACATTATTACAAAAGTTGTTCAGAAAAATCGAAAATTTTGGGAGATTTTAAATCGTGGATACAGGGATAAATAAAGTATGAGCATTAAAGTGGAAGTAAATGGGAAAATTAATAAATTAATTCGCAAATTATATCCAAGTTTTCAAAATTTAACCGCAGAGTCAACTTTTAAATGTGACTGTGGCGAAAGTATTACGTTTAGAAAAATTTAGAAATTTAGATGAAGTAACCTGAACATCAAGATTTTGAAGGTTTTCCATATCGAGGAAAAAAGTGCATGACATTGTAGAAAATAATAGAACTGTAAATGAAATGCATGGGAAAGCTTAGGATTCTTAACAAGAATTCATGCAAATTTAGGCTTTCCGTTAGTCAGGGGTGGTTTGGTACAAAGTAGGAAAGATCGATGTGTGGAGTGTGTGCGTTGGTAGTCTGAAGGAAGAAAGCACACGAGTTAAGGAGAGGGAGAAAGTCCTCTTAGCGCATTTCAATATATCGCGAAGCTCCTTTGAGGTTGGCTCGGGTAAGTGAAGGGCAAAGAGGGTTGGTTTCGAGAAAAGAAAGAGAGATAGAGAGAGAGAGAGAGAGAAAGAGAGTGAGTGAGTGAGGAATTGGATGGGGGATTGGTAGAGAGCAGCAAAAGGTAAGGGGTTGGTTGAGAAGATGGAAAGAATTCGCGCGAAGGGGTGGCTTTTTTCGTCTCACTCTTTTTCTTCTCTTCCAGCCCCGGTCCACGTCCTCCTGATGGAAAAAGGGGGTTGGGGGTAGTTGGAGTGAGAGGGGGCGTTATTGATTCTTCTTTTAATCTCGTCGCGACCCACCCCATGTCGTGAAATGACGAGGGGTTGGTGCGGAGACGGAAGTAGAAGGAGGTGAAAAAGAAGTTGAAGAAAACGAAGGAGAAGAATAAGAATAAGAGGAAGGAGACGAACGTGGGCTCTGTAGGAACGTGGCTGGGATCTCTCTGGCTCCACTGGAGAGGATAGATGGGAAGATGGTTGGAGGATCGTGGGGCAAGAACCAGAAGGGTGGCTTCATGCCCTCCCCCCTCGCCAGCTTTCAAAGAAGGGGGTGTAACTTATTTGCATGTGTCGTCGTCGTAGTCGTTCGTATAGTCGCTGAGAGCAACGAGAGAGTAAAAGAAAGGGAGAAAGAGAGAGTAAGAGAAAGAGAGATTTTGTCGTGTGGAAGAAACGTGAGACAAAAACCCTCCAGGAGAATTCACTGAAATCGATGTCTCGCTTTTTTCGTCATATTATTTATTTTCCAACGATAATACAACGCTAAAGCGACTATAAAATGACTAAAGATTTTCAAAAATATTGTGCGCAAGAACAAAATTACTGAGTCATGTGTCGTATGACGATAAATTGTTTTTTCAACCCCTTCAGTTGACAATTTCATGCGATTTTCTTTCCAACGATTCAAAATGAAGTTGCACATTTTTATGCGAAAATCCGTTACATGTTTGTTCGTAAAAGAGCAAAGGACATAAAGGTATGAATTTTTGGTTGTGAATCTAAAATGTAAAATTCATGTTCAACTTAAAGTAAATGTTTTTTGACCGACCAAAAGAGAAAATAAACTCATGAGGGTTGATGGTAGCGTGAAGAGAGATACATGTAAGTATAAAATGCGGGAAACGCAATAAGCGTAACGCAATAAGATTGCGCCGGGATCTCCTCTTCCGTTATCCGCAAACGAAACCCGAAGATATCTCTCTTTCTTTTTATTCTATACTATCGTTTCTACTACCCGAGCTCGTAGGCAACTTAACTTCCTTGTAAATTCGAACCATTTCTTTTTCACCCCACATTTACTTTCGATCATTTGCACGTTCGTTCATATATACGAAAAAAAAACAAACTGCTAAAATGACTCTGTCAAAAAATATCATTTAAAAAAACACAAAAATCAATTTATTTCCAAGAAACAACAAATTAACGACGTTGTTTCATTTTTTTTTTTTTTACAATTTATGAAGCCACAGTACAAATTTCTAGAAAACCAACCCCACGAATTTTCGTACGTTCAAAAACGAATAAAATCTTTGCATTAGTAATTTTTGGATGTTTCGTTATTAAAGTCGCGAAATTAAGAACTCAGAAAATAAATTAAAAGTTCAAAATAATAGAGGAAAATATAAAACCAAAGAAAAAAAACGTGAAATTTGAAAAATAAAATTTCTATTTGTAGGAGAATATAAAAAATAAAAATGAAGTAATAAATACTTTTTTTATACATGAATGCTGCGAGCCGAGAGACTATGAGAGAAGAAAAAATCAGCCTCAACGATGGAGGCCAAAGAATATCGTGGGGGTTGAAGCTGGAGTATAACACGAGACTCTGGGGTGGCAATGACGAAAGACGGGGGAGTCACCCTGTTTTTTGAGTCCCTACGAAAAAAGTATAGAGCGACAGACACACGTAGACACAAACATATAGACGTGAGAGGCTTGTGCTGAAAAAATGAGAAACCCGTGGGGTAAGGATATTGATTTTTTTTATTTTATAATTAGGGGCGCGCACCCCTTGGCTGCCAGAAAAACACGTCACCCAAAAGCGTCAGGGAGAGAGAAAACGACGGAGAGGAGGTTAAGGACCCACAAGAGCCACAGCATCCATGTGTGTATGTAGAACGTTTGTTTCTCCGACCCCCTTAAAAAACTACCCCTAAAGTAAAAGAATATATCCCGTGTGCGCCACTGAGCCTGTGACAGACGTTTGCCAATGATCAGAGCAAACCCTCCATAACCGCTCATCCAACCAACAAACATTTGCTATACGTCTAACATATCGCCTTTCTGGAATCTCTACATTTTTCCCCCAAAACTCTCACCCATAATCGTTTTAAATTTATTAAGCTTGAAGAAAAAAAATATGTTCGTTTCTATAATCTGCACTGATCTCTTATAAACACGAACATTCTTCCAGAATAATTTTCGTTGTTTTTTAAAAAATTAGTATCAGTCAAAATATGTATAAAAAGTTTTAAGGGGGTGAACAAGTTGAACATTCAAAAGATATTGAAAAGCTTGACGAAAGGATGGACCTGGTAAACGAAATATTTTAACAAATAAACTCCTTTGACTTTGAAGGAAGGATCTCAAAATAATAAATTCAAGTTTCGTTACTTTTTCCCTTCAATGATTATGGCATCGGATGAAATATTGATTAAAAAATTGACAGATCTATTCGATCCAAAATCTAACGTTTATTCATGAATCTGTCAATTGCAGAAGTCCCTGGACCAGATTTCCTAACTTATCACTATGTTTTTTTTTTTTTTTTGCACCCCGAGACATCGTTGTGTTTTGCCGTAGGGATGGTCGGGGTTGAAGTTGTAACAAGGTAGAGGTAGAAGAAGTGTAGAGAAGGGATCGAAAGGCAATGGGATGGAATTTAGTGAATTGCCAAAAAGGGTATCTGGAGAAATATTGAATAAATAAAATGATAATGATAAATAAATAAACAGTGTACATAATATTTCACGAATAAAGATTCTATACAGAATGGGAAAAGTGTATCACGATAATAGGAACCGCCGAGAAAATAATTTCCATGAATTTTAATGTTCCAAAAAAGTATTCATACGAATTGAATTCGTCAATGAAATTGAATATTTTTCTGATGAATTCTTATTTTTAGTTGAAAAAAACCGACGTCCAATCATATTTTTCATTGGTAAAAAAACGATTTCTCTGATCATTTAAAATCGAATGTAATAATCGATTTTGTAATTCTTTTTATAAGATCGCGTGGATGGTTGCTCGAGGCACAACAAAATTCTACTCTACGGGGACAGAAAATCGGAGGTAGTTTCGTAGAAAAACATAACATTTATTTTCGGGAGGGAACAAAAAGGTGGAGGAATTCGGTCGTAGCTGATCCAAATTACCCTCATATTCTCAGGTTCGCAATACAGAATGGGGGCACATAGCAATAGACGTATAACAAGAGTAAAGAAAAGAGATAGAGAGAGATTGAGAGAGAGAGAGGGAAAAGTCGAGGCTTGTCACACACAGAGTGTAATATGCAAAAGAGACCCGCCTCCACATCCGTTTCCATGGTTACTCTGGATCTCTTCTCGGAGCTCGAGCAAAGGTGCCCCTGGAGAAAGGTGCTGGGGGGGTTGAAAGGGGGCAGGGAGGGAGAGGGGGGTGGTAGCGTGTTACCAGCACACTTGGAGAGCTTTTCCACATAGGGTAGGGTGGCTGAAACGAAGGCGAAGGTAAAGAAAGAGAAAGCGAGAGAAGAAGAGCGGAAAGAGGGAGTGAGAAGGGGTTTGTGAAGAGAGTAAAGACGGAGGAGAAATGGGAGGTAGAGGGACAGACACTCTTGGAAATTTGTATAACTACCCCCAGCGGCGATGTGCGAGAGAGATAGACAGAGAGAGAAAGAGAGAAAACTACACGGTGGCCTCTCGCGAGATTCTCGACTGAAGGAAATTTTAGTTGGGGTGGGTTTTGCCCTCATACTAGGGATGGCTTGCAGAAGAGGGAGTAGACGTGTGGGCCACAGAGGGTTCTGTGGAATGGGTTATCTTTTCTCTCTCTTTCTCTCTTTCTCTCTCTCTCTCCCTCACTCTCACTCTCTTAGCACGTTCATTTCTCAGTCCTAACTCTCCTCGTCGTAGGGGTATAAAGAGTAGGGGTTCGGAATGAGAGGAGAACTTGGAGGGTTGATGCACACATCGATCCACTATGCCCCTCTCTCGAAAAGCAGCTAAGGACAGACCGAGTCAGAGAGATTTCTCTCCTTCGTCATTTTGCAAAGGCTCTTCAGGGCTTCCTGCCATCACTGTACGACAGAGGAAGAGGATCTCTTCGCTACCATATCACCCAGGACCAAATGGTACCAAGGAGACCAACCACCACTTAGCCCTATTCCTCCCTCTCCCTCCAGCTGCCTGCCTCTTTTTCTTTGGCCTTACAGTGTCTCTACTCTCTCTCTCTCTCTCTCTGGATGCAGAGTTTCATATACAAACACTGTAGCAATACCAGCAAGGTTTATATCTGCATTAAAATCCAAGCTTTTCATGAATTACGAAGATCCACGAGAAGGAATTTTTCAAAAATCATTATTTCCTTCCTTTCGCTCTCCCTGTATCAAAAATACGTTTTTCTTTTCTCAAGAGAGCTTTCAATAATAATTTACTGGCGCATCTCTAAAAATAATGATGGAATTCATAAACATTCTCTCGTAAGAAAGTGTAATTACTGAGCCAGATCAGTAATGAGAGATAATTTGCATCAATTATTGTTTCATATCGAATCTTTTAGAATAATTATTCATGATAATACTGATGTAAAAAAAAAAAAAAAAAAAAAAACAACGATCTTTATTTCTACGTACTTATTTGTACACATGTATGTATTTATTTAAATATATATTTTGTATGCAGTTAAGCCTGGTATGGAAATAAAAAGAAAAGAGAGAGTAATAATCATCAAAATGATAATTATGTAGGTAAATGCTTGAGTAGAGGAAGAAGAGACTTTACGTTTGCGATTCTCAGATGAAACGATAGAGGCAAACTTGTATATCATGTAAATGGAGGTAAGAGAGAGACAGAGACAGAGAGAGAGAAGCAAAATGAGCGAGACCAAAAGATATAGGAAAAGAGAAGGAAGAAAAGACTCGCGTTGACCAGCTGCCTCATTCGATCCTGCGCTAATTATCCGTCGTAAGCATCGACTTAATTGCTACACTCTCATGTACTCGAGAGCTCACTTCTCGAGCGTTCTCCTCTCTCAGCTCTTTTACTTCATGTTTTCTCGATTTGTCAGACTCTAGAATATATTTAACAGATCTTATCATAGATTTAGAAGAATTTTAGAAAAACGAAGATGTACTCAGAGCACGACAAAATTGATAGGAAGAAAAAGCAAAGTGGATTAAACAGAAAATATGCAAATTGAAAAAAAAAAAAACAAAAAAGCCTCAAATTGATGAAACTAAACAGAAGAACACAAGCAACAAAACAAATTTACAAAATAACGAAATTACGATCCATCAAAAAAATATGAAGCAACTCTTCAAGAATTAAAATCAAATAAAAAAGTTATAACAAATAAGCCAAACGAGAGCATGTAAAAAAAAATGAAATGGAAATTGCAGGAACAAAAAAATCAAAAAACCAAATATGAAGAAACATAAGAGGGAATAAGGGATAGAAAGGAGGTGGAATTGAGCCCGGAGAGTAAAATAAAGTGTAACGTGGGATCTGGCCGGCACCCACTATGCTATGAAACGAGGAGAGTGACCGTTGTTCTCGCGTAGAGTTGGAAGAACGAAGAAAAGAGGAGGAGAAGAAAGAGGAGAAGAGAAGATATGGCCGTGGGTTCACTATGCAAAGGAACCTCGAGACTTGCACTCCTCTTTGTCCATTTATGCTCCTTACACTCTTCTTACTCGCTCTTTCGCTTGTTGCACATGTATCTGCAGTGCAACAAGAAAGAGAACGAGTTCAAAGATTCTATATCTATATACGTAATATAGTTGGTATATGGACCGTTGGAGAAGCTGAGGAGAGGAATCTACTTCCTTTATGCTCGCGCGCTCATCTCGCACCGAAGAGCACAACCGGAGTAGCAAAGTCGTGAGAGATTCTCGTCGTACCAAAAGATGTAACGATTTCTTCGACTATTCGGACATTCATCGTGATTCCCCTGCGGTCGCTCTATTATCTACATGTTTTATATCAAATCGACATATATACATCTATATATTTCAACGTTTTGACATTTTTACTTGCCACCATCTTTTAGTCCATACCGGATGGACGAGAACTGGGATAAATCGTGATGATGAGGTGAAATTTAGCCTGGGGTTAAATTTCACACAAAATTTTCATCGTATCTTTAATTCTTTGTTAAATACAAATATGTATCGTTGTTGATTGACGAATAGAGAAATTTTCTTGCAAAAACATGATTCATCGTTGCTATGATGATTGTTTCAAGAATACTTTATTTATTTATTCTAATTGAGGGATCTCATCGTAACGGCCATAAAAATCGTCGATTTACATGATTTTTTTTCTCTAGAAATTCAATTTGATTGGAAGTTAATAAAATGGCAGATATTTTGAAAATTCAATGTCAAATTAGGCTTTTTTTCCATAGCATTTCGATTTTTCAATAATTTCACTAAAAAGTCTCTTAAATCAATGAAATAAGTTTTTTTTTTCCCAAGAAACGTGAAAACTCTGAAATTTCATGTAGAAATGAAAAATTTAGCAAAACATCAAAAACTTTAGAACTTTGTCTAAAAAGACTGGCTGTTTGCGATAATTAGCGAAGTTGATATCGATGTTTGAGAGGCTGAGAGACACGATATGAAAAATGCTATGAAAGGATACGGATTAGCGGGATATTATGGTAGTCGAAGAAAGAGGAGAGCGGGGGGTGGTGAGAGGGGGAGTATAAAAAAATTGAAAATGTGATACGGTCCATGGAGTCGAGCGGAGGCTTCTCATCTCTGCGGACTTGTCCGCCGGTCTCTCGATGATTTCAAGACACATATATAGATATATATTTGTATATGTAGAATTACTGATGTATATATATGTATATAAAGAGTATGCGTGGGTGGAGACTTGGCCGCAAAAGCCTAAGGGCAGAATTATCATACCCATACAGATTCGAGTACGGACATCACGTCACACTGATATACAAGAATTCTTTCTTAGTCCTCTCTCTTGCTCATTCTCTCGCGATCTAATCACACCGTCATATACATAAAATAAGCGCTCTACGTTCACGGACCCTATGGGGTCCATCAGCACACACCATTCGCCCTTTGCGGGCTGCACACATCAGAAAGAGAGAAAGAGATCGAGAGAGAGAGAGAGAGAGAGGGAGAAAGAAAGAGAGGGAAAGAGAGAAAGCCACTGGATAAGGTGAGAGAGGAAGAGGAGCAACATCACCGGATTGTTTTCAGCTGGGACTCGAGTATAAATTGGCCAATTATTCGGAAATAAGGTAATTATATAAGAAGGGAGTGATCTTCGATACCGAGGAGGTGGAGAATCACGAGTATCGAAGCGAGAAGGGTTGTTGAGCTAAGGGAAGCAAGAAAGAAGAAGAATAAGATAGAAAGAGAGAAAGATATTGAAGCATAGAATCGTGGCCGTTTGGACGAGAAGGGGATTGGGCGGGAGGGAGGGAGCCTTGAGGAATCGAAGAGAGAAATCAAAGGCGATTATCTGCCTATGAGGCAGAAATCGACGGGCCCTCGACGCGAATCGACCAGGGTTGCTTCCTCTCTCTCTCTCTCTTCTTACTTTTATTCTCATCTTTTATATTTTTCCTCACTCTCTCTCTCTCTCTCTCTCTCTCTCTTTCTCTTTCGTACTTTTTCCATCTCCTTTTTTTCCAGGAGAAACGCGCAAGAGGAACGAGACGGGTTCTCATCGATTCGTGGCCCGAGGTGGTGACCATAATATGAGAAAGATCGGTAAGAAGGGGGATGAGAATAAAAGGCGATACATATTACCACGTCCAAATGCCCTTGCACATCTATATATATCGATATGAATTTACTAAAATTCTCAACAGAGCACAATCATCAACCGGCAGATGTTTTTAACCTAAACGTTTGCGAATTAGACATGAATTACGATCACAAGCCATCGCTTCACAGAGTTGTGGATCAAAAGTCGCACAGGTGCCCTGTCATTATTTTATCGCGTTGGTGGCTCCAGGGTTGCAATGTTTTTTGGAAATATATTTTTTCTGACTACTCTTTTTATTCCAAGAGGTGTCCGATTAATACGCAGGTGTTTTTTGTAACGTTGATCATGATTTATTGAAAAACTCTTTTCAATCAAAACAAATAAAATAATAATAATCATAGAGCATCAATTAGACGATTTGTCATTTA
The DNA here is from genome assembly GCA_948107755.1 of Campoletis raptor. Lineage (NCBI taxonomy): Eukaryota > Metazoa > Arthropoda > Insecta > Hymenoptera > Ichneumonidae > Campoletis > Campoletis raptor. The sequence goes on along the minus strand of OX403625.1, from coordinate 14,119,460 downwards.
TGATTCTATTCAATAATCAATTTTATCGAATCGCTTGAAATTTACGATAAATTGTATTAAGAAAATTCCAAATTCTATGATTTTACAGCTCGTTGGATAATTTATTTTATTCGAACATTATTACGCGTTTCTAAGAGTCCATCTCTCATCACTCTGATCGCACTCTTTTCCCCACAGGGTCTTACAGAAACAGAAACTGAATTCCCTGTTCATCAGATACTGAGCAAAACGCTCGTCCACTCAGCGATTGATACACAAGTCAGAATGTCCTGCTAAAGGGTCACTCAACCAAACTTGAATCTGAAGAATTTCCTGACTGGATGATTCTAAAATTATAATAATTGAATTGAACATAATTGTTCATCGTCACCTCAGTGTTCATCATCATACGATGAAGGCGTTTAATTAAAAATTAAGTGGATTCCAAATAATTTAATGGATTTTTAATCAGCAGATCACAAATTGTACACTAGGATTACAAAATTGAAGAGAAATTTTTGATAAAAGATCGAAAAGTCTAGAATTTACTGAAGGAATATCACACATCGATGTTTGGAAGCACCCAGCAAGAAGAGTTGAAGGCTAAAACACCGTATAGGAAGGCTCTTGCAACGAGAAGTCTCAGCTGAACCATTAAGGGCTGCATGGTGGCCTGAGGCTGGAATTAGCATATGGCCTGAGTGTTGCACAGTGCGTTCCAAGAGTGACTCCACCTTCGCTCGTCCCAATGGAGGGCACAGCATCTTCCTATCTCTTCCTTGGTCTCACTCTGTACTCCGAGTGCATTTCGAGTTGCAAGTACCAGAGGAATTTGTTATTCCACTGAACGAAATCTTTATGTTTTTGTATAAAAACTTGTATAAAAAACTCGACGACTTCAAGTTCCAAGCGAGTGTGTTTTGACTATTTTAACAGTTTTATTTCATAAAGTTTGGACTTATGGTGAAAAAACAAAGTGGAAAGGATTCTCGATGGAAGAAAAATGGAAGAAGAGAAAGAAAGGTGAGTTGAGGGGCGGGGGACTGTTTAACTCGGGTTATAAAGACCGCAACGAGAGGGTGCACTCTGGAGAATCCGGCCGAGCGGGAACTCCCTCCCCTTGCTCTTTTCTTGGTCCTATCGGTTTGATCACTTTTAATTATAATTATATGCAGTCCCGGATCCGATAAGGATCCGCCTATCTGTAAAAGGCCCCACAGAGACGATAAGAGAGGGATGAGAACTGTGAAGAGGGCGAAGAGTCCCACCCAAGCGCGTGCCGTCTACGCCCAGGACCTCAGGAGAATAAGAGATTCTCTTTGAGTGGAAAAACATCAGAGATTTCAAAAAAATTCGCCGTAAAACTTTTTTGAATTTCATTTAAACCAAATTTCCATCAATTTGACTCAATATTTCGCATTGAAGTTCTCCAAATTTTCTTAAATTCCAATATAAATATTGAACTATTTAAACGAAAGTTTATTTAAATTATAAAAATCTGCATTTTTCTCTCCCTTACAATATTTCGCGAAATACTTGTACATTATTTTTGCATTCAAATTTTGTTAAATTCCAATAAATATTGAACGATTTAAAAGAAAGTTTATTTAAATCATAAAAATCTGCATTTTTCTTTCCCTTACAATATTTCGCGAAATGCTTGTACATTATTTTTGCATTCAAATTTTGTTAAATTCCAATAAATATTGAACGATTTAAAAGAAAATTTATTTAAATCATAAAAATCTGCATTTTTCTTTCCCTTACAATATTTCGCGAAATGCTTGTACATTATTTTTGCATTTTACTAGAGAGTCTCCATTAATTCTGTGTTAGAGTCGGTCTCGAATATATATCCGTTAGAGAGAAGCACGAATGAATATCGAAATCAAAGTCGGCATCTCTTCATATCCTGCTTCTCGTTCGTACTATATATATATACATATATATATATGAGAAGCTTATGGACCATCCGTAGTGCAATGGACGAATATACATTTGTACATATATAGATGTGCACATAAATGGTATATATATAAAGCTTGTAAAAGCTAAACCTCGCCTCTATTCGTAAGAGTTGGGCGCCTGAAGGCTCGTTTTCCGTTCTATCCGCGAGAGGTCGTGCACCGTGGGTCTCTCTCCGTGCGAGGATCTCGAAACAGCGATTACGATTAATCCGTGCAAGGAATACTCGAAAGAAGAACAAGAGAAGAGCAACAAGAGCAACAACAAGAACAATAAAATGCAAAAAAAAAAAAAAAAAAAAACAAATTAAAAATAGAAAAATTAAAAAATAAATGAGAAGAAGGAGAAGAAGAGCAAGAAAGCTAAGAATAAGAAGAAGACGGAGAAGATGAGGAGGAGGAAGAGGAATTGAGAGGAAGTGAGAACAACCAAGGATTATAATACGGAGAGATGGATAGAAAATACGAGAGAGCGATGATGCTAACCTCGATAATTGGTCGTTTGGAATAAAGGATTATTATAGTGAGCGCGGGGCTTGAATTCGACGCGCTAAACAAGTTGAGAGAAAATATTCGAGGCTAATATTGTTTCGAAAAGAAAAACAAACAGACAAACAAAAAAGATAATCGGTGCTTATTTATGTCGTCGATTTTTTCGTTTCGAATAAATAAACAAATACGAATAATTAATGAAAAATGAAGAAAAAAAAAAACATCGATTTCGTTCGTACTTAATGAATTTTTTTTTTTTGTATACGTCAAAAATAAACGATGTACCAATCTGTCATTTGAGGTTTTATGGTTTCCTTGAAAAATAAATGGGGGGTGAATTTCACGAGATCGTTCGGCACCCCCCGAGGACATGACGAGCCTTTTAAAAGAATATTTATTTGAAAAATATATAAATATACTCACACATTGTATGGACACGTAAAAAAAAAAAAAAAAAAAAAAAAAAAGTAAGAGGGAAAAGAAGGAGGTGCCGTAATTAATACAATGTGCGGGTAGGAGGAAACGGGATATTTTTTTACGAGGCCACCACCGCTGGAGAGGCGACCGTTTTTATCGCCAATTAAAGTTGGCGCGAAGGCTTAACGGTCTTTCGTATCTACGAAGGGAGAAGAAGAAAGAGAGAGAGAGAGAGAGAGAAAGAGAAAAAACGGACATACGCGTATAAAGCTAAGGGAGAAATGAGCTGTAGGGAAAAGATGGACCACAAGGAATGCGTCTCGACACCTCTTAAGGATCAAAAGATACAAACAAAAGAGAACGAGACAAAAAGACCAGAAAAAAAAATAATAATAAAAATACATATTTCCTTTCTGGACCATCGTTATATTCTATCTTTTCTCTCACGTCCACATATGTCCACGAGTCATTTTAAAGACGCGTTCACGCGATGAAAAAATTTTCTATATATATATTTATATATATATATATATGTATATATAATGCAGCCACACATTATACAAAAGACGTGGAAGATAAAAAACGAAATGGCACTTCTTTCTAACCAATTTGTATTAACATATATATATATATATATATATTTTTTTTTTTTTTAAATATATAGTATATATCTATTATATGTATTATATAAATATAGTGTACTTGTGGCTTTCCCCCATGACAAACGAGGGACTCGTCGGGCTCGGCAATTGAAACTCTCTCGACGCACCGTGGCTAATTTCACCGAGTGTGCCATCCTCAACGTGATGCTCGATCAATTTTTTTCTCTTTTCATTTTTTTTTCATCTCCATGCAGCTTCCTCGTACAGGAAGCTTTCATTTTGGAGCTAAACTAAAATCGTGATGTTCCTGACGGGCTACTCGAAACAAACGTTGCAATGGTGAAGAATTTTTCAATGGGGAAAAAAATTACAAAGAAAAATTGAAAAAAAAAAAGAGGAAAAAGAACAGTTGGTAATTTGTTTGTTTTGAGCAACATTCGTCTCGTTGTTTCTCGTGAATTCAATTGTTTTGTGTGTCCCAAGAACTTGAAATAAACTATAGAATTGTCAAACACTTCTTCTTTTTTTTTTTTTTTTTTTTTTTTTAATACGAATTTATACTCTCAACTATTTTTACCGTATCGTATTTCCTGGTATGTGCGAATCAAATCGAAGAGAAAATTACATCGAAGTATTGTGATGAAGAATTAGAGTTCAACTACGTTCAGGTATAAATTCGAACTGTTACACTTTGTGCACTACAGAACTCGTGTATACAGCCTTGACCAAAAGTATTGAACTCCGTAATACTACGTTTTTTTTTCTCTCGAAATTCTTTTACATCGTTATTTCTAATCGAATATCAACTTTTTAACAAATAGTGAGAAAAAGAGTGTCAAAAAATGGGAGTGTCTCCAAAATTGTTAAGTAAAACTTTTCACTCATTAGACAAAATTCTTTTAAACTCATAAAATTTTCGAGTTACTTCTTCTTTCTGAAAAAAAAAACCTAAATAAATGGGGAAAAAAAATGAAAAATTGTTTTTTTTTACTCAAAATTGCGTCTGATCACATGTCGTTTTTAAAGTTTTCGTTGCCAAAAAGTGAATTGACGCTTCGAAAAAAAAAAAAAAAAAAATAGCAAAAAGATGTAATTTTCAAAGTGACGTGCCGGGGGTAAAAAAAATCGAGTAAATAAAAAGAAAAAAGCAAAATGAAGCTGGATGTCTCCGCTTGAAAGTTCTACTCGCTGAATTGATTTACGATATTTTTCAACGGAGATATATGATTTTTTGTCTAAAAAGCAAAGTCCAGGTGTCAAAACTTTTGGCAGAAGTTGTATATAAAAATTTATATAAATAATATAACTATCTAGCGATGAATCAGAGTGTATAAAAGTGTATAAACTATACACTAATCGACAGTCCATATAAATGAATAAAAATATATATATATTGAACGAAAGGGATGAGGAAGCGAAGAGTATAGAGCCCTCATCGATGTATCCAATCGTGGAATTGATTTCCTTCTCATCTGAATATAATTTTCCATCGAAGCCTTCGTCGATCGTGCTTGGTGCTCGATGAAAACAAAATATATATATATATATATGTATATAAAGAGTTTTGTTTGTACCGCGAACCAGAAAAGATTCTTCAAGTGAATATACATATATACATAAATATATCGAAAGAACTTGATGGTGAGCAACTGATGCAGGACGAATAAGAAAGAGAGAGGGATGGGTTTGGTACATACGTAATGACTGAGTTATGCCGTAACACCTCGAAGGCATCGACGCCTTCGATCGATCCATTGTGCTCTCCTATCTTTCTTAATTTTTATTCCCCTCTTCTTCCTCACTTTTTCTCCATATATATATATATATACAGATATAAGAACACTGTGTACGATATTCATAATTGTATAAGTATATCTGTATATATTGAAGAAAAATAATATCGGTAGAGCCTTTGAAACGTACTCTAAACTGGCGTAAGTTCTCATTCGATATAGATATACATATTGAAAGCTTAAGGCCCTCAAATACGCCCACCTCTCGCGAGGCGTGATTCGTCGCGGAATGAGAGAAATAAAAATAAAAAAAACGCGAAAAGAAATCTTATGGAAGAGAGAGGCAGAGCGAAGGAGAGAAAAGATGAAAGGGAAGACTCACAATCATTTTGATGATTGCTGCTCTCAGAACCCACTTCGATCCTCACCAACAGTTTCGTTGATGCACATTTACGTACACGCATGCATATATCAATATACACACACTATTCTGCCACGTGATTTCTGTAATACGTCCAACACTCTCCTGCTATCTCCACGGATCGATCATTCCTACTACCAAACCATTATAATCGCATTTTCAACTTCGTGCAGCCGAGGAAACCTTCCGATTTCCCGCCAACTTTCATACATTTTTGGACACCATTTTACTAACGTTGCTGCTTTTAAGGGATTTTAGTCGAAACAATAATCACGAACTATTTTTATGCCAAAAAAACCTGTGGCGGAATCGACATTCCCAAAAATTCATTTCCGCTGGAAACTGGAAGCTTCATATTCATTAATATATTGAAAATCTTCACGAAGCAGGATATGAGCATATCGTTTTGCTCTGTTATCATGAAACGAACAATTTCGATAGTTTGTTTAATTGTTATTTTTTTTTTTTTTTTTCCATCATTCCGATTCCTAATCCTTTAAGGAAACTTGACAGATTCATTCGTCATTAATTAAGTGAAAACTTCTAAATCATCCTCTTAAAGATCGTCGAATATTGCAAGGATTTTATTTTTCTTTAATATTTTGTTGTTTGCAAAGTTTCATTAAAATCTCTCCATTTTTATGTGACGACACAACACCCTTAATGTGTTCAATAAAAACAAAGAGAAGGCATGAGAAAGCAAAATTGAACGAAACTAGGAAAGCAAACGAAAGACAACATTTAGTCGATAATTAACTGCTTTTGGATTTTGACATTTTTTGGGTTTGTTTGATGTAAAAAAAAATTTATGATATCGTCAGATTAATAATTTCTTAAAACCTCACATTTCTAGGGAATGACAATTTTTTGCAAAAAGTTATCTGAGAAATGCTGTTTTTAAACTACCCTCGTGTTCTGTTTGTAAAAAAAAGGAACAAGTGAAAAAGAAAAGGCGAGTTAAGAAAGAAAGGATTATTCTTGGCTCTTCTCGAAGCAGAAAACACACGTAATCGTGAGCAACGCAAAGAGCGAGGTTAAAATGAGTACGAGTACTCTTAAATCACGTGAGAAATGAGGGAAAGAATATATAATGTATCTTTGCAGTGAGTACATATACACACAGAAAAAATAATGCCAGAGAGTCGTCAGAGAAGAGTGAAGCTTATGGTTGAGAGCAAGTTAAATATATGTATAAATATAAAATACGTAAATACAAAGAATAAGATAAAATAGAAGTGCTGAAAAGAAAAAAGCTGTAGGATCTGATGAGTAAGAAGAAAAAAGACGGAGACAAAGTAGGAGCAAAAATGCGTCGAAAAATGCAGCAAAATTTTGGAGTGTCTGTTGGTACAGTCTTATACAAAGTGTCCGAGCGGTGGATCGATCAGATCGTAAGATTCCGAGCAAATAAGTCCTTTTCCATTTTTCTCTCCGACGCCCCAGAAGCGAGATACGAATGAATGAACGCCAGCCAATCAGTTTCGCCGTACGAAACAAGCGTAGAGTGGGGAGCGAGCGCAGCGGATTGGCCATCACTAAACATTGAATATCTCATTACCAGTGCAACGGAGAGAAAAACGTCCAACAACTTTTCTCTTCAGAATCACAAGATCTAACAGTTCCCATCGTTTTTTATGGAATTTTTGGGACAGCCTCTATACGCGGAGAGAAAAAAAGATAAAAATGCGACGGTCCGTGAACATTGGCAGGCGTTTGAAATACACTCGACTGAATTATGAACCGTAAAAAGTCTCGAAGTGCAGGAACTCTTGGAGGGCACCTTAAAACGTATATACTTACACAAATATATTAATATACATATGTATATGTACACAGAAGACGGTACGAACGGTAATATAACCGTATTCACCCTCGCGAAAACGCGCGTGCGTTGTACGAGAGGGTTATTATCCTGCGTGGATGTTTCTGGACCTTAGTGTGGTCTGCGGTCCAAACATGCATACATGTTGACTGCATACCTACAAATAATACTACACATAGGAACATACACCAACATATATGTATATATATAAGTTTGCATTTATGTTTTCTCCATCTTTTATTTTTGTGCCTCTCTTACAGGTAATGTCCCTTCGTCTCTCCTTCTCTTTTCCATATATGCGATCATGCAGGATGCCTGCACGAGTTCACGAGATGAAACAGAGTCGAAATGAAGGAGAGAAAGAGGGAGAAGGTAGAAAAAATAAATAAAGAAGGAGCAAGATCTCGACTGACTCTCCAAACCGCTAATATTCGAGTGGACCAAAGCGAATATGTGGAAGAGAAAGAGAGAGAGAGAGAGAGAGGAGAGAAGAGGAGAGAGTCTCGTTAACGCCGTCTCGTTTCGCGCAGCAAAGATGAACTCTGACCCGAGAAACGCGCGGGGCGGCACGCGGAATATAACCGTGACCGAAGAGCGAGAAAAGAAAGGGAGAAAGAGCGACTGAGAATGGCAGAAAGGAACAAGAGACGAGAACCAGAGAGGAAAAGGGTTAAAGAGGAGGAGATATATGGGAGGAGAAAAGAGGACAAATTTTCAAATTATACACACGATGCAAAAAGGTTTGTCAATTTCCAAAACGCATAGAGTGCAAAATTTTTTTATTTTACGTTTTTTTCCTGGAATCTCAATTTTTAAGGAAATTAAAATTCTATTATTTTCTTATAATTTCTCAAAAAAGAATCTTTTAGATTTGTAAAATTTAATTTAAAAAAAAATTCAATTAAAAAAAAAACGAGAAATGTTTGTTTCGAGGCTCGATGTATTTTTCGTCCAAAAACTACGTCAACGCCATACGTAAAAAGTCAAAAATCAAAACTGACTGTGAAAATCAACAAAATTGGCTATAAATGCGAAAATTTCAAAATACGTGTTTGCTTATTTTTTTTTTGGTATAAAAATCGATCTGACAAATATTTACGAATCAAAATGTGTCAGAATTTGAAAAATCAAAAGTTACATATGAAACGCCCCATATTTATATATTTATTCACCTATCTCTGTAAATATTATTATTATTATTCATTAAAAAAAAAAAGATTGCTATCCGTACGAATGATAATTCTTACGGTATTCAATTTGAATAATACTGCGCGTGGTTTACATCGGTATTTTCGATCCCGATGCCCCAACACGCCTTATTATCTCACGTAGCCTTCCATATTTCTCATTCTCGATATCGATTCCTTCGCATAAATATATATTCGACGGATGAACATAACTCATATTTACTAAAACTTTGAATACGAAAAAAAAAGACCTATATTCAAAATTATCGATAAAATTATACTAAAAAAAAAAAAAATTTCTAATTATTTACTTAAAAAAATTATTTTTTGAAAATAGAAAAAGTATAAACAAGGATTTATCACTTTTTCAATTCGTCCTGCCAACTAGTCCGCAATTTTTATTATAATCATTTAGAATAAGCAAAACTTTATTTTTTATTTTTTTTTATTTTTATATTCGAAAAAGAATCGAGAGCAGTATCTTCTTCTTTACATCTTTCTCGTCTGCTTTCGTTGTAAAGGTATGTGCCATATCGAGAAAGGTATGCACGCCTCGTCATGCTTCGACGAGAGTATTTTCGTACTTCTTATTCCCCATATTCTCATTCTTTTTCCTCCTTGCTTACGTTATTTTCATCGAACCCTTACGACGACGTACTGGTCTTTTTTCTTTTTCTCTTGAGCACTTTGACGAATACGCGACGTTGCTTTGTCGAATTATGCTCTTTTTTATATTTATCCATCTTTTCATCTTTCTATATAAACTTTTTTCTTCTTTCTCTCTTCTCTCTTATGGAAAACAACTGGTAAAAGTATCGGAGCATATGTTCGCAATAAGGGAGAAACAAGAGTGATAAAAACTCGGCGATCTTGTTGGTTCGCGATTGACACGTTTTGCCATCGGAATTACATACTTTTGAACCACGAGAATTTTATATTTTTCATGTACAGGGTGCTCCGAAAATCCAACTCGAAATTTTGGGAGCCAACAGAACTTTGGATTTCCAAAAGAAAAATTTTTACGCATTTTTTTCTACGATCTACCGTTCGCTGAGAATTAAATCATTTTTTCTAACGAATCTTTTTTGGTTCTAAATGGTCACTGGGACATTCTTAAATGTAAAAAAACATATGAACAGTCATTATTTATTAATTGCACAGACAGTTCGTGTAAAAAAATAGCAAAATTTCGTACTTTTTCATGAAAAAATTTAATTTCTGCTGAACTTCAATGAACATCGAATTGGCAATTTTTTCAGAAACTCTATACACTCCAAAGAGTCTGATGGAATTTTTTCAAAATTTTCCGTTCGGTGGTTTTTGTTTAAAAAAATAAATAAAGGAATGTTTCATTCAGAATTTCTAAATCTCGAGTTCAAATTCGTAATCAGCGATGCCTAAACCACTGGGTACCAAATTTCAAGTCAATTGCACGTGAGAAAAAACTCATGACACAAATGGTCAGCTACGCCCACACCCACGAACCTCATTTCTGGAACACCCCGTATATCTTGACAAAAAAATCAAATAAAATCTATATATGCATGTATTTTTATGGTACCGCGTCTCCGGGACTTACAAGGATGTACAAGAATGCACTTACGAGTGCAAGTCCCAAGACACCTGGGACCAATTAGATACTTTCACCGCAGTTCCCTGTCCGCTCGTTCTATGGACACTAAATGTCCGTACATTGAAACTTTCTTGTCACTTTTCTCGTTTATGTCGAGTTTCAAGAAAAATTGTGTACATCCCAGAGCACAGTAAATTTATAAAACTAGAACTTTTTACTAAAAAAAATTTGCAGTAAATCAACTTCCTCTCAAATATAATTATAATAAATAATTAATTATTAATAATAATTCTAATTAATTTCTCATTCTTTATCCTTTGGCAATTCCACGATTGTTCGTGGGTACGAAACATTTTTTTTCTTTTAAATCCTTTAATTCTGTCCACAATTTAGTAAACTAATAAAAAAAAAATTTCTATTGTTATTAATTTTGATTAAAATAAAATATAACCTCGAAAAAAATCTCGTACCTTCAGTTTCTTAAGAAAATTTTTTTTTTGCAATAAAAAAGAAAATTTGCACGTGGTGAATAAAAAAAAAAAAAAAGGAAGAAAAAGATAAAAAAGGGAAGTGTTTCGAGGAGAAGCCACGGGTCCAACCGCGTTCAAGAGCTCCCGGTGATTCGTGATTCAGTTAGGGTTGGAGTTTGAGGTTTGAGGTCTCGCGTCATTACGTCGCGCACGCTCGCCAACCTTTTTATTATTATTATTTCCCATTATCATTATTTTTTATTATCATTTGTATTCCAAAACTATTTTTTTATAAACCAAAAAAACAAAAACAATAATAATTTTTTTCCATTTTTTAACTATGCGTTAAAAACAATTGATTAAACGAAAAAATTAACGATCATTATTATTTATATTTCATCGCATATGCGTCAGAAGGAAAAAAAGAGTTGAAAAGATTTTAAAGAAACTTTAATAATGTGCAAAAAGCTTGAACTATTCCAATTTACCCCTTAATTCTTATTGCAGTTCTCACACGTAATATTCATCACGAGAAATTCCTACGAGAAAGAGGTTCGATGGTTAACGACCCTCGAGAATATTTTACCCCAGGGTGCATTAACGTATGCACACAAATATATATCTTCGTATATGTGGCTGACGAGTATTTCTCGTATTCAAGAATTTCATTTCTTGTATCCTTGCAAGTACACATATTCATGCGAGTAAATACATCAAAATTATTTCAGAGGTATATCATCAGTGCGAATAAAATTTGCAAATATCATTAACGCGATTATATTCGAAGAGATATAATGACGAAATAATAACGACTCGAATAATAATAATAATAATAATACGTTGGATGCACCATCGAAAATAATTCAGTAAAGCCCAAAAAAAAAGTCTTCAACAGATTGAAATTTGATTGTAAAAAATCAATAATTGTCTCTGCACTAAAAAAAAAAAAATTTAATTATGAAATTTTTAAAAATTGATCAGTTTTTCAATCACTATTTCAATTAAATATTCAAAAAATCTTCTACGGTGTAACTGTGTCACGTGACTGTCAAATATAAATTTTTATTGAAAAGTTATTGCATTTTTTTACTTGTTTGAAGAACCTTTTGTTTTTTTTTTTTTTTTTTTTTTTTTTTTTTAATTATAGAACCCAAAATTCTATAGGACTGTAATAAAAATAGGTTTGAAATATTTTCTACAAGTCCAAAGAAAGGTTTCGGTTCGGTTCCGGTCAGCCCTCAGGCATTATAAGACGCATCGGCTACTCGTTTTACGCATCCTCCTCTCAGAGCATACATCACACTCTTTCATTCCTTCTATCCATACAAACACCACCGTAAACTCAAGATTTTCGTGCGTGCACGCACAAATACTTGCTCACGAGAGATTTGATCCTGACTGGACGCGAGAGAGTTCGTTCATACGCTTGAACCGCTGTGCCAGTAATTATTATTACCAACGCGAGAGTAGCTGCTTGCCAACAAAAAGCGATTTGATCACAGCAGTGGTCAGTTATACTCTGAAGTAAATACATAATATCTGTCATTATTATTATTATTATTATTATTATTATTATTATTATTATTATTATTATTATTATTATCATTATTATTATTTTATTATTATTGACATTGTTATTACATTTAAGATTTTTTTAACCCAAACACATTTTTTCTCGCATTTTTTATATCATTTTATTTAGAAGAAAATGTATTAATGAATTAAATGTTCGAATTATTACCAATTATTATTATTTTATTTTTAACAATTATTTTTGGTTTTAGCAATTTTTTTTTGTTCGTATATTTTACTCTTCTATTTTAAAAAGAAATTTCCGTAGTCTGGTTTTTGTTTGAAAAAATGAATAAAAAGTTAATTTTGAAGTCAATTTTTTTTTCTTTAATATACTTTTCCAATGTAATTAGCAGATTAATTAATTTTCCAGAAATTTGAAAAATCTACGAAAAAAAAATCAATAAAATATTAATTTTACTAATTTTTTCAATGAAATTATATTTATTTTATTTTTATGATATTTTTTTTCATAGATTTTTCAAATTTCAAATTTCCAAATTTCCAAATTTGTTATAAATAATTATTTTAAATCTTCACTTTCAAGTAAATTCGTTTTTTTTTTAATTGGAAATGATATTTTCAAGCACTCGTTTTTATGAACTTAAAAAAAAAAGTTCTCAGCCTTAATATTTTCCACCTGTGACAATTTTGATGGCTAAATAATGAGGGTTCAAAAAAGTCGAGAGGCTCGATTACTCTCTCGGTTGGACAATGATCGTCAAAATTTTTAATTCATGACACACCAAGTAGCGAAAGAAAAAAAAGAGGAGAGGGAGGGATTTCTTGACTACGTCAAGGGAATGAAGAAATTGATGAGTAGCGAAAAAAAAATTATGTAGAGCGAGAAAAGCGTGTGCAGGGGTGTCTTTTAGGGGTGGGAGGTTAGTTGTCAGCCCAGCAGTGAAAAATTCGCCAATTAAAAAAATCTCATTTCTCCGGGTAACGAGGGGCTGCCGGGCAATTAACGTCAGCGAACGAAAATGATTTATGGGAAGCTGCTGCTGGAGTGGGGGCTGATTTTTCGCACACTGAATTTTTAACGTACAGCAATATTCATTGCTAACAATCAAAAAGGCGTATCTCCCATTATTGGGTATTTAAAAGCTTGACAGAGAGACTTTTTCGACTCTTAACAACGTCAACAACGCTCCAGTCTGTTTTTTTTCTAGCGAAAGCTCATCATAAATGAGTGAAATTATAGAACGAATTGTTCGAGAATTTTTCAGACAAACTTTTTCGAGCTAAACATCTGATTCGATCAAAATGTCAGATTTTCAAAACACTTTAGCGATTTCCATGGTAGACGAATTTTTTCTCAAAAAAGAACGAATTTCAACTATTTATTTACATAAGAATATTCGTGTCATCAAAAAACTATGGCTGTGAATATTTTTTTTTACACCGACGACCAGGGACCGTGGACAAACGATACATTCATCACTATTTATTGTTGAAAAAAACAGTTCAATAATCGAAAAGCTGCAAAAAAAGGCCAAATAATCAAGAGAAAGTCCTTCACTATTTTAATCTCCGTCCACAAAATATTATTTAACCTAAATTGTACGATGCTGCGATTTAGTCACATAAAACTTATATCATTCAGGGTTCCTCGTATTCCTCAAAGTCAAACGCTCCTCGATCGACAACATAGCGCACAATAAGTAAAAAAATAATAATAATAATAAATCGCGAGTTTCGATACAAGAGTTCTCTTGAAACAGTAGACGGTCCAAGGGTGAACGTCATTTGCGACCAATTTCACGCCGTTAATTACTTACTACTGTTACCCGAGATCCGCTCCCGCAAACACTCGACGCTCGTTTCATAGCCAAAACAAAAGCAACCCCTCCCCCCTCCTGCCCCTCATCCCGACGCCCATGTTATTTCCAAACATTGACCACAATAAAACATTCATGTTTTAATTATTCCACAATTTCTTTGTTTTTAAACTTTAAGAAAATATATAAAACAAGACTTACTCTTCTGGACTTCGACCCATCGGTTGAATGTGTAAAAAAATGGCCCGAATGCAAGCCCGAATGTGTCTGTAATTCTTTTATTAATTCTGTGGAAAAATACTTTTCATGAGACAACAACGAAATTCTGCTCAAACTAACGGTCGAAAAGTGTAATATAATCGCTTCGTGCCTACTCGTACTCACTCACCAAAGTAAGAATGTGTAGTCATGTATATGTATACTGGTGGTGACGCCAATAGTGAGAAAAAGTAATTTTTGGAAGAATAATTTGATGTATGTACATGACTACACATTCTCACTTTGGTGAGAGTGTCGAGTAGGCACGGAGCGATTGTAAAAATAATTTTGAACTGAAAGAATTCAATAAAATCTGAAATCGTATAATTCTTCGGTAAGAAGACGCTGCTGGAGGTAAGAAATGGTTAAATGACAAGTAGCTCGGTCGCTGGAGTCGGAGTCTGTTGAATGTGAGTTACCGGCTGGAGAACTAGTGGGTGGAATTTAGTTGAGCTGTCAAGCGGTAGAGAGCGGTTGGATCGGGCCAACATGGCCACGTGCTAATCGAAGCCCTCCGCGCTCCCCCGAGTGTCTCAGGACATACGTGTTTACGTGCAGTGTTCGTGGACGTCTGAAGTTTTAACGTATCCACAACAACAACAAAAACAAAAAAAGCTATTGTCCTCGTGCTCGGTCGACGAATTCTGTTCATCGAATCGTTCCGCATCGCAGAGTTTAGTGACCTTGGTCCTACGATTGAAAATAACGGGGAGTGTCAGACGAGAAAATGTTCGATGATTCAGGGATCTAACGGTTTCGGGTTTAGAAAATGACAATATAAAAAAAAAACAATCCGTCATCCGGAACGAAAATAATATCGATTTGTATGTTTATATAAGTTTTTCGAAGTGCACGAATGTTCGCTGCTGGAACAAAGTGCAATGATTACTGTCACTTGCTCGTGAGTTCTTATCAATGCTCGAATCGACATTCATTCACGTGACGACTTTGTTAATTGGTGTTTTCGCGTTCACAACGATCGTCATGTCCTCCTCGACTACTGCTGCCAATTGCACGTGCACCTGTCAACAACCAGTGCTTGATTCAGACGCGTGTGTTATTATCAATGATGCCACGACAAATTCTTCGTGCGTTAAAACCTTGACGAACCGCGAGAGAAAAGATACTCGAGGCGAACGTGTTGTCGCGGGTTATCGACCACATGGAAATCTAGCCAGACTTCTCTTGGACAAGCAGAGAGCTGACGAACGCCTCAACAGTTACGACAAAACACGAGTCAGTACTTTTTTACGATTATTGATAAACACTCACATAATTATTAGTGAAAAAATCATTAAAAATATATATATATTAATTGACCACAATAAATGAATAATCATTTTGTATAAAAATTCACTAAAAACATAAATACGAATCGTTTGAATAATCGTTTTGGTTAAAAATTGTGCAAAAAAACATGAAACCAATTTTTTTAAGTACGAAATTTCCAAAGTAGAGTAATTATTTTAATTATCTACTGACTACGTCCATAAAAAAAAAGCCGATCGTGATTTTTCGAACTCACTCGTTGTCAGAGTCGCAGACTCATCGAAATATTATGAAATAATAACGATATAATTCAATTTAGAAACGAAAGTATTTATTTTTTATTTTTTTTATGTTCATTTTACACACGTTTTAAAATATATTTGGTTGTCAAATAATTTTCACAGTTTGTATTTAAAATCATAAAACGTAACGATTCTTTTTCAGCATTTTAAGAATAAAATTGAATGCATTGATCGAATCGTATTTTTTTTTTCTGTTAGTCTCAATCTCCGTTTAGTCACAAATCGTGAGTCTTTAGTGCAGACATTTAGCTCAGCTGCAATCACAATTCTTTGCTACGAAGCTTTAGCTGCCCATAGATTTCAATTAATCAATCAACGCTGTTCTATTGTTCGTCGTGATCGCGCGCGTCACTAATTCGTGCAATCAATCGCCCTCTACGAGAAAATAACTTGTATGCGCGTAGAGAGTCGAAGTCGAAGGATTCGCGAACACGTGTGTGTGTGTGTGTCGCGCTCAGTCGCCTCCTGGAGTTCACGGTGCTGACCTCAGGTCCGTATAAATCTCAGGCTCGAAGGCCCTTGACTACTGTCACAAAAAAAATTCCCCAATGCCTGTTTTTTTATTTTCACAAATCGACGATTAAATTTTTTTTTTTTTTTGACATAACACAAGTATAAAGAATGAAAAATTTTCCATCGAAAAAAATGAAAAAAAGTCTCTGGAAAAAATTCGTGGCTCGAATAAAAAATCAAAATAATTAAATATCCAATTCAAGATCGCTTGGGATCGAAGTCAATAATTTACAAAAATATTATATTTTTATTAATTCTTTCACAAGTTTTTCTAATTTAATTAAAAATTCATTGAATTATTTATTTTTGTAATTATTGATCGAATACAATGTTTTACTGTATAGAAGAGTAAGCAGGAAGAAAATTCCTTCATAAATAGCAATTGTAGGGTAAAACAAATCCCAGCTCGAGCCCCAAACTTTTAATCGGCCTTCAGTAACTTTATTACTGAACTAAATTAACGTAATTTTTTAGAAACTCCCAATAGACGAATAAAAAGTAATTAAAACCCACGATTTTGACCTGACCATAAATGGACGTTAAAAATATTGATTTTCGAGTGGAACTCGCGATAAGTTTTTTCCCCGAATCGTATAATACTTACACCATGTTTTTTTATTTATTTTTTTTTTTCATATTTTTTTTCAAATACCAACAAAATTTAATTGCTCTTCGTAAATTATGAGCTGCACAATAGTTTCAATGTTTATACGTCGATACTCGTGTTTTTTTTATATACATATATATTTAAAAACATAACGAACGGGTTTTGAAATCGGTTATAACGCAGAATTTGCGAGTTCTTCTCTCTCGCGCAATGTTGTTTTATTAGTTTTTTTGTGTGTGTGTGTGTGTGTGTGTTTTTTTTTCGTAATATTTTTTTCGTAAAAGGCCCATGCAACTTGGGCAACCGCAGCGGGAGGAAGAGGGAGATAGTGAGATGATGGGAAACGATGCCAGAGGAGAGGGACGGTTAAGGTCTCGGGCCAGTAATAATTAGTACAATTACCGCGCAAGGCCAACCACTGCAGGCTATGCCGAAGTAAAACGCGAAAGATATTGTATATGTATATAAATATATATATATATATATATAGAGCGATAAAAGCCGAAGAGAGCACCCGAAGAGAGTTTTGCTTCGTGAAGATTCAAGCCCCCGTGTGCTTCGTAATTACGGATAATTACGTCCTCGATATTCCTGAAAACATCAACCGTGGCGGGTCTTCGCAATCCTCGTACACTCTCTTAACCACCTTTTTTCTCTCTCCGTCTCACTCTCTTTCTCTCTCATTCTCATTTGATGCTCAACCATTTTCACGTTTTACTCGTTCGTCTACTTATTGATATTCATTATTGTCAGTCCGTCAATTTGCTCATTTTCATCACGATAAGAAACATGAGTTTTTTCAAAATCGTACACGTCAGTCGATTCCTCTACTTTTAATTCATTTCGTCTTTTTTTTCTTCCTGTTTTTGTTTTTTCAGTAGAAAAATAAAAGGCTCGATTTTTAAGACGATTATTGAATTGCTGCTTGTCGAATATGAGGCAATTAACCCATCAAAGACACACTGGGTCATTTTGACCCCCATTTATTTTTCAGTCTCACTTATTCCTGCCTCAAAAAATGAGAAAAATTCCTACCCCAGAAAATGAATTATTAAAAAATCGGAAATAAGTCAAATTTACTCGTTCAAATAAATACTTTTTTAAGAAATTTCGTCAGAGCACTAATTTAAAAAAAAATAACATTTTGAACGAGTATATCGTCGGTTACTGAACTCAAACACATTAAAAATTGAAGAAATTATGATTTTTTCATTAAAATGCTCATTCTTTCGAATGTCAAAGTTTTCAATCATTTTTTTCAACACTCAAATCTTATTTTTTCCATATTTATATGATGTACACGTTTTAAGCAACGTTTAAGTGTACGTCTTATTTTTTCCAATGGAAACTGATTTAACAGGTCGCTGAAGTACGCTTCGGGTCAAATTGACCCAGTGTGTTAACGAAGAGTTAAAGCTGTTAAATTTGATTAGAAATGATTTTAAAAATTTCCCGATTCATAGTTTTACTCGAATTCGTTGTTGTTTCGATATCAAAACAAAATATAATTTTTATTCCTTTACGTCAAGGTCAAGGTCACAATTTTCCACGCGTTTCGACCATCAATTGTGACGAAACGTTTCCATCCTATCATTTTTTTGTGTGGGCAAAAACATTTTTTTTCACCGATCGGTACAGCGGGATCGAGTGTTGTCACTTACGAAACAACGAAGCGACTGATGCATGGCGAAAAAAATGACATAAAATATAAAAAACATTTTAAAAAATAAGATAAATTGAACTCGTGACCCATTGGCGAATGATCTGCGAGTTTTCAGGAGCGAATAACCTTCTGAGAGCGTAGGAAGCGTCTGTGTACAAGGAGGCAAATTTACCTGGTGGTATTTTATTTTTTTGAAATATTAAGTGACTGATGGATGAGGCGCCTGGGGTGAAAGAGCAAAAAGAAACGCGTAGTGTTTCGCAGAACATAAAAAATAAAGTAACGAAAACAAAGAATGTAAAATAACTCGACGAGAGAGATCTGAGTAGAAAAATTTACGAGAAAAAAAAAAAAAAAAGAACAGTAGTTACTAAAAAATCTCGATAAATTCATTTTTCTTAAGATTCAAAATTGAAAAGTAATTTAAAAAAAAAATCAAATACACTCTAATTAAATGGTTGACGGACGAAAAAATTCTGTGATATCGATTGTGGCTTCAATTTCTCGTTCGTTTCGGAAAAAAATTCTAATAAGATGGTGAAAAAAAAAAACAGTCCATCTTTTCACGAATTCGAGTCATGTTCGAGAGGGCGATGTGAAAATCCATACAAATGAATTTGGCAAATTCGTTGAGATGCACCGTCTCGGACGAGAGCTTTCAACTGTACTCGTATAAACGCACAAAATGTGAGAGAGATGCCTTCGTTAGGTGGTTTTGAGCTTTGGATAGAAAAAATAAGGAAAAAGTCGATCGGAAGGAGAACGCGAATGCCTCTTACGGTTAGTTAAACACGACGCCTTTTTCCAATCAGAGGAAAAATCCAGCACGCGCTCTTCCACTGGTTTGAACATGGACTAACATTTATATATATATATATTTGTTTTTACACGATATGTATATAAATTCAAGTTTCCTTTACTACGTACGATAAACGTTATATATATCTACATATATATAAAACTCTGTAAGTTATAAATAAGGTAGTTTAATGCCTGCAGGATATTATATTTATAAGCTATAAATTTGCTTTCTCGCATATCTGAAATTCTTTCACCTCACCGAACTCTCCGTTCGTATTGATTTACCGACTCGAATCTACGTAATTGGTCAACTTGGTATAGAAAAACTTGATCACGGATATAACAAATTATTTAAAAAAAAAAAAAAAAAAAAAAAAAAAAAAAAAATTTAACTTCAAATAAAAAATATCGTTATTGTAAAAGTATTTTTGAGATGAAATAATAAATCGTCTGTAGACCACATTTTATGGAAAGAAGGATTCATTTATATTTACTTCTCTGTTCTGGTCAAAGGTCGCAGACTGACTTTAATCTCCTTCTTATGATGTTGAAATTTCCAACGTTGTAATGCAACGAAAATCTTTTATAGTTTATAACAGAACCGAAAATTTACCAATTGATTAGAGAGAGAGAGAGAGAGAGAGAGAACGGGTTCGAAGACGAAACAAACGTCAAACTCATTCTGACGACGAATTTTCGTTAAGTTATTTATTGACTTATGTCAACTTTATTAATTTATTTAACCTCTTAAGTGGGTGTGTACACTGATACGTAAACATTTATACAGACACACAAATACATAAAAATAGTGGGGATGTTTGGGGCGCCTGTTGTAGACCGCGAAGCTCTTCGAATTCCTGAGGCGTGTCGGATCGCGAGTCAAACGCATTCTCTTCCTGTGCCATTATGTTATTGCGCGATTCCCTGGGTTATGCGTCCAACTATCGCACACATCTGTACAACTGCATTTGCACCAGCTTCGTGCCAACATTGGACTCTTATATATATTTATATTTGTCTGGGATACACATGAATGTCTGTAGACATTTGAAGCACGCGTACGTGCCTATTCCTATAAACTCCTCTATATATTGCCTCTTTTTCTCCTTCTTTATAAATGTCTATATATATATGAAAATTGTAGATGCATTGCTGAACAATTGTGGTATAAACATACAGCAAGTATAACATTAAAAGCGTGCGTGACCAGAGTCATCAGAAGCCTTTTTTCTTTCGTTCTTTTTCTACTTCTTTCCGTCTTATTATCATCGATGTCAACGCACAGATATTCTCGTTACTTTTCAAAACATTATTTTATTGGCGTACTAAAAATGTCGATGTGAAAAAAAAAATTGTTTTTGTTTAAAATTCTGGTCTTGAGAAAGCTTTTCAGGATAAAATCCATTCATAACTGAGTTGTTTTTTGGCTCCTTGGTACACGATGGACGATTTTTTGGCTGATTTTTTTTTTTTTTTTTTCATTTTCTGATGCTTAGCACTTTCGGAACTTTGGTTGAGAATAAAGTTTTTTCCACTCACATCCGTTTTACTCAGTTTTACAAAAATATCAAATTTTTTTTTGAGAAATTTCGATATCGTTCAGAGAAACAATAAAATTATTTTATTGACAAAAATGTTATTTTCATAGAGCTCGAAACTTTTTCGAAAAAAAAGAAAATTTCAAAAATTCCACGAATTAAAACAAAAATAACAAAAATTGGTGGATAAAAAAGTAATTTTCCGTTGTAATGGGATAAGAAAAAGTTGAAAATAATGAAAAAGATGGTGTAGGAAGAAAATATTATCAGCAAATAAAAGGGGAATTAGAAGAAGAAAAAAATGTTGAAGTGGTGATTGGCACGTCGGAGTAGGAAGAGAGACAGCGAGGCCCTGAGACGTTGGACGTTGATTTAGGTGGCTGCGATTTCCGACTCTGCTACCTGTCGAGTATTTCGCGCTTTGGTTCTGTAATGCACCTATAACATAACCTCTGTAGAGGTGCATATAGAAAGAGAGGAAAAAAAGAAGGAGTGAAAACGAGATGAGGAATACTTAGACACACATCAGCGATGCCTTGTGGCGTTGTGAGTTGGTGTATAGTGCGAAAGAGAGGGCGCCCCGAGCGCCACAGAACTCGCCACTAATGACACGAAGAGGAATGTTGTCCCTGGGACTCGCGCCCTCACAGCAACGCCACATAACCCCATCTTTTTCTTCCCAACACACGAACACACATACATATATGGATAAACTTCGCGACAGCTTCCATAGTTTCGTTGCTATATACGCGAGCTGTACACCTGGGGAGAGCAAGGCAACGTCAACCTGGTCTCACACCAAGGAAAACATTGCACGAAGCCCAGTAGCCGAGTCTCTTCCCAGCCAGCCATTTGTTATCCACGATGAAAAAACTCGAAGAAAAATAATAAAAAATGTAAGAGTAAAAACGTCGAATCAAAGTGTGATGATGGCGAGTCCACCTCCCAGCTCTTTGTTCATAGGGTGTCCTGGATATCGTTTCTAAAACTTGTACAACCGAAAGATCGCGATATTCTGAAGAGAAAAGTCTTCAGCAACGTTCCTGTCTGAAGCATCAATCATGAGTTATTAAATAATTAGTGTTGAGCATTCTGTTGGGCTGGTACAACAAAAAAAGTTCTGGCAACCATAGAACCATGGCTCATGGGTCTATTCACTGCATCCAGAAGAGCAGAGTCCACGTCATCCCTTTCGTCTCTACATTTATATCATCCCATCACATTCCCTGTCACTGATTCCTCGATATCTCACAAACGATGCATCAGAGAGTAAAATGGTCCAGAAAGATTTTTTTTTTTATTTTTATTTTTTTACATTTGATAATCTTTCTTTAACCTTGGATTCCAACTTTAAGGACACTGTTTATGTACTTATAAAATGTTTCAACTCTACGTGGGTATATAATACAAGGATGAGACGCCATAACTGCTCACCGGGACAACACATAACCCAGCATGTGAGGAACGACAGAGGAACTCCTCGAAGCTGCAATTAGTGATACACGTACAATCCCTCACAAACCCCAGGACAACAGTCCTATGGTCAAAGCCATAATTAAAATTGTCCGACTACCTTTTCCAACAGCCATAAGACCGGGAGTTCAAAAATATCGTACCCGTCCAACTGGACGCTCATCTTTGATATGTTTTTGTTTTTTTTTTTAATTTTTTTTCCTTTTGTTTCTTTCACTATGCATTTCTACTTCGAAATTACTGACGCTCAGCGTGTGCACTCTCTATTATCCCTCTGCGGGAATTAATCCTTTCTCGCCTCTTTACTCACCCGGTAGGCGGAATTCAACAGACACCTTGTCGTGTCATAACGAACTTCTTGCCTCGTCATCATTTTATTTCCACTTTAATCGCGGTTCAGAGCTTCCAGAACTTAACAATACTCCGTTGATCCTCCTATTCTTTTATCAAATTTCGTACTTTCCTTATTAGCTCATTCGAAATATTATTTCGGTACTTAAAATTAAGTGAACACGATTTCTTAAGTCCAGATGGAAAAATTTCGATGCAAAAATACAATTTTGATGATTTTTTTTCAATTAGCTTTTGATCCAAGTAAATTTCTTGCAGTGACGATCGCAAGATGATTTTTTTCTTTTTCCTCGGAACAAATATTGTTTTTAGGATATTCGGGACATGTCAAAAATTTCAATTACGTCGACCATTCCGTTATCGATATATTTGCTCTCGAGACAAGCGTTCCCATTGTAAAATCTTACGATTAATTACTATTCCCATTATCGATCGAGCTCAAATCCATCATTTTTCTTTTTTCATTATCTCGCTGTTTTTTTTTTTGCCCATCTAAAGAGACGAAATGAGCGAGTGGAGGGAAAGAAAGACGCGGTTGAAGTTGACAAAAAATTGGCGAGAAGTTGTGAAAAAAGTGATGAAGAGGCGGAGAGAGAAGGAACAGAGATGGACAAACTACCATCAGCAACAAGTGTCCCCCGTCGAGAAAGCAAAAGCATTCCTAATTATGCCCCAAGCCTTTTTAGCGCCTCTACGGTTAGCTCGTCCTTTCCGTAGCTTTTTTTCGTCACTCTTCACACTGCTTTCGCGTAATAGGTGTACCCAGAAGCAATGCAACATCTGAAATGAGAGAAAAAGGATCGAGAGAGAAAGAAAACAATATAAACCGAGAAAAGGATTAAAAAAAAAAAGAAAAAGGAGGATTGAGAGAAAGAGATGGAAGAAAAGAGGAAAGCTATAGCTCGAAAAGGAAGAGGAAGAAGAATATTGTAGTTGGCAAACCCCCCCGAAGCGAAACGGGACAAAAAGCCTCCTGATTGCATTTTCGTATAATAATTCCCCCATCGTTGCTGAGAGTCTTGGGCGACGACGAGATGAGGCGAGACGCAATCACAGAGCGAGAGAGAGGGAGAAGAGAGAATGTACCAAAGGCGCGAGTAAATTAAATCGATTTCGCCGATGCACTTCGGATAATTGGTCGTTATATTAGCGTGCCTTTCGACTCGTATGCGTTTCTCTGTGTTTGAGTCTAACGCACATAAACTTCGAGTGCGAGTAACAATAATTTTCTATCTTATTTTTTTTTTTCCCCTCTTTTTTTTACTGTGCATTCTCTTAATTGGCTAATTATTTGGACCCTCGTCAACTCTCTTGGGACTTGGAACGAATCGGTGATCTCGATTTGTGCTTCAGTTAACTTTGATGCGTGGGTGTTTCCTCCTTAATTATACGTGCTTTTAAAACTCAATTCTTTTGCTTATTTTCATTCATTTCTTTCTCGTAATCGATTTTTTTTCATTGCAAATGATAATTTTTCTTTTTTTGTTAATCAGTTTCTTGGAAATTGTATTTATTGTGTTTGTTAATCATCATTTTTCGGACTAATTAGAATTTGGTACTTTTTTCTGATCCCACTTTTGATTATTGATCGTGACGGTCTTGTTTTTTTTTTTTTTTTGCTGATTCAGTGGTACAGTGTCGACAAAACCAAAATTCGGGAGGACATCCTTAAATTATGGGTTCCTCTTGGCGCTGGACCGCACAACAATCTGCCGGACAAAGCTGCTGAACATTTTCTCGCCCGATCGGCCGAGAGATCGGACTCTTTGCCTCTCCAGGCTTGGCATTCGATCGCCAGATCCGCCCTCTGCTGGTTTGTCAGTCAAACGTCTATCAATGGGTGAGTCTTTTGCAAGATTTTTTTTTCCAAACCCCATTCCTTGACCTTCCATACAATTTTTCCGATCATGTTTCATTTTTTTTTTCATTAATCGAGTGAGCAATGTGTGGTGACAATATATTTGTCAATCAAATTCATTAGAATCCAATTTCTGGGAACGGGTTTTTAGTAATTACTTCATGGGCAAGTATATTTTTCCAGCTCATATGAAACGATTTGTTTTTTTGTTTCTTTTTTTTTTCACATGAAAGGGTTGACAAAAAAAAATCCATTTATTTCATCATCGAAATGGAAAATCATGAATTACAGTTTGCGAACGTTAAAAAAATCGCAATTTGTAACATTTATTTTTAAATTTATTTATTTTTCGAATTTAAAATTCGAAAAAAATCGAAAAACGAAAAGATCGAAGTATTTTACGTAAAATGAAAATTGAGTGAAAAAAAAAACATTGGAACCATGGAGACGGATGGTAGTTTTAATCCCTGTCCATCGAAAATATCAGCTTGCCATAAGAAAACCTCCCTGGAGATGAGGATGAGGCGAGAGTTAGTCGAGGCACAAGATCGTTTGCGAGGTGATGAAAGGGGGCCTTACCATCTTGCCGGTTAATTAATAACCACGCGAGATACAATCTCCGCCTATCTCTCACAGCTATATATATGTATATTGTGTGTGGATATAAAATGTATATATAACATGTAGAGGGCCTTAAGAGAATCCAAGCTGCTGCTGTACATTTCAAGCTGCCAGAGGGTTTCTTTTTCCTTCTCACTCTCTCTCTCTCTCTCTCTCTCTTTCTCTCTCTCTCACCTTGGCTCATCTTCCAGCTTGTGTGTACGAAAGATGCTCCCTTCGCGACTCATCCTAGCACATCATACACGATGTATATATAAACTACCGAGCAGAGGCAGCCTCCGTATGAGATTATTGATGACCATCTTTGTTTGTCCTCCGTTCTATACCCACATCGAAAGATTCATCTTCGTCTCTCTTTCTCTTTCTGTACTTTCTATCTCTTTCTCTCTCTCTCTTTTTCTTTGACTCTCCGTCTTTCTCTTGTGTTTTCTTTTTTTTTTTTTTTTTTCATTTATTTTTCTTCATTTAGTATTTCTCTATCTAACCTTTTCATTCGAACCGTTTATTAAAATTCATCTCGTGTGATTAAACATTCAAATCTTTCTGCCACGAAAGATAGATTGAAAAAACATTTCTGATTTTGAGAAAATTGTTTCGTATTTTCTTCCAATGAATTTTTGTAGTTTTTGTTTTGTTTAATTTTATTTTGATATTTTCTCGACACGTTGTTAAATGTGTGTTAATAAATATTTGTCTTTTATAAATTTCTACAATCTCGTTTTGAGGGATTTGCTGTGATGAATTTTTTCGAACTGCTTAATTCGAACTAAATGTCTTCGGACAAGAAATGTAGGAATTTTTTTTACAAATCGAAGAATGTTTTAGAAAAAAGCTACTCTTTCGAAAAAAAACATTTGGTCTTTGAATAAAATGCTGTTTAATAGAATCAAAGATTTTAACGTCAACCATCTTTTTATTGAGTTTTATATTGATTTTGTTGATCGGTCCACGATTCATCGTCCAACTAAATGTCATTTGGTTCGATGAAAATTGTTCTTTTTTTTTTCTCGGTTTAAACAATTGTTTTAATTTAAAAGATACGAAATGAGGTTTTTCGACAAAAGTGACAAAGTGATTTTTATTCGTAATGACTGTGATGCTGATGACGCGTTTGTTTCTCGCGAGTCACGACAAATCAACGAGAGTCCTTGCGCGTTTCAGAACCCACGTATATAGTGAAGATGTTGTGTTTATGGGTCTTGTGAATAAGATGGTGAATGCGAGACGAACTCTCTCGGTAGTAACAACTCACCAAATGATGATGGATTTTATATGTGACCGCCCATGGAATTATCACATCAGCATAAAGTATAATGAATTTTTTATCTCTCTCTCTCTCTCACTACTCTCATCTTTTCTCTTTCCTTCTCGGTCCAGTCTCCGAAGCGTTTTTCTTCAAAGAATTTATATCAGGATGGAACGAATAATTATCTTGTCAGTCTCGATGATTATTATCATTTTTGTATTAGGATATACATTTACTTATACTTTTTTTTTTTTTTTTTTTTTTTTTTTTTAATCACCTGACGACAGGAACGAACTGTGGGAAAATTTGCATCGCTCCTGCACCGCGGTAGGTCTCATTCGGATCATTTGTTTTAGATATCAATCGTACGGGATGCTGTGCGTTGAAATATTTTCAATTAAGTAAAATAAACTGCTTCACACTTTTTTCATGAGTTTTTTTAATTTTCACAAAAGTTTTGTGTAAAGTTTAATTGAATATTTGAACAGATTGACAGTAGATGCGTATTGCAGGATTTTTTATTATCCAAGAAAATATCAATAATCGTCGTAGTCAATAAATAAATATCAATAAATTTATCGTAGGATGTTAGATTTTAAAAATTCAGTAAAATCTTTTCGTATTATTATTTAATCACTTTATACACGCGCGAGAAATAATATCGATAATTATTGACAGTTTATACTCCAGTCGTTGGATTTTAAGGATTTGTTAGCTATTTTTTATCACACATTCCCTTCCTCCCATTCTCCTAAAAATTAAGAATCATAATTGCAAGAAGCGCGAAGTTTAATCTACGTCTACATGATTTTGTGTGAGTTCGTATGTGTGCGAGCTCGAACCCGAGTCACCTGGGATGACGTGTACCCTTCGTTCCCGAGGCGCTTCGTATCCCGCTGAGAATATTAATTACCAGCTCTTGCAACTCTCCTCTTTCTTCTTCTCGTACACCCGAGAGAGCTCCCGATTCGCACCGCACAACCTCTCGCAGATTAATCATAATTAAGGGCTTGTCCCAAAGGTATGAAAAAAAGAAAAAAGTAGACAATAAAAAATCTGCCTCTTTTAAAACGTTCACGTCATCTCTTTCGTTGACATTTTTCGTTATCGAGTAAAATTTTTCGCGTTGCAACATCAAGAATATATTGTAAATAATTAAAAATTCGTTATGATTATATTTTTCGTAATATTTTGTCACGTTATTAGAGATTTTGGAATTGGGAATAAAATTTCTCATGTTTATTGCCATGGAAGATTTATAAAAAGTGTTAAAACCTAAAAATTCAATTTTTTATCGTAATTGGAGCGAGACATTAAGGAAATTAATGTTCGGGTCATTTATTATTTCATTATTAATGAAAATTAAATCAAATTAATAATTTTGATAATTTAATTCGAATTTATTGAATTTATTTTGAAATAATTTTCTCAAACTCTGGATTAAGAACGAAACGCGAGCTCGAGGGTGTAAAATGGCGACGAAAGGAAACCAATGTGAGAGTGCGCGTCGAGATCGTGGACAGACGGAACTCGGTAGCGAGTTTTTTATAATCGCCGAACGAGAATCGTGGAAACACGATTAAAAGGGACCGAAGGAGGGGAATGAAAAAAGAGGGGGAGGAGAATCACGTATTTGCGCGCGAGGATCGAGAAAGAAAGAATGAACGAGAAAGAGTCGAAGGATGACTGCATGTATGAGAATGGTCCCCGTATATGGACCCAAAGGCGATTTAAGTGGGAGGTTCGCCAAGTTCGATCGACGCTGAAAAAGAGACAGAAATAAAAAGGGGTGTTTAGTTCCGCGCGCCAACTGTTACCTTGTCGTGTTCCCCTCTGTTTTCATTTATTTTCAACCACGAGAAATATTTCTATACAGTTCTTTGAGAAATAATCAACTGGTTCCATTAATTAAAACCATTTTTGAAAATTTCTTTCTGGTAATATTTCCTCAATAATAAATAATAAGTATGGATTAAATAAAACAAAACAAAAACACTGAGAAAAATGACAAAAGACTGAGCAAAATGTGTGAAAAAAAAATCAAAGACACGTAGACGAGGGTAAGATTGAAAATTGGAAAAAAAAAAGAATTTAAACCTTTTTGGATTGCACAGTGGAATAATCTGCCATTAAAAACTTGATTGCTATTAAATGAACCGATTGACTCACAAAATTATTAAAAATAGCATTATTCGAACGTGAAGATAAAAAAAAAAAGATTGATTAAATGTTTTAATTTTAAGAAAGAAAAAGAATTCACAAGACACGATGTGTCTTTATAATTTTCTTGCATTTTTTTTGTTGTTGTTTTTTTTTTTAATAAGAAAAGAAAGAATTATATGAAGACAAAAAGTTAATCCGAAGATTACATAGATCGTGCAGAGAATTTCTCTCCGTTTGGCGTACTCGGAAACAAGCCTCAATGTATAGAACAATTTTCTCGTTTCTTTTTATTCTCAGTTGTTTTTTTTTTTTTTTTTTTTTCGTTTTTGTTTCTCGACCAACGAAACTCTCGCTTGGTTCTCGCCTTGGAATGATAGGGGGGAAAGGGGGTTGCGATATAGAAGAGGATCCGGGATTGGTTGGCACGTTCGTGTCGACCTCGTTGGTCAGTAATTATCATTAGGGCGTTTGCGCAGCAAAGGATCTATTTCTCGCCAGGGCGCAGCTTCCAATGCTCACATATATTTATACATATATGGAGACTCTCTAAATATAGTATATAAAAGGTAGTGCAGTCGAGAATCAGGGTGTGTTTCTCCCCGATTGTAGCAACCCTCTCTTTTTCTTTTGTAATTAAGATCGCAGCGCATGCGCTAGTTCTCACGATCCCTTTCTATCGAAGACATAGCTACACAGTCGACGAAAGGCTGAGCCACGTCCTGAACACTCTCTTTCTCTCTCTCTTTTCCTTTTTTCTTACTTTCTCTGTTATTTTTATGTTTCCATAGACTTTTAAATGGGTTTTAGTTCGTGGGTGTCGTAGAAACGACCAGTAATTATAAAGCGTGGGCGTAACGAGCTTGCGCATTTCATGAGATAAAACAACACCCTCCAGTTGAAGGAACGAGCTTGCGCTCTCCTGCCACTTCTCTTTTCCCCTTTTTTTTGGCTAATTACTCATTAAACCCTTGCCTCGTTCGTCCACGCCCAACGACCAACCAACTCTCATCAACGCAACGATATTCTTGTCATTATCATTATCAGCCTCGACCAATCGTCGCTGAGCTCAAACCAGACGATATTAGCCATTCCAACGCAACGAGCTTTTATCAATTAGCACATTTAATTAATTCCCAATAATGGCCGATGTGCAAATCCCATTTATTTGACGTTTCTACCAACTCCATGACATTTCAAAGAAAAATAAGTTCGCAAACAGGAAAATCGTATATTTTGTCAACGTTAACGATGTTTTTAATGCCTGGAGACACTTTTCGAAAAAAAATTGTCCCCAAAACACTTCGTACAGGAGTTGAATCGTAGAAAATATTTAAAAAAAACGAGATTCAACTCCAATATATTAAGTCGTGGTGAGAATTTGAAGAAAAAATGAAACGAAGAAACTACGATGTAAAATAGTTGAGTATTTCGAATTTAAGTTGCATATTATTTAGAAGCAAATAAATGAGAGTTTCGACGGATAAAAAAGGCTGAAGTGCGTAATTAAAGGGTGTAGAATAGGAGATTTTACGACTTTTTGTTTGTCAGGGGTGAGAAATAGGAATATACGCGTATAAAAAAGCGAGTAAACCTCATCTTCGGAGAGAGTACTCTCGTGGAGTCTTCGAAAGAAGTTCGGAGGGTTAAAGCAAAGGGGATATGGGGGAGAGAATGCGAGAGAGACTCGCATAACGATCCCGTTTAAGAATCCTCCCACTCTTTCGTCTTCCCCTCTTCTTGGTCATTTACTATGTGTGTATATATGTTGGTCGATGTATAAATATATATGTATTAACTCCCTCGCACCTCCCGGTCTAAATAACTACCCCCACTTGTGAGCATCGAAGCGTCACCTCTCTCGCTGCTGTACTCTTCGTTCTTTTCCTCCTCCTTCTCCTCCTCCTCCTTCTCTCTGTCTTTGTTTCTCCCTCCGTCCAGCCAAAGACCGCCCGACCACCCACCAATGCTTATACGAAGTGTCCTCGTGTGTCCCTTAACTCCCACTCTCGTTTCCTCGTATCAGCCACGATCGCGAAGGAGAGTAAGGAAGAGAAACTAAATAAAGAAGGAGAGAGAAAAGGAGTAAGAGCATTTGCAAACTCGTGTGTATAATTGTCCATCGCGAGTTGCTTCGTTCTCCTTTCTCCCCTCGTATCGCCCCTTCCTTTAACGCGTACGTAGTCACGAGGCGTGGTTAAATTTCTCCCACTCACCCTCCTCCCCCCTTTTTCTCTCATCCAGCTCCCACTCGATCTTTCGAACGTTCACCCGCGGTGGTCCATCAGGCAACGCCCTCTGGAATCCCCAGCAGAGCATCTCTTTCGAGAAAGACCGCGAGAGTAAGAAAAGAAGGAAAGGAGACTCGTCAGCGGAGCTAAACTTCGTACTCAAGCTCCTAGTTTCTTTCCCTCCCGGTGCAGCCCGCGCACGATCCACTTAACCCCCGCCGCCTCGTTCTCCAACTTTGTCACTCGCACTCGTATTCCCTCTGCATTCAAAACACTCTTCTCTTCTTGTTCTTACCATTCTTCTCCCTTCGCATTGACCCTTTTCTTCTTATTTCTCGCACTCTCTTTCATTGTCTTATCCTTCAGACTCTCCTCCCTCTTTACCTTCATTTTCTTTCTCTCTCTCTCTCTCTCTCCTTTTTCTTCAATTGTAACCAGCATCTCCCTACATCTCGTTTCTACTCCCAGTTCCCAATGAAACTGGGTACCGAAGACGCGGCTAACGAGACGTCGTCCCTGCCCTCCAGTTGGGAGAATGTTAAATACACTTTGTCTTTCTCATTCATTCCTTCTTCCATTTTCTTCTTTCCTTCTCATACTTATCTCTCCCTTCTCCCATATTTATTCGTTCTCCTCCCATTTTCCTACATCTCCAACCCTCACGATTCTTTGCTTCACCCTCACATCGACATACAATCTTTCTCTCTTCTTCCGCGTCTTCGTTTTCTCATTCTTTATTCTTTCACTGTATATTATAATACTCTCTCTCTCTATCTACCGCACACTTTTCCCCACACCTCATCCTTTTCACTATCGCCTCAAATAAGTTGAAATCCCCACCAACTCGTCGTCGTCGTCCTCCTCCTCCTCCACGTCGCTTCTATCCTCTTTCTAAGGGGACTCCCTCGTTCCGTTCTTCCCTCGTTCGTTCTCTTCGACGAAACGGAGAAAAAGAACGTGCCCAAACGATCTCGCGCCTCAGATTCTCTTTACATCGTCACCCCCCAGAGACGAAGAAGAGCGAATCCTTCCTCGACTATGTATATATAGTATGTAAAAATACACTCGGAACGACGCGAAGGGTTTTTTCCTCATTTTTTTTCCTCTCAAGTAAGCCAGCCATGAGTCGGATTAAAGTTTGCGCGAGGGAGGATCACTTTTATTAGGGTGGTAACTGAAGAGATTACAAAAACGATCCCGAAAGGTCTCAATCTTAAAAAAAAAAAAGGAAAAAAAATTCGTAGCTCACGGAAAGGAAGAAAAGAAGCCCCAATTTCATGAAATTTCATGAAAATTTATTATCATCAAATTGCAAAAATTCTTCAAATTACTAAACTCTTTACGAACTCGATATAAAAATCAAATTAAAGCAATCGTTACCCTTTTTATTTACAATCATTAATCAATAATATTTCCCAGGCTTTGCAGCCCTCGATGAAAATAAAAATTCACAACCAATTTTTCGTTTTTAGTCTCAATAATAATCAGACTTTAATTCCGACAATTTATGCACACCTCGAGCACAAATCGAATGTGAAAAATGTTTCGACATTCTGGGCGACGTAGTGATCCGAACGAGAGGCTTGATCGTGTGTAATTGAAAAAACGTGCTCAAATAGCATTATTTGTTTCACTGAAATGCAGCTTTTGAGTTGGAACCGAATACAAATTAAGTTCATTCAAAAAAATGTTCAAAATTGAATAAATTATGCTAATCGTTTCAATGGGATGGATCAGTCGATCCATGAATAATTGCGAAAAAAATAGCTACAAATTTCGAAAGTGAAAAAAAATTCTATCGAAAAAGTTTGAGCCCATTTGTGCCATTTTGTTGCTCTTAGGCTCAGAAACTTTTTACTCCAATCGGTCGAACGATGTCGAAAAATGTCGCATTCGAAAGTTGGTATAGTAATCGATCATTTTGTACATAAAAGGACGACGAAATTTGGCAGTTTGTTAAAATCTCAAAAGTGCAAAGTTTATACTATTTATTGTGATAATTCGATGAATTTCACTATCCAGGAGTCTATAAAATATATCCAGCAAACATATCAACGTGAATGTATATATAAATGCATTTTTTAACGTGCGTATATGTGTATAAATGTATCGATCTTTGAGGGCGCGATTAAATTCAATATATAAATATACAAAAAGAGACATATATATGTATATATGTATAGAATTTAATCGCGCCCTCGAAGATCCAGCAACACGCTCGTGAAACATGGACATTTGCAAACAATAGGAGCCTCGAGTCTGTCCGATAACGCGTGTGTGCTCCATCTCTTCGTCTCTCTTTCTTCTCGAATTCTTTAGATGGAGCTGCTGCGATATCCTCGCATCCGATTAACATATTATTGCTATTATTAGGTAAACGATTCGCTCCCTCTCTCTGTCCCTCTTTCTATCGCCTTCGCCAAGATTCTCTTTAACACTGTACGAAAAAACATGATAAAATGCGAAAAAAAAACTGACGTATGGACCATTTTGTTTCAAATTCTTGACTCTGTGACCCACGATTTTTTCTCCATTTACAAAAAAACAATCTTACGATGAAATATCTGAATATCTGATCATGAAAAAGTCTTAAAAATCATTGATCTCGAGAATTATTCAAGAAAAATTGAATTTTTATATCGTTCCGTCATTTTTATTTATTTTATTCGAATCAGAGATTGCAAATAGTCCATAAATCGATAGAAAATTAAATCAATTTTCAAATTTTATTGATTTTCGATTCTTGGTTACAGAAAATTGTTTAATATTTAAAAAAAATACATTTTTAATACATTCAATGATTTTTATACGAATGGCCCATACATGTTAAAACTATAGAATGATACACGTAAGGCGTAGAATAAAAGGGAAGAATTTCGAGCGATCGCCCCCGCGCTTGCAACTACTTTACGAGCTTCAAACTGGACACTCACGGATATTCACGAACACGAGGACAACTTCGAGATTCTCAGTTGTTCTCTTTTGCGATAAAACTACGATGCACACAGAGAGAGAGAGAGAGAGAGAGAGAGAGAGAGAGAGAGAGAGAGAGAGAGAGAGAGAGAGAGAGAGAGAGAGAGAGAGAGAGAGAGCGAGAGAAAGAGAGAGAGAGAGACACACACACACACACTCGCACACAAACCACACTTGAAAGATATATACACATAAAATACATATAGATCGGTAGCGAAAAGAAAAATCAGAAATCTCGACTGTTTTCAATGGCATATGGCAAAGCGGTAGACTGTGAAAGATCTCAAGGAGCCAGTACATTTTCGAGTGTGTGTGTGTGTGTGTGTATATGTCCGAGAAAAGGGAAAAATAAGAGTTTCGGATTTGTGCGTGGGTGGTGTGCCCGGTTGTCCCCGGTTGAGGAATACTGAATGATCGTAAACGCGCTTCTCGTCGCCGCGTACAAAGATACGCGAGAGACGATAAGTATCGATTCGTCGTGTATTGTACATTATATAGTTTTACATACGAGGTGATCCGGGCATAAACTTTACGGTGCATTCCTCTTCGTTTTTTTTTTATCATTTTTTTTTATCATCTTTAATTTTCTTATACATTCTTGTGGGCTTTTGTTTTTCGGTATTTCGCTTCGTACTTGCTGGACGAAAAAATGCCTGAGAATTGAAAAAAATTGGGTTTAATTATTTTGGATAATTATTATTATTATTTGGATAATTATTTTGTCAAATTGATAGAAATTTAATAAAATTCTTCAAAATTTGACAACCGTCGATCCATAATTACAATTCGGTAATCGAAGAAACAATGTATTTCTAAACATTTACGATAGAAAAATATTATTTAATATCGAATGAAAAATTGAAGAATTTCGGGGCTAGGAATTTAACGTCCAAGTTTGCTATACAGCTTCCTGTATTCATGCTGAAGTAGTTAATGCTGTGGAGAAACAGGCACAAAGATTTTACGGAGTCGAAGATGTATCCTATTACAGAATCTTGCAGGCTGAACACTTCGTTATGCGAGAGATCGAGAGAGAGAGAGAGAGAGAGAAAATATTCTGGCAAGTAACCATGGCGAGGAAAAAAGTTAACAATGATACTCTCCGGTGTGCCTGGAGCTGTTGAGGATCGTAAGAAAGATAGCGAGAAAGGGAGAGAGAGAGAGAGAGAGAGAGAGAGAGAGGAAAAAAAAAAGAAACGTCATTGTTATCCGGTAGCCGGAGGAAAACGCGTGGCTGTAAGGAAAGAGTAAAGGGCTCTGCATAGGACCGAGAATATATATATAACATAAGAAAAGGTTGAAAGAGTGGGAGATAAAAGGAAGAAGAACCAGTGGAACGTGAGCGAAATAGCCAGACAGCGTGCCGCCACATAGTAGACTCAAATATACACAATATATTTATATATATTACATCTATCAATATATATAAAAATATGAATGTAAATATATATATAAATCGTATTATGTCTGTAGAAGAAATAATTATGAATAAACCTACAACTTTGACCAAGTAGTACGAACCTAGAAATAGTCAGACAATAAGAAAAAAACTCGTGTCAATGATTTCTCCTGATAAGATTAAGGTTAACAATCGTATAAAATTCAGTATGAAGTCGAAATGTAACAAGTAAATATACAACTGGACTTATCTTTTGTTATGAGTATATAATATTTCTTATTGACAATAGAAAAATAGAGTAAAATAAAGAGATTCAGATCGTGAGATCGAAAAGGAACGATTTTTGGGAATTTTTCTACTAGTGAAAAAAAATTATCAATTTATAAAAAAAAAAAAAAAATAGTAAAAACTTACGAGTTCGAACGTAAAAGTGACGATTTTCAGCTGAAAATTATGTTTCTAAAGTTAATTGAGATTTTTTCAAAAAGTCTCATATCTTGGATTTGATCATTTGAGTTAATTGATACACTTTTTTATACCGAAGAATAAAGGATTTTTGTTGTTTAAAAATGGTGATAAACATTGAGAAATAAAAATGAAATAATGACGTAATAAATGAATAATTTTTCGTAGTGATTGAGCCACGAAATGCTCACGCCTTTTTGTTCGATCGAACAGAGTCGAAATTTTCTGTCCCTCACTATTCCTCTTACTCTTTAAATTCTACTCAGTTTCGTGCTCTTCTCATTTTTATTTATTATTCAATGGTAAAAGGGTCTCGGAGCGACGGAGTTTGTAAGGAAGGTGGCCCTTAATTGATGGCATTGCTTGTGAAGCAAGAGAACGTTGAATCAGAGCGAAAGAGTGAAAGAGAGAGCGAATTAAGAAGCGAAGAGACGCGTCTTTTCCTCACGTGCTTCCGAAAAATAAAAAATAAAAAATAAAAATAAAAATAAGTAAAACAAAAAATAGAAAAAGTGAGAAAAAAACAATTGACTCTCCTCTCGAATATATAAACACACCCGGGACTTATTTATATGAAAGGAAACGTTCGCTCTGACCGAATCCACGATCAAAATCCTGCGTTCCACGGCATTGATGGATCGCCACCCTGCGATCTTTGCTAACGCACCGCCACTGCAGATCCACTTTTTTTTGTGTTCTCTTCGTCCACCACTCTCTTCCTAAGCACGACTCCTCTCTCCTTCTTTTCGTTACTCCCCTCTCTTTCTCCCTCTCTCTTCTCCATGCTCACAAATATTTACGAAGCTTCATATTCGCTTTTTTTCTTTCATTCATCTCGTATCGATCGAATCGATCGAATCCGGACTCCATCTTTGAACAATGTCGAGTATCTCTCGTTTTGTTAATAATTTGACGTTTTTCCTTCATTATTTTTCAGCCTACTCGGCAGAGGCTCAATGCACGTTTTCTCTGCTGAACAATTTCAAAAGATTATCGATGCTAGTCGTTTCACTGGGCCCTGGCATTCCGTTGTTGATCTTGGAGCTGGAGATGGCGCTACTACTGCTCATATCGCTCATCTCTTCGACAGGGTTTATGCAACTGACATATCCGCTCCAATGCGATGGGCATTATCCAAACGAAAATTTACGTAAGTTTTTACACACTTTACTGCCTTTTATGAAAACAAAAAAAAATCTGGTGACAATAAATTCGTAATGAAATTAATTATTTGTACATTTAAACGATTGCAACAAAATTAATTCAACAAAACTCCTTGATCCGTTTAAAAATGTGAAAAAAAAGAAGTTTGTATCTCGTACTTTTACATTCGATTTTCTACATAGAAATTTATTCGGTGTAACGTGGAAAATTACCAGACACAAAAAATCGTACGAATCAAAAGAATTAGGCAATTAATAAAATTACTTTTTTTTTATTAATTGAATTTCTACGATTTTTTTTAATAGATATAATGAATCAATTGTTTTTGTTAAAATATAGGGTATTGGACATCGAAAAATGGCACGAGACGGGCCCCTTCAACGTCGTATTATGTCTGAATCTTTTGGATCGTTGCGATCGTCCTGACACACTTCTGCGACAATTACGAACGACTCTAGCACCAGGTGGTCGTTTGGTGGTTGCACTCGTTCTCCCATTCAGTCCATACGTCGAAGTTGGCCAAAGAGGCGATCACAAACCATCGGAATATCTTCCTATAAAGGGCAATGGTCTCGAGGGACAAATAACTAGTCTCGTCGATCGTGTATTTGCTCCTGTTGGTCTCAAATGTCTTGCCTGGAGCAAATTACCTTATCTATGCGAAGGAAACCTTGGACAATCTTATTACTTTCTGGATGATGTGATTTTCGTTCTTGAAGCTCAACAGGTAATTATTTTATTGTTATCCTTAATTTTTGTTTCATTATTAAATTATTCTCAAACTTATATCCAGATTTCAAAATATTTGCTAACTTTTGAACGTCACTGTGTCGATTCTTCAGTTTCAACCTTTTTCGAAACAGTAATTTTTATTTCTAAACAATAAAAAAAACGATTACTGGTACAAAAAAAAGAAAAAAAAGAAAGATTTTTCGTAATATTTTGAACTTTTTCATTCAAAAAAGTATTATAACGGAACCACTGACTTTTTTATTACCAAAAAAATGTTAATTAATTATCAGCATTAATGATGAACGAATTTCGAAATCGTTTCAAACGATTTGAAGCATAATTCTGAAGTGAAATTCGATCGAAAGTTCTATTTGGAATTCTTGAATCTCAAATTTTCTATTTTCCAAACAGGAGGAACCTTACAACAGTACCCGAGAAAAGAACGAGTCAAAAAACAGTTCAACGCGACAGGGTGGGATTTGAAGTCGACGGAATGAGGCACAAGGAATTGGTGTTACGTTTTTTTTAATATATATATTTCCGGTCGATAAAAAAGAGGCGAGTTCACACTTGTAAAAACTTTAATAATCGATACGTTGAATGAATAATTGTGCAGGAATACAGGAGAGTAATACTGGCAAGCGACGTCAAGTTATTTTTTTTTTGTTTTTTTTTTTCTTAGCAGTGCAGACACAGCAGTAGCATTTTGGTGTACAATATTATTATTATTATTTTTGTTTTAATCGTGAAAATAAAGTTCATAATAGAACTTTAATTATTGCCGTTGTCTCATTATCGCAGAGTTGTTATTTAATTAGACATCAAATGCGATTATTTGTCGTTGTGACTAATTTAATTTCTGCGACAATCAGACAAACCAATGTTACGCTTTGAGTTTTTATTTTTTCCATACATGGATTATTAATGACGATGATTTTTTTATTTTTATTTTATTATCATTATGTTTTGTTTTTTTTTTTTTTTTGCTTTTTTTTCGTTTGTTGTTGTTTCTTTTCTTTTCATCCCTTCTGACAAATCGAGGGTTTATGAACGATTGATAATACACACTTTTGTGTAACGATAACAGGTAATAATTGTAGGATACGACGAAAGTAAGAGAATCGATGTGTCGTTTACTTTTTTTTTCAATTCTTATTCTCTTACACAACTATAATAAATATTGCAGCAGATTTGCTTCGTTTTTTTTTTTGTTTTTTTAGCTTTTTTTCGTACACCGCGGAAGAACCGTGAAAAAACAGCTGGTTCGCCGCATAAATCAACAAATAAATAAAAGTATAATATATACATTTAAAAAATGTTCTCTCCCGTCAACTTCTCTCGACTCCCATGATTTTTTATTGAACAATTTATTATTTTATAGCCCAATACGAAATGGACTAAATGATCAATCGACACTTTGCAATAATTCAAACGGAGAGAACACCGTTAAAACAATATTTTATCAAATGCTGTCATTTTAAAATCGACGATAAATACACGAGAGATCGCTGAGGTACAAAAGTCGATCGGACTTTTATTCATTTTCATTTATTTTTTTCTCTCTTTCGAATCAAAATTTTATTAAAATTTGCCTAAAATTTGAACGTTCTGCTTTTTTGCGGACGTCGGAGCACTTACCGATTAAATGGTGTCCCTTCAATCGTCGTTTATGTATATATATATATATATATAACCCGCCCGTGGAGCTTATTCCTTCGAATTTCGTTTCATTCTCTTATTTTCACTTTTTCCTCGTTTTTTGTTTCTTTTTTTCGTTTCAATCACAGTCGCGTTAAATATTAAATACGAACGTCATAACAGAAAATATACATATCAATATATTCGTCATAAGAATTAAACAATCATAAATTTCATTGGCCAAGACTAGAAAAATTCGTTCCTATGTTTTTATTTTCCTTATTTGTTTTTTTTTTTTGCTTTCTTATCATTTTTCCTCCTAATCTTTTTGTTTCGTTCATCACTCATTTTTAAAAACACCAGATACACACCGAGATTCATTGATATTTTTGTTTCTTTCGTTTATTATTTTTTTGTTTTCGTTTAAAAAATAGAGATTTTTCGTTTCTTTTTTTTTCTTTCATTTTTGTTTCTGTTAATACTGCGTGTAAAAATTCCTCAGTACATTGCCAATGGGTGGACGTCAATCAAACATCGCGAACGCTCTAATAAGCACCACCGGCTGGTTATGCGAGCTCGCATAGGAATCATTGTGATTTTTCTTCCTTTTCTTTCATTTTATGTTTTTCCTGCCTTTAATTTTGTTTTCCTTCTCTACTTTTTCAATCCTTGTAGGCTTAGAGAAACCAGAGCTCAATTTTACAATCACGAATCGTGCTTTTTGTCAATGTTTTCTTTTTTTTTTTGTGTTTATTTGCTTCGTCTGTTTTCTTTTTCCGGACCTACGTATAATTTTTGTTTTTTCCTCTCAATTTTATTTCTTTTTCTTTTGTTTTTACTACCCATGATTATCACAGTCCACGCATGACTCAGTTTTTTGCCGCCCACAACGTCTAAAGTCCTAAACGCCAACACTTTTCTTTCTTAATTTTTTCTGTGTATGTGTATTTGTTTTCTTTTCTCCTTTTTTTTCTTCTTTTTTGAGCAAACAGTCCGGTCCGTCCGACCTTAAATCCCATCCATTTATCGAAAATGACTTCTTCTGACTAGAACACTTTATAGCACGGTTTATTTACCGATCGGTCTACCGCGAGCGCTCAGTCCAGCTTACGCTGCTCGCACATGTCTTCCAAACCACCAGCTTTCCTGTATTTATTAAGAAAAATCATTTTTATTCAAATTCTTCCAAGTTTTGTATTTATTCATTATTTTCTTTAATAAATATTTATGCAATCGTTCATTCATTTTATAAAATTTGATATATTGCAAAAAATAACGGAGCATTTAAGATTTAGGCAAAGAAAGCGATTGAAAAATATCCATTGCACTCTCAATGCTTTTTTTCGGAAAAAAACGCCGAAGATTTTCAACGTGAATTTGTACGTCGATGGGTTGGTTCTACGTTTGTAAACGTTTGATCAATAATTAAATTTTCAATTTTTCTAGCGACCGTGGATTTGAATAATATTTTTTTTTTTTGTCATTTTTAATTTATACTTACAACGTAGGTAAATACGATCCAGTGTTATGATCTAATCTGTGCTTATCCTCGTTCTTCCAGCTGGAAACGGGTATATGCGGTGGTGGAAGAAAACTTCTTAACGATTGTACGAGCTGTATCGTATCGACCAGAGCTGCGAAAAGGACAATAACGAAAATAAGTCCCAGATTGTTCCAATTTCAAGTATTACTTGACCCTTCCAGGCCACGCGGAATCCGAATGATCCCAAATTGGTTGACACTTCAAAATTCTTTAACTATACATTTTCTTTATAAGTTTATTCAAATAATGGAATCAATTTACAGTAGAAACGAAAAATTATCAATAGTACTCAGCGATTCATGAAAGTTGAACAAAAATTCATTGTGGCCGATTAATAATCGAAAATAGTTGTAAAAAAGTTTCATGAATTTTTTTCATTTCTGAAAAACAATACCAAAAAGATATTAATACCAAATATTCAATCCTCGAAACTTTGCAACAATGCCCTCAGTTTGAACACTCAATCATCATTACAAAAATTATTCATAAATACTATACAACAAAAACTGGTTCAAAGTTCAAAGTTTTTCCTCCAAAACCGTTGAAATATTTTTTTAAATTGAATTTTCATATTTTTGTATATTAACAAATCATGTTTTTTTTATCAGAGCTAAATATAAGTTTACTCTTTTGTCGACTAGTCGGCGGTCTAAAATATTTCAATTTTTTTATAATAATGTACACGCAAAATGGTCTATTAAATTAGTTATCCAAAATATTTTATATCTGTTCGATATATTTGTCGATAGATATTGTCATGTGAATATTACTATGTAATCAATATTTGTACGTAAATATTATTTTTTAATTGAAATAAATGTTAAGAAAAAAATGGAATTTTGATTGTAGAATAATAAATTATAATTACTTTTTTGCAGTGCCTCAGATTGTTTCCCGTAGGGTTTGCACATTGCTGGTCGAACACACGACTTCATTCTTGCCATGTTTTTCATTACCTCAGCAAACGCCCGGACTACCTTTTCCTGACCTCCTACCAACACAAGCAAAGACATAAGAAAATTGTACAAAATTCATTCATAGTAAAAGAAAAAATGACAAATAAATGTTCAGTTCCAGTTTCCGAAGTGTTGAAAAATTCGGAAAATTTTGTAAAATTCATTAAAATCTTCGAAGTACTTATAACAAAAATTTAATTCAATTCAATTTTTACCTCCAAAAATACGAAACGAAAAAATTTGACAAAATGATGTACCTTCGTTGTTGGAGGTCGTGGTACGAGAAGATTTTTCATTGTCGATTGTCCAAGCGCCATTGTGTAATGCCAAAAGATCTTTATTGGCATT
This sequence comes from Campoletis raptor, assembly GCA_948107755.1. Lineage (NCBI taxonomy): Eukaryota > Metazoa > Arthropoda > Insecta > Hymenoptera > Ichneumonidae > Campoletis > Campoletis raptor. Next base: position 14,077,338 of record OX403625.1, on the reverse strand, counting down.
GCTGAGACTCTGAAGATTGCCGAGTCCAAGACCACTGAGGCCTTCGAGATTGTCAAGATTGGATCGTAAGAAATCGGTTATTTTGTGATCGTTCAAAGAAACAGGAGGAACAAGAGACTCATAATGTTGTTTAACGGTGGATTGTTTTTTCTCTTGTATACTTGGACGATGTGGAATATTGAGAGACGGACGACTGGGTGGACGTTGAAGATTCATTTGATTAGCGGCATTTCTCAAGTCGCTCATTTCGTTGGAAGTTGAACTCATATGAGAATTTGAAGCGTTGCTCGAGAGAGCAGATTGAAAATCAGTGTTATGAGGAAAACTTGACCGTAAGAGCGAAGCGGCTGCTTCGTTGTCTTGGATATAAGTCGGACCCATGTGAACCATTTTCTGAGACAATTCCAACTGATTTTTATAATAGCGACACGCAGGATTGGGACAATTTTGGACTACTTCGATGATAAATTCTTTCTCCATGCCAAAACACTCTCTGCCGATGGTGTAAGATTCCATCACTGCTCGCACCGTCCCTTCCAGACCCAAATGCATACCGTGAGGCGTGTTCATGTGTTTCAACATCACTGCATTAGCAAAATGCTCGTACGGAAGTATTATTTTTCCATTTTCTCGCAGTACCAATCTCCCCTGAGCATCCAGGGCTACTCTCGAGGCCATCATTCTAAACATTATTGTACCAAAAAAATTGTTTATTCAACATTGAATTGTACGATTTATCTAAAATACGCAAATTTTCAAAATAAATATGTAATCTGTTGATTAGAAGAAATGTGTCAACTTTAAAAACGATATTTTAAGATAAAATCAATTTCAATCTCAATAATAGCAAATAAAAATGTTATTCTACATTCCAACCGCAATATTTGAGTGAAATTCTGAGAATTATTATTTCCTAACTAAGAATAGAGTCCTAACTTTTTTACACTTCAAATAATTTTAACCCAAAATAATAATAATAACGCAAATTAATTACTAGTTGGAGAAAGTGGCTATTAATGTTTGCAAACTTACTGCAAATAAGCACCACTTGGAAGCATTGAAGCTTCTTTGAGCTCCGTAAAACATTGCAAAAGTTCAATGCTTGGATTCCAGCCTTTGTTTTGTAGATAAAATTGGAGAAGCATGTACATTTTTTCTGTAATATATCCGGCGCTCCCAGCGGAGCTGGGATAACCCGAACCTGCACCTGGCGATCCCATGTCTGTTTGCATACCCTTAGCAACTATGTTCTTCATAGTTTCCGCCAAGTCCATACTGGAAATACAAAATTTTCTATTTTGTAAACAGCCCATTTCAAATATTATGATTTTTCACGTGGTTAATCAATATTGTGAATTATTTATTAATTAGTTAGTTAAGTATAGCAAAAATTCGAATTTCCATCATTTTTTTACTACATGCTGCTCTATTTATTTTTTGAAGGTTTTGATTCATTTTATTTTATAGATTTTATTAAAAATTCGAACTTGTTTCAAAATTATTACTATTGTTATTGAATTTTTTATTTTTTCAAATTAATTGAATATTTATAAGTTTATTATTCAATGATTAAATTGATCGTATGTTACATTGAAATTTTCGAATGTTTTACAATTTATTCGCGTGCACTTGTTTGGCTGAAAAATGCTTAGTGCAGTAAATTAATATACATATATATAGTACGTTGCAATTATCGCGGATAATTGAATCGGTTGAATGTTAAAACTCGCGAATTACAATTGTTAATTTAATTAATTATTGATTATTTCGGAGAAATCGGAATATTTAAACAACGTTTTTTGATTACCATGTTGATTAGCAGGTCGTATGAAATCTTGGGGAATCGCACGAAACAGAGAAGCGAAATGTCGAGTTTGAAGAGTTCGCAGAATTTTTTAATCGGTACAGTATCATCGCGAAATTGAACAGTACAAAAAACAAGAAGTGCGAAAAACACAAAAATAAGCAATGTTGAGATCTCACAACAAACTTGATTCAATTCGAATAAATATTATAATATTCCCGTCTAGCCGAATTCGTTTTCGGCCATTGTTGTTGTTCGAGAGAGCGGATCGCGTATTCCTCTCTCACAAAACACACACTATCCGAAGGCTCTCATCCAGGGGATTCGCTCATTGAAATGCATAATGAGGGGGGGAAAGGAAAAGGGAAAGAAAAAGAACACACTTGTACGAGCCACCGCCCCCTTTAATAAAAATCGCGTCGCGCTACAGGCCTGGGTCGAGGGGAGGGGAGAAGCTCAAATATTTTCATATGTATATAACTTACCCAAATCCCCGGCCACTTCCCATCCAGAATAAAAATCGAGGATTCGATTTTGCACTATCACATGCAAAATTATATATACTTTACTTCGCTCTCATTGTACACCGCGCCAACATTTGACGCTGGGAATATTGCATACACTTTGCATTTGCAAATAACAAATCCGAACGATAATTATTTTCGCAAGGAATAATTCGAGAGCTCGCTACTAGAGGCGCACACGTGATTGGCGAGTTGCGCGCGCATTTCGCTTTCCCGGAGCTTTATGCCGCTCTGTGTATAGCTTTTTGCAATATAAATAAAATAATAAACAAAAAATATAGATAACAATTCTGGTGATCACAATAAGTAGAAAAATGACGATTTTATTCAAATGTTTAATGTGGATATTGGATTAATGAAAATTGCATCGAAATTGACTTTCATGTGATAGAAAATACATTCGCGTACTTGTTATCGCTACATGATGATAGCTTTTTTTAACTCCTAATATTCTCTTTCCCGTTTTCCACAGAATACACATTTCTATTTTCATTTTCCCGCCTGTGACAATTTCCGCATTCAAAAATTTCATTTCCGTTCTAGCTCTCGTCGCGTCGTTTGGACATTTCTGCCGCTGAACGCGCGTGGCGCTCTCTTTTTCCGGTTCCACTTTGCGTAGGACACACGAAACGATGAAAGCAAAGGGTGAAGTAAGTGAATTTATTGTGAAAACTACGTAATTGTTATGCGAAAAGTGATAAGATTCATTTCGAAAATGTGTATTTTTTTGATTAATCATTAAAACATTTGAAATGCCCGATTAATGCAGGGCTTTTAACGAGACGTTTGAGGTTACGATGACGGCATGGCTGTCGATCCATGTGTGTTTGTTCCAAATAATTCAATTCCGAACTTCCCAACAATTGACGCGCTTTCCGCCAACATTCATATGAAATACAATGTCTTATTTTGCCCCTAATCTCTATATTATTCTTTCATTCAAATTTACGAGAAAAACATCGAATTTTTTGTTGCGGTCGCTCCGGATCATTCATAACCTAACTTTTTCCATTGTCAATTAAACGATCTATCGTCCTCGTATATAATTCCGACAATGCAGTCTCTCAATCTCATTACCAACACAATTTTCAATCGACAAATCGCTTTATCTCGATACCCTTGACGTTTATTTAAATCTTTTCAATGCTCAAACATTTTTTAATCTCTATCCACAGTTGAAGGAGTACGAGGTGATCGGGCGCAAGCTCCCCACCGAGAAGGAGAAGACTACTCCTCTCTACAAAATGAGGATATTCGCTCCTGATGCCATTGTAGCGAAATCTCGTTTCTGGTATTTCTTGAGACAGCTCAGAAAATTCAAGAAAACTACCGGTGAAATTGTTTCTCTTAAACAGGTAAATATAACCTCAAATTTTACAGTACAAAAAAGTCCAGCAATTATTTTCACATATTTTTCGTTATTCAACTTTTTTGAACCTTAATCTTATATTTTATTTCTGATATTTTTGTATTTTCAATATAAATAAATACAAATGCAATCATCAATATCAGGGTTTCCATGAAACTGACAATTTAGATGTTGTATATCTTCTGAACTGTCTCGAGTGTCTGTCAGGACCTGTAAATTTTTGAATGTACACTTTTAACATTTTTTGACGGATGGAAATTATCAAATTTCTAAAAAAAAAACTAAAAAACCTAAAAAAAATTTAGTGCAGCCTGACTCTTTCCATTCTAATAACAAAGTAGGAAATATTCATTTAGTAAAATGCAAAATAGGCGCAGCAAAAATCCAACATTTCAATAGAACAAAAAAGTAGAAACAAAATTTAAAAAAATGACCCAATTTTATAAATTCAACAAACATATCGTCAAACAACAATTCTTAGTTCATTTGTTTGTTTTCTGGTATTTCTATGAAAACCTCTAAGAAAAAATAATATTATATAGAAAATTTGTAGACTTTTTGTCGTAAAATAGAGTGAGGCAAACTTATTCAATAAAATTTATATCTTTTCTGTTCGTTTTCAGATCACTGAGAAGACACCGACGAAAATAAAGAACTTCGGTATCTGGTTGAGATACGACTCGAGATCTGGAACTCACAACATGTACAGAGAGTACCGTGACCTTTCAGTCAGCGGAGCAGTAACTCAGTGTTACAGGGATATGGGAGCTCGTCATCGTGCACGTGCTCATTCCATCCAAATAATCAAGGTGGAGGTTGTAAAAGCTGCTAATTGCCGCAGGCCCCAGGTCAAACAATTCCACGATTCTAAAATCCGATTCCCTCTGCCAAAACGCATCCAACATCGCAATCGTATGCCACTCTTCAGCGTGCGCAAGCCCCGTACTTTCTTCCTTTAAGCAACAACTTTAAAGATTTGTTCTCTTTTTCAACGATACTTTGTATTTATGGGACATCTTCAAGTTGAAGGAAATATACGCTGGGTAATAAAATAAAAATGTCTTCTTCTTTCAACCTTATTTTTCCAATTTCTATTCATTATTATTATTATTTAGTTATGCATCAGATGAGAGATCAGGGTAGAAGTTATGAGACTCGAGCCTTCAGGAGTGTGAGAAAAATTGCTGTAAATTTCGATAGTGTACATTTTTTCACATTTTTTGACCGAAATGAGTAAAAAAAAACTGAAATTGCCATTTTCTTGCGTGAACTGATTATTATTATTTCGATCGATCGAATGGTGTCGGGAATTTTCACGTTTGAAATACATTTTGTAAGATGGATATAGAGCGTCAATTAATGAAATTGTGGGTTGCACGTTGCACGCAACTATTCAGAAGATTTAACACCCATTTGACTAGTGTAGTCACTGCTGCGCACCCTTAAGATTTCCTAATACAAAGTTAGCACCAACAATTTTGATTTTCATGCTAGCGAGGTTTACCGGAGGTCTAATCGAGGCGAAATTGTTTGTCGGTGAAGAATATATTAATTAAATCATTTTTCGGGTAATATTAACATTGAATATTGAGAAAGATGATTAATCAACAGTGACTGCACTATATCTCTAAGAAATTCCCCAGAGCAATTAAAATGGTTATAATACGACAATAGATAATTAATCATCATTCATAATTCTAAACAATTCATTTATTTATTGATTTTATTTTTTACGTTATTTCGGATAGTTAAACATCGTGGCCATTATTCACGTTAAGAAAAAAGCTTTTCCTCGTAATCACGAATTGCCTCAGTGTGTCAATCACTAGTCTGTCTGGCATTATTTTTTTAGTACTAAAAAATCAAGACCACAACCAGGACCACAACACAAAACAATCACTAGCGACCCCATCACATCTTTCTCTTCCACACTTCCCCCTCGCTCTCGTTAGTTTTCCTAGCGCTAGGATAGAGGCGCGCGACTAGTTTGTTGTTAATTTACAGCCGCCATGATAAAACCGTCAAAAAGAGCCTACATAACCTGCCACGGAATTTGAAATGTATATTTGTTAAAGTTTTGTCTCCCATGAAAGCAATTAAAAATTTTGACAAATCTCGATTGATAAACAACTCTGTACAAGTTGTCATATCAATGTTAAATGTGGATTTACGTATTTGAACGGAAACAGCTTGACGACTTGTTTCCACAAAACAATAACAATGAATTCACGGAAAGAAGATTCGTACGTGAGCTGCATAAAAATTCGTGGCATACCGATCATTCCACCACTGGTGAGTCCCATTAATTATCAATATTATCATTAAAAACGCAATTCATAATTTTGCAACAACGAGGCTAATAAAAAAAGGTGCGTTTGTTTGTTTTTTTCTTCTGGCAAAGATGACCGAGGACCTCAGAACAGAAATGAGATATTACAAGCATTTGGCACTGGCGGTTGAAGAAAGACTGAAGAAGCTCGAGAGTTATTCCGGCTCCGATCACGAGCCACGTTTGGAAACAATAACTCAAAATAGTGTATCGACGCCAGAGGTTTCGTCAAATTGCGAAGAAGAGGGTGACCCACGTGACAAAACGTCGGAAGGCGTTTCCGCCATTGACGCAGTGACGGAAGGAACGTCGCTGGAGAATGGAATTCAGCAGGGGGGAGAAGAAGACTCATCGGCGGTTGTAGAGACTGCCAGCACTGATATTAATCGTTATCTTGACGACACGTTGACTTCCGACACAGTTGTATCGACGGTGGACAACAGTCCAGAATGGAAAAAGCCAGAAGTACCAAAAACTCTTGATATAGTTCCTATAACGGTTGATTCGACGACCGTTACAAACGGAAAAGTTGATCTGCGTTCAGGAGAATCACAGGGAGGAGATTGGAGTCAGGAAAGCGGCGCAGAGACGGTGATGGCAACGCCTAAGCTTGTCAGACAAGGTTCCTATGTTTTAGACACTCCCAGTCCTTTGTTGCTTGCTCATTTGCGAGATGAAAGTACGTTTGTCTTTGATGATTACACTCCGTCGTCGCGACAGAGTAATGTCAATTCGTCGAGGCGCAAAGAGTGGAACATAAACGAGGCTAAAAGCGAGTGGGAATTGCGAAAAACGAACGACTCGATCGTGGTGACGGATACGAGGGTATCGGGTGGTTATCGAAGCGGCCGAGTCCGGAGAAACAGCACTACGAGCGCGATGCAGGGTAGAGCGAGTGGGAGTAAAGTTACAACGACAGGAGGAGGCAGATATTTTGGCGGCACAAGAGAAATTGCGAGATCCGCTGATTGTATACAATCGATGCTGTACCGAGAGAGCGTTATAAAAAATACAAAATCGTCAACGATCGCGATGACCAACGGACATGCGGGTAAAGATAACAAAGAATCAAGTCGCAAGGTCACCACCTCTTCGAGCTGGAAATATACGAGGAGTGTTTCAATTCCGAGTTGTGGTACCAAGTTCGGAGGGTCTCTCGGTAATCTCGGGAGCGGTTGTTCCACTGCTCGAACTACTAAGCGATCAACGACACCACAGAAACAAATGAGCCTCTCTCGGTCATTTGACAAGAGTTTGAACAACAGCAATCCCTCGAATTTCGGGACGAAGAGCAGCAGTCAAGGTCTAAAGGGTTCCACCCAGAAACTCTTGTCCGCCGTCACCTCGGAAAAACTTATCGACGTATTCAAAGAGATTCAAAATACTCATGAACGCCAAATGAGTCAACTCGTAGCTCGACAGCAACGAGAACAACGCAATATGCAAAAGGAATTTGAAAAACAACAAATTTTACTTCTCGCACAAATCGAGCAGACTTTTCCGGGCGTACGCTTGACTGGATTCACCGATAAGCTAGCCACTCGTTCAGCGGACCTCAATTCTAGCGCAAAAACCGCTACGCCGCCATCGCTGAAACGACCAGATGCGGTTAAATGTCCTTTGGACGGAATTTATCCAACTGAGGACATGGTCCGTTCGACTGATGGAAAATACGTCAACGAGTCATCACAGAGCCCACCGATTAATAGCAGTCGTAATTTCCAGTGTTCAGAATCCATTAATGGCCAACAAAAAAATTATGCTGTCAGTCGACAACTGTTTCCACTCGAAAGCAAAACAAGCCACATACCTGTTTTCGATAAACGAGTCACGTACGAAGATAAGCATGTGCGTAAACAAGTAAACAAAAAACTCTATCCCGAGCTTTCATTTTGCACGATTAATTAAAAAACAAATTATTTTTCCAGATCAAAGCCGCTACCGTTATAAATGCCTATGCTCGAGGTTATTTGGTACGAAGAATAATGCAAACCGAGAGAGTTTTAGCCCTTAAATCGACCTACGGAGAGGCTCTTCGATATATGCTCAAATTGCACGTTGACGCGCCCCTCGCTCTTCCGGAATTGAATTTCCACCAACGATTACAGTTGCAAGTGAGTTCGCTTTGGCCTGATAATTATTCCTACTTCGTGTACCTTGAATATTTCGGTAAATCGTGACTCATGACTTTTTAAGTGTGACGCCGCCTCGATCAACATTGTCGAGCTGTTTGCCCAGGAGCCTGCCAAAAGAATGGAAATCATCAAACAAGATCGTCAAGTCAAAAGAGCTCGTCAGGAACGACCAAATTCTGCACGATCCTGTTACTCGTTCGCCACTCAACGTACACTCGCGAGAAAAAAGCTTAAAGAGTACGACTCGGATTAAGTGTTGTGTTTATTTTGCATGAAAATAATTTGTCCTTCGCATTAACATCCCAATAAAGCATGACAACTAGTTTAACAATTTGTTTGTCGGGTTATCAGTGATTCGACGTCAAGTTGTAACTGTCCGTGCTCCGGGCACTCCACACGGGATTGGTCACCGCAGCTGCGCTTTCACTTTAATGTCGCACTGCAGGATCGGTTCAAAAGCTTCAAAAAAAATATGGATTGTACATAAGAAATTTTACATCGTGGAACAACCATATTTACGCACAAAATCTACTCGTTAAATCGTAAAAACCTTGAAAACGGTCATCGAATTAGCTGTAAAAGAAATTTTTTTGACCCGTTGCTTACACGAGATATTTTTTAACAAATTATCAGTATACTTGGACATTAAATTCACAAAAAGTTGAAACTAGTCATAAAAATTCAAGTGAATTCTGGAAACTCGACCAACTTAGTCGAAAAAACAGTTTCTCGGTTATTTCGTTAATCTATTTTGAAATATTCAAAAAAGAGCTTTTTCCGTTCGTTTTGAACGAGCTTGAAGAATTAATTGTACATTTTATAATCATAGTTCGATTAACTCTGTCTCCAGATATTTAATATCCGCAATTGATTGCAGAATGGGAGACTTTGAGAAAGCAATAAGTCACCGATCCACCACGGTGCGAAGCAGATGTCAGACATGGACATTCAACAGTCGGGACAAACGTTCACCGAGTCTCATAAGTACATTCATCATTTTTCTGTCCTTATCGTATTAAGTCTAAAAAAAGTGAAGCCTAATTCTCAAAAACGTTTCATTTTTTTTTTTCTACAGATCAGGGTATCAAGAGAAGCACGAGCGCTGGCGCTGTTCGCAAACCTTGGCGCTGACCAGCAGCAACGTCAACGTCATTTTGTCAAAACTAACCCAAACAAGTGCCTTCATAATTATGTAGAATAATGACGGTTCTAAGTCAGCAGTCTTTTGTACAAATTTTAATATCTTGAAGTTGGAAGAGGAAAGGGGAAGAAACACTGCCCCTATTAGTGCCTCATCGTTAAGATATTGTACTTTGATTTGCTTTTTTGCTTATTATCTTTATTTAAACGCTAACGCCTTTATTTTTGTATGCGCCACCAGCACTGAATTTCTCTGTGATAACACGACGAGCACTGTACAAATTTTGCTAACATTCCATCCACGCTGTACTACGTTTTTGATTTTTTTATTAATTACTTTTGTACAGTACAGTGATTATAATAATTTATTATCAAAAGCCAGCTGATGAAAAAGCAATAGAAAAATGTTCAATGCAAATCAAATAAAAAATATACATTCGTCCAAAATATTTGTCCTAATGATTGAGAATTCATTTCGATTATTCTTTTGCATCAAAAGAATTTTTGTACAACAAAAAAAATTGCATGGTCATTCGAAATACATATTGTCTAAAATATGAAAATTATAATCATTATAATAAAAAAAGATGAGCCGTGATTGGGCTTCGACTGTACGATACAACTGGAAAATAATAATTTTTCTCTCGAACTTACGAAAATAACCTCGGAATTAAAAAATAAGTCGGAAATTAAAAAATTGGGATTTTACCTAGAAAACTTTTTTTTCTAATTTATTTTCAAGTTTGAAGAGTTGAAGCATCATCAAAATTGGGATAAATTTTTTTTTCTTATACCTACCTGCGAGGTTCCTCGAACAATATGGTCAATTAACTGTCGAATAAAAATGATTTTGAAATGTAGATTTTTATGACCTGCTCGGGTCTACTTAAAAGGTCATAAAGCGACCCATTGAAATATGTTTGGTGCATATATAAACTGCCGAGTACATGTCATAATGAAATTGTCAATGGTTATTTTTCATTTCGGTAATTCAAATAGCCCTCGGGAAAGGTACCAACTGTATTTGGTGTAGAAAAAAAGGAGCAATACGGACACGCGTGCGCTGAGGGTCAAACGCCTCCGCGAGAGTAACCAAGTCACGTGATCCGCTCCAACCAATGACACGCGTTCGAGGGCCCTATACGTGGCATCAAGCATGAATCCTTTCCACGTCCGCCATTTTAACATACGGGACCTTTTCGGGAGTGTTGGTTTTATGTTTTATCGTTTCTTGTGAAATATAATCTTTTACCGAAACGTAAGTAAATGAAAAAAGTATTTGTTTGAGTAGGAGCAATCGTTGGAGTATTGGTGATTGAAAGGGGTCTAAAGAAAGTCGTGGCATCGCTTGAGTTGGCAAAGTTTGAGAAACGTTTTTATTCTTTCGGGGAGTAGGTCGTATGGATGACAGACAACCGGGTGTACGCAGCAGTGGCATCGGTGCTATCCCCGCGCGCATACCCATACATTCTCCGAGCGATATTCTCGCCCGTTTTTTTACTTTCTTCCCTTTTCTTTCAATTATTTCGTGTTAATTTAGTTGAAAGCTATACAACGGATTAAAAACTAGTCTCGCGTAATTGTGATATATCGTAATCGTCTAAACCGCAACAAGCCACCGTCGTCATTCCGTCGTCGTGACATCGGACAAGGATCAATTAACGAACGAACGGGTACGCGAGTAACATTACATGGGCGAGCGAGAGAGAGAAAGCGAGTCGGATAGGTAGATAGATATAGAAAGAAAGCGGGCGAATTAGTGGCTGTGAATCGATAGCGCGGGGGCCACCAGCGTGGCCAACTCGAACTTGCCAAAATCATTTACGTCTTTTTTTGTTTTTTTTCTTTGTTTGGTCAGACGCGAGTCTGTCGGGCAATTGAGGCGGCGGCGGGCAGCCGCCACGTTTGTAATTTTTCCCCAATGACTACCATCTCCGTGGGAGTGACAAAGCGCTCAGGTTATAACTAAGCAATATCGTCACACAGCTCATCGTGACAAATAGCGCGTGGCACTTTTCCCGTAGTTCGGTTTTACTCCTCCCCCGCTCTCGTAGTAGCAACGTTATTTCGAGTAACGATTTTTTTTTTTGACAATTCCCGAAATATCAACGCACCCGATTAAGTCAATTTTCACTCTGTGTTTTCCCCCTAAACGTTTTTGTTCGTTTAAACTGCACTTTTTCAAGTTTTTTACAATATTTTTCAAATTTCTATTACCTTCTATTACAAAAGTGCAAAAAGTGCAGCTAAAACGAACAGCCTCGAAGTAACCGACATAGAAATAAGTCAAAATCCACTATAACCCCCATATTTCACAATATTCTGTCAAAATTGTACCTGTGGACAAAGTGACAGCCAATTACCTTATGGCTCGAAAAAAAACGGACATATTGTGACGAAATATTGATTTTATGTTTGTTGATTTTGAATCAGGTATCGTAACCAACTCCGATCATGGGGAATATGTTTGCAACGTTATTCAAAGGCCTCTTTGGCAAAAAAGAGATGAGGATCCTGATGGTGGGACTCGATGCTGCTGGTAAAACCACAATACTGTACAAATTAAAATTAGGCGAAATCGTCACGACAATTCCCACTATAGGTAAGAAAGTCCGATGCCAAATCGGTACTGAATTTTTTTCTTCAAATCCAAAATATCCAGTAATTTAGTTAGCTTGCGGATGTGTATTTATTTGTTTTTTGTCTTTGCGTCGTACAGGCTTCAATGTAGAGACGGTCGAGTATAAGAATATTAGTTTTACGGTGTGGGACGTCGGTGGTCAGGACAAAATCAGGCCCCTGTGGCGACATTACTTCCAAAACACCCAAGTACGTATATTTTTACTGTATATTTTCATTTTGCGGCAAAAAATTGATTTAGGAGAGTAATAATGGGACTTTGTTGCTTGTTTCTGTCAGGGACTGATATTCGTAGTGGACAGTAACGACAGAGAACGTATAGGCGAAGCGCGTGAAGAACTCATGCGGATGCTGGGGGAGGACGAGCTCAGAGACGCGGTACTACTAATCTTTGCTAACAAACAAGTGAGTAACGAAGAAAAGTTGAAAGATGGGATAAAAAAAAGGCGATTAAAAAGTTGTAAACGTCTTTTATAAACCTAAAATCGATGTTGAATTATTCCAGGATCTGCCAAACGCAATGAACGCAGCGGAAATAACCGATAAATTAGGCCTGCACTCGTTACGCAATCGTAATTGGTACATACAAGCAACGTGTGCCACGAGTGGTGACGGTCTCTACGAGGGTCTCGATTGGCTCTCAAACCAGTTGAAAAATGCAAATCGCTAATCCGACAGTCGCCCGGTCGACACTCAGTTGCTATAATAACATCGATACAAAAAATGAGAGGAGAATAAAGTTAAAACACACACACAACTGCTAAAAATGTTGAATAATGAACGTAAAGAGAGGATGGCATCACCGGGAATTGGGGGGTGAATTTTTTCATAAGGGGTCGAAAAGAAACCTATCCTCCCCCGCCCGCCGTTAACGATCGTCGATCGGATATAAAAATCATTTCGAAATCATTGAGCCGGCTGGCGCGCGATCCCTATATTTGCAGAATTCGAGTATCCGATCATTGCTACCGCGTTCGATTAAAATCCACACCAACAACAAAAACAGAACAAAACAGAAAAAAATCTGAAAGAAAAAAAAAAAAATACAAAAACGTCAAAGACGAAGCTCTCGGTTTTGTGTTTTAGCTTGGCCCGGGGGAGGATAGATTTATTCGATAGAGCGCGATTTATTAATCCCGAGAGAAGCGACTTGATGGAAAACAGAGAAAAATAATTAATAAAACAAACAAAAAGCATTAATGTAAAGGAAACAAGCGGGAGGGATAAGCGACAGAGCAAAAAAAGAAAAAACGATAAAATAAAATAACAAATAAAAAGTTAAACACGCGAGAGCGAGAGTGGCCGCTAGCACACGGGTGGACGGTCACACAGGACTATTGCTTCGTGCAACTTATTATTATTATATTATTATTATATTATTATTATATTATTATTATTATTATTATTATTATATTAGCATTATAGTTACACTTTTTACACAGAGAAAGATACCACGGATGAAAGTGAAGATAAAAACAACAAACTTTAAGAGTTCATTGTATTAAAGTACCTAAATCCGAAACATAACGATAGAGCGTTTACCGATTTAACAATTCGGACGAAATATCATTACCTCGATGAACGGATGGGTGTGTGTCAGTGTGTGAACTATCGTGTGTGTATTTGTGTGCGTGTGAGAGAGGGAGAGCGAGAGAAAGTGATTAGGAAAAGATACTAGACCGTTTTGGTGAAATCGGGCTCATGAGAGACGTGTACGAGATGAAAATAATTGGTAAAATATAAACAGAAATATTAGAGAGGTCAGGGTGCGTCATAATGTAGATGCATATTGTACATTACATTATATGAAAACGATGACTAAGACAGAAATGATAGTTGCGACAAGTACATGAGAAATTAGTCTCTCTCTCTCTCTCTCTCTCTCTTTCTCTTTCTCTCCCTGTTCCATTGCACGGGAGAAAGCCCGACGAAAAATCGATGAACCAACTTGCACATCGAGTCTGTAAAACTAACGGCCACTTTTGCATCTTTCGTTCGTTTTTCTAACGGGTCATAAAAAATAAATAAGAAAGTTAAGAAATAATGAAATAACGATCACAATTCTCATGAGAAACTCGACTAGGACCGAATCTGAAGACTTTGGGAGGGGCTCTTAGTGAATCAATCTCACGCTTGTACCGAATATCTCGTGCAACTGCAACTCGTCGTTGCGATCTCTCGTTTCCCCCGGTATCATCCGTTTTCGTGTTTTTTTTTTCTTTTCTTTATTTTAATTATTATTATGTGATTTTTTTTTTTTTTAATTCTAATTTTTTTTTTGATTATCAACGTTTTTAACAAGAACGAAGAAATAGCGTTGCCTGTTCCATGGAGCATGGCACGGGACGAACCTTTTTTTATCTGCCGCACTGGTCGGATTTTCTTGACACGCGAGTCAAGCGTTAGTGAGTAAAATATCGACATTCCGAAGGTTTAATAATTACAGTGCGTCTGTGTACTTTTATATTTGTGTGTTTATTTACACACTCATATATACGTACACATACACTTATTACGAACGAAAATGAAACGCGTTTATCGCACCGGACCACGCGGGATTATTTTTTTCATTAGAACGATACGAAGAACGTAAGATTATGGGAGCATTGAGACGAGGAGGAGACGAGAATTAAATCGAGAGAGACGTCCGTGCTTGGCGAAATGCGACGGGAGAGCGGTTCGTCTTATTAAACTGCACGTTGGTCGATGCCACTCGTCAGAAATTCATTTAAATGTTTTTTTTTTTTTTTTTCTTGAACTCCAAGGTATCGCTAATAATGGGATGAACGGCGAAGATGTACACGAAACTTTCGGGAAAATCAGAATCACTTGTTAACGAGTCTTCGTGATACGATTCTCGACCGTCGGAATTAAGGACAATTTTTTTCATTGCCGAACAAATTCAATTATATTTCTCACGAGCTCTCTCTCTCTCTCTCTCTCTCTCCATTTTTCGCTCACTCTCTCTCCTCATGAATTTTTTTCCATAATGCTGAAATGAAGAAAAGGAGAAGAAAAAAAATGTCCCAGCGTCTTTTGCGAAAAATTCGTATAATTATGTATGAATGTTTAACAATTTGTGAAATATACTGTAATTGTGCTTTACGGAAGTTGTTTTTGTTCACGTTTGTTGGTCGTGCGAGGAACTTTCGACGACGTTGCGTCCATTTATAAAACGATTTATCATTTATGTGTAACACTCGTTGGTTCGTCTTGTGAGAAGAAAATCGAAACTTTGGAAATGCGATACAACCATCTCGCCAACTTGGTGCCACGGGACTCTTTCATCGTTTTGTTAATCTTTTTCTACTATTTACGGAATATCGTACTCGTCTGGATTGATGAGAAAAAAATGGGTTTTTATATTTTCTTCATAAACGGAAGAGATCCTTTCTACATTATTTCAAATAATTCGACATACATCAACGAAGTTATAGCCACTCGGAGCATTCATCCCTGAAGGAAGTAACAGCAGGAAATATGAAACGTCAATCCGGTTTTTTCGCCAAACTGCATTTTTCAAATCGGTGACCAAAATATCTACTACTGTATCGATTTACTTCAATTTTTGTAGGCTTGTTATACATAAAATAAAGCAGTCATTGAATTAAGACTTTTTATCATTAAATATTCATTTTTTCAATTTTTTTTTTCATTATTATCGTTTTTTCTCCTTCAGACATTCGCCCGGAACGATTATACTTTCCGAATTAATCAAATGAAAAAAAAATCGATTCTTCAAATGGTGTATATATATATTTTTTCGTTCTCTGGCGAAATCCTTATTCTGATTGATTTTATTATTATTTTACATTTCAATAATATGATGCCAAATAAATAAAACTTAAAAAAACGATCCTTCAAATGGGATATGATGATTTTTTATTTGAAAATTCTCAGAAAATGTAGTTTTTGGTTTTCTGGTAAAGTCGACCCTTGGAAAAACGTGATTGATTCTCGTAGTTCTCGATAATTAATCAAACGCCACACGACGGAGGATGTGAGTACGAAAAAAAAAAAAAAAAAAATAGTAGAGTCTCGAAAGTTAGAGAAAGAGTGTAAATATAAAGCTATTGCCGGCTGTCGGTGAGTCTTGTTCGTCTCGGAAATCACCGTAACTCACAGTGGTACAATTTGGTTGGAAATACATAAAGCGTTCGCGGCTCGGTCGTTGAAGCTGTTGAGGCGCGTATTCGAGATGTCCGCGTCGAGTTTGATGGTCGGACGTCCAAACACATTGGCAGCATTTTGGCCCGTGAGCATCTTTGTAAGATAAACTGGCCGCTGCATAAATAAGGAGATGACGTATTTTTAGATTTATTAACGCGTACGCGAGAGGGACAGAGAGAGAGAGAATATATTTGGCCGACGAGGTCGTAGTTGCTCGTTCGGACGGTGGCGGCAGTGAATATCTCAAAATCACAGGAGATCAGCAGGCATTTTTTTTCCAGACAGCGTTTCCAGACGTTGGCCACATGGATGAATAATATTTTCTTTTCGCCGCGAAACATTCTTTCTCCTCGTCTATTCTTCTCTCTGTCTCGTCTTTTGTGATAAATTCGTGTAAGGCACAAACGTTAATATTATGATCGCGGATATTCGGTGTAGAAACGAAGCGTTAAGTACGTGGCGCGGCGATTCTCGCGAGGGGAAAACGAGATTCGTTTCTGAGCCGGATACGAAATATCCCTCGGTCGACGAGCGGATGTGGTCAACTGTAGCCGCGAGTCTAAAGCTCGTTTCAATCGCGGCCCCGGATATTCTTGTTGTTATTGTTACTGTTGCTGCTTTAGCGACCGGATGTTCAATGGACGTTGCTTCCCGAGGATCCTCTTATTATGGAAGAGTAGAAAAATATGATTCTCCTGTTAAAAATCATCGACGGGATATATTTAAAACTGTGGCATTTGCCGAAGGGTTGCTACGTTGGAAAAAAATGTTAATAAATCGAACAATCGTAACAGAACCGTAGTTAGAACTCTTCGTTGACACATCGGGTCAATTTGACCCGAAGCATACTTCGTCCCGGAGTCATTAGCATTGAAAAAAATCAGGAAATACATTTTAAACTTTTCTCAATCGACGAGCATTAATAAAAATTCGAAAAAATTTCGAAAAAAATAAAAAATCATCACATTTTCTTCGAGTTTTGATATTTTTTTTAGAAAACAAATATTGCTATGAAAAAATGTCGAAAAAAGCGTATTTATTAGGAAACGTTAATTTTGTTCATTTTCCGAAAAGATCGTAGTCCGGGTCAATATGACCCAAAGTGTGGCAACGAAGGGCCTCCTAAAGACTGAGAATAATGTGAATGCATCAAAAGTCTCGACCGCAGATAAAAAAAGCTCTACATTTATCACCGAAAAAAAATAAAAAAACCAATTCTCGATGACAGATACGAAGATTTGGCGAAATATTTTCGTTCGGGGTTCAATCGTTTGCTGGCGTCACGTTCGTTAATTTCGCGCTATTTTCTCATCGAATTTTATTTGCGAAAAGCTCGGATAGCGGTGAAAAGTGAATTTTATGCGTTCCATCGTTGGTAGTAAATTTTTCCGAAGTCGTGGTTAAAATAAAATATCCAGATGGGAATAAGAGTGCTTCCGAATAAATAAATAAATAAATAAATGGATCAATCATTAAAACTTGGTTCGACGACTTTTCGGCGGGTGTCTGAGAAAAGCGTGAGCTATAATGCCAACACAGTAATAAAAGGAGGAACAGAATAATGTAGTTTTTATTAGGGGTCTGCAAAGAAAAAAGAAGAAATAAAAAAAAAACGTGTAAAATACGGGACAGCGTTATAAGGCAAAGTGTTATATCGAAGTTTCACAGTAAATGAATAAATAAGAATGAAAAGAGTAAGAGAGAAGCAGAAGCGAAATGGGTGACGATATAAAAATTGGAGGCGTGATGAAGGAAGGAGAGAAGGAGGGAGGTTGAGTGTAGAAGCGTGAGAGTATAAAAGAGACTATGCTGGTTGAATGAATAAATAAATTGGAGTTTTAAAGCAGCGAGTTGGAATTTTGGGGAACGATGGGATCTGACCATTTGCTGTATATGCGTGGCGAGTTCTCGCACAAGCTCTTTTTCTCTCAAAGAACGATCTTTCTCCGCAAAGATAGCATCTCGCGTTGTCCGCCGGTATAATCGCCACGGTGGCGGCGGTTACGGCGGAGGCGCGCGAGGGTGTCGAGAGCGTCCAAGGATTCGTCTCGAATCTCGATCGGAATCCCGCTAAACCTAACAATTTTTTTTGTTTTTTATTTTTTTTTATTCCTCGGAGGTTCGATGCTCGTTCCATAGCGGCGCAACATCCGAGACACACACACACGCACATTTATGTATCGATATATTTATATATATATATATATATAAAGTAAATAAAACGAAAGTTTAGTAAAGTCGTGGGTGTATTAGCAAAATCTTTGTTTTACACTGGCTTGGCCAATAACTGTGTGTATATAAAGTTATTGTAGATGTTGAGCTGGCGGCGCCAACATTCCCATCGTCCTAGTCGGGAGACTCGCGCGAGCGCGGCAATAAAATCGCGTTCGCGCGTATACTTTGCTGTGGCGTCGTAGGCGTCCGTTCCCAAGTTGCCCCGTCGCCCTTTTCTCTTGCTCTCGATATCTCGATCTCCGTTGCTCTAACGTGTGTTTCGCTTTTCTCGCTTGCCTTCCATCGGTTTAGTCTCGGGTTTGCTCGAACGAGCCTCTTGTTCAAACAAGTACCATGCATGCTGCTCTTTTCTTCGTTTTTTTTTCCTCTTCGCACGCAGATACAAGTTCCGCGTGTATTCTCGTCGTTCCGTTTATTTCTGCTCTTTGAGCTGCTGCCATTTCTCGCGTTTTTGTTTTTTTTTCTGTTCCTCTCTCTCTCTCTCTCTTATGATGTTTCGAATGTGAGAAAGAGGACGAGGGGAGGAAAGAGAGAGCGAGATATTGGAGAAAAGGTGTCGGCGAGTCCTTTACGGTGTTTAGCATACCGGTTCGACGTCGTATGGGCGACGGGTATGTCGCCGCGCCGCTCATCCTTCGCTCGCCCCGAGAGAACGCGAGAAAAGAGCAGTATCTCTGTACAGCGTACGCACCTTCTCGCAGAATCCCACGCGATCCTCACTCGTGAGTCTCTTGCGTGGGTAGAATAATGCCGTAGTTTGAGTCTCGGGCTAAATACAAGTTACAAAAGACGAATGAGGCGAGGAGAGCGCGACGACGTGACCCGCCGATCAATCGGCGACGTCTTTTGTTGACCCCTCGTACCATTCTTTTATTCCGAGTCCGGGGGAACATTGATAAGACGGTATTCATCGGAGGATTGTCCAAAAGCGAACACGAACAGCCAGAATCGTTAAATTCGCTAAAAAGTTGCACAATCATTGCGCATTGAGAGGTATCGATGTTTAAGAGCGAGTAACCGTGCGATTTGCGATCGTCATGGAAGGCGCTGAGAAAAGGATAAATCGTAGAGACGTCGAAACACGTGGAAAAGATATATCGCGTGGTTTTCTCGAGAGGCGCACAAACGGCGAGAAGGAGAAGGAGGAAGCGAGGGGGTTCGTTGGCGCCGGCGCCCGCATATACGCGCTCTTTGCCGAGCGATCTTTTTTACTTCCCCCCCGACGCCCCCTTTCTCTTCGTGTATTTATAGTGCGATTATGGCGTGTTTACGCGACATGACATACATTTCTCGCCAAAGAATTGCGAGCAAAAAGACATGCGTGCATGCGATCCTGCCAAAAATATATCAATTCTTTTCTAACCCCTTAATATCTCAGTCGCTATTTGATTGAGGATTTTTTTAACGATCGGTCCGCGAGTCTGCAACCATTAGAATAAATATGCGAATTGACGGAGTTTGGAAGCTTCCGACTACGCATTGAATCGCCTTGTTCTCTCCTTTGCGATAAGAAGTTTCTTCTCTCCTGCTGCTCTTTTTTGCACAATAATGAATTAAGGGGGAGGGGGGGGGGGGGGGTAGCTCGAGGCCTCTCAAGTTATCCGCGATATGGCTGTGCGACACGCTCGATCGACTGCAGCGGACCGAGCATAAATAGATGTCCCAGATCCGAACGCGTTTATCGTCGCATTGACGCCTCCCCACACTCACCCTCCTCCCCCTGCCGTTATATCTCGCGATTATTTAGCATTGTTAAAACGCGTTCGTCGCCTGGTTCCGCCCGCACGCATCGCCGAAGCTTCTTATCTCGTGTTTCTTGCTCGGATGTTCTTTTTTGCTCCCTTTAATACGTTGACAACGGGGCCCGGAAGAAGATTCCGAGGAAGAGTCTCTTCCGTTGTTTGCTGCGCCGGTGTTGCATAAACCAAGTGCTGAATTTTTGTCGCGCAGGAGCAACAGCAGGTGCTGACAAAAAGCATTAAATGCTCGCCAGGCGTTGTCGTAAAGTTCTAAACGTAACCGTAAAGTTGCGAAACGAAAAAGGTGTAAATTGTACAATACAACCGACAGAAGAGAACCTTCTCGTGGTGTATTTTATTGTCGGAGCTCTCTACGAATAGCCGATGACGGCTTGAAGGTTGAGGATCGGCCAAGTGGGAAAACGAGTCTGAGAAATGAATAACTGCTGGTGCTGGTTGTACGCAGCAGTACGACGATCGGTAAATTGTATCAGCGGCAAGCTCTCTTTCCTCTGCTGTCGCATCTTCCAAGAGAATCGTTCTCTATTGTGAGCGTGTCCCTCGCTCGAGGGACCGGATACAGAGCCACGAGAAACTGAGCAACGCCTTGAATACATTCGTGCTCGCGCACTCGATTACGGGATTATCTCTCCCTTGGTGGCTCGTGGGCGAACCAGAGAAGAACGTTCCGGCCAAGCTCGAAAGAACGAATCGCCGCCGGTGTCGCGAACGACACACAGGACCAACAAGAACAAACTACCAGCTATTATTCACCGATTGCCCATCCCGCCCAGCCTTTTTATTCTTTGCGTGACCCAACACTCGCTCTTCTCTCTCTCTCTTTCTCTCTTTTCGACAAAGTCAAACTTGCCTACGTTTTGCTTTACCGATTCTATTTCGTTCCATTTTGTCAGTAAATTCCCTCTCACATCTTCCTTATCTTTGATTCGTTGCAAGACGCGATTCGTTCTCGTTCTAAAACACCGCGGTCAACATCTTCCTCGAGGCGGCGTCACTCGTGCATTGCGACGCTATTCTATCTCGAACTCTTTCTCGGGCATGTTCAAAGCTCCTTCGTAGAATCGACGTTGTCTGGAAGATTAATGAGGTGGAGGCTACGCGGAGAATCTTGTCGAAAGCGAGACGTTCATCGTCCGCTGCAACGGAAAAGATGGAGGAAGAAGAAGGCAAACGTAGAAATTGTCGCTTCCCCCTGTTTTTTTTCTTCTTTTTACCATTTCATTTGCTTTGCCGCGTGTGTACGTGTGCGTGATGACTCCTTGGTTCCCGGTCGCCCTTTGTACGAACCGACCGAAATCTAATGGAGCAGACGCAGTGGCGAAAAAGGGGGGTGGTGAGGAAAGAGTCGGCGAATTTTCACGAAGAAACGAGTCGCAAAGAGTCTTCTCCGAGGAACTAATGACGCGACGTGGTTATAGGTGACCGATCCGATGAGCGTGCGTGTCTTATACCAGAAGGGATTTAAGAATTCTTGGAATCGGTCGTCGCGGTCCACGCGGTCTTGTCCCGTTCTGTCTTTTCGTGAATGTCAGAGAGTTAGAGCTCGCTGTTTGGTGGTCGCATCTTCGAGCATGGAAATTCAATGTTTTTTGTTGTCCGCCGGTGCTGGCGCCGTCCGATTATTCGCGGATAGCCGCCACGGCCGTCGCCATCTTCTACAGGTAACGCACCAACAAAGAAGCAACCGAAAAAGAGAAGAAGAGACCGAAAGAAAGAAAGAAAGAAAGAAAATAATAATAAAAATAAACATGTTGAATATCAGAATGTCGGTTATGCGAGAGTCACACGAGAAAAGATGCGGGACTTTTGGCCGAGCAGGGTGAGATTAGTTACACCTACTCGCGGGAGAACGCGTTCCTCGAAACCAACATTCTCACTCTCTCGGCTGCTTTGTGCGTGACGAGAGTCGAGACTCTCGCTCTAATGTGTCAAATAAAAAAATATATTGGGAGGAATATGGTCGGATGATCCTCCGAGGATAGAATTCGGCCGAAAGCGGAGCCAGTATAGACGCTTCCATGCCATGGATTAATAATTCCATCGCGCGGTCTGAAGCGCTCACTGGACGCGAAGTATCCGAAGAAGGCGTATATTATCCTCGTCAAGAAATTAATCCAATACTTATACAGTGGGTAATTTAACGAATGAAAAAAAAATGAATATAGATAAAAATATGATAAATTATCGGGGAAAAAAAGAGCTTCGTACGTATGTAGACGAAAAACACAATTTTTTACAAACCCCGTACAACCGATTGTTATCCGACGAGCTGATCTCGATCTCGATGATTATTTATTTTCTCGTCGTAGCCGCGAAAATGAGAGACGAGCGCAAAGATCGTAGAGTCACTCATTTGCGCGCGGTTTTTCGCGGCACGTACACGGGACACCCTCGAGAATTCCCTCATCATAAAGGCGTGTCGTAAAAGTCTCGTACGATCGTCGGATTCATTTGTTACTCGAGGAAACGTTCCCCCCATCGTGTTCGGCTTGACGATGAGACGAGAATGGGGAGGACACTGCGATGTAAAAAAGTGTATTATACAAGCGGATAGAATGTGTTAAAAACGAGACGAGTGCATGTATGCGAAAGCAGGGAGAGGAGAGAAGACGAGAGGGGGTCTCTGGAGAAGAAACGTCATTGAGTAAAACGCGAAATCCTCGTAATCTCTGGCAAGCAGCAGGTAAGCTCTCACGCGGTGGCGATAAGATTCGTTTTATTTTTAGAGAGATCTCGCAGAGACGAGACTTAGAGAGTTTTGCCTTCTTCTCGTATCGCGAAGAGAACGGATGCGTTCCGGAAATTGTCCAGGAAGCATTTCGCGATGTATAAACTGGAGAACCAGTCGAGATGGTAGTGAAATATAAGAGAAAAAAGTGTGAGAAACGCACACGCGTTTCTCCGAGTTAAAAACTTACGAAGCTGCGAATAAGAGGAGGACGAGGAGACGCGAAGGAGTGGTAGAAGAAGAGAACGAGAAGAGGACGAGCAAGAGGAAGAGTACAGAGTAATACGCCGGTGCGGGACCAGTCCCAGGGAGATCGCGGGAGAGAGAGAGAGAGGAACGTGTCGCTCGTTCCACCCATAAAAGCCACCGTGTCAACCGGCCCGCCGACAGTTGTCATCGTTCCACGCTGTGATCAACGACGAACGACCAAAAGCGCATCGCTCGTTTCTCGTCATATCGGTTCAACCGATCTCCGAGATAAATTATTTGCTCTTGTAAATCAAGTGAAACATTAAAATTTTCGTAATTCTTGGCGATTTTTTACTTTTTTATTTATTTTTTCTTATATAAACATTTGATCAACCGCCGTGAAGGGGAAACAGGAAGGAAGAGAAGAAAGAGAGAGAGAGAGAGAGATAGAGAAAATCGAGAAAAATTAAGAGTGCAAAAGGCGCACGCGCTCGTTTGTTGGCGGTGGAGGAGGAAGAGGAGGAGGTGGAGGTGGTGGTAGTATCAGTGGTGAAGGAGGTGGAGGCGAGGCAACGCGGTGTGTCGCGGATGAGAGGTGGTGTTGTTTCGTGACGTTGCGTGGTACCCCGCGAGTAGTGCCGATCATCGGGATACCCGCAACATCGGATACAGCGAGCGAGAGCAAAGAGAGGAGGTTCGCGGAGAGTTCAGAGAGAGACGGAGTGACGAGAGAGCGCGCCGAGCCTCCCACCCAGTCGTCGACTAGCCGAGCTAGCGAGTTGACCGAGAGCTACCGTACGTCGAACAAACCAAAAGAGTTTGAGTCAGTCAGTCAGTCAGTCAGTCAGTAAGTCAGTCAGTTAGTCACCGAGTCAATCAATTTACCGGCTCGACAAAAGGCGAGCGTTGCCATACAAGTTTTTTCTTCTTTCCAAAGTTCTTACAAAGGTGATTCAGAAATTTGATAAAATCGCTAACTTTTCCTCGATGTCAGACTCGATCGGAGAACCATAAGATTTATAGATCGAATTAATGATTATTTGTCTATACGAGAAACGACGAATTGATAGAGAAAGAGAGAGACAGAGAGAGAGGGGCAAATAAAGAGCGAAGGAGAGGAAGGAAGAAAATCGCCGATGTCGCGACCGATAGAGAACGGCACACGCGGTGCCGCCGGCGGTAACAATACGTTATCAAAGAGGATGAACACGCGGACGTCGCACGTACGACTCCCGTCGCAGCCGTACGCTCGTGCCCGTTAATTGTTATCGTGTGTTTATACCGACGAAGAAACGTTACGTACGTACATATAAATATATATATGAAAGAGGTGAAGACGTCGAAGACGACGAAGACGAGGACGAGAACGTTTTATACTCCGCTCTCGGTTATAAGCGCAGTCGGGCAAGAGGCGCGGTGCTGCTTGCCAGCGAGCCAGCGAGCTTCGAGTTTTTCCCTCCCACCCTTTTCTCAACAGTGTATCCCGAGTTGTGTGTGTCGTGTGTCACGAGTTTTGTGCAGTGAACGGTTAATAGACCAGTGCCCGACGAAGAGAGATAAATAAATAGAGAGCGAAAAAAAAGAGATGCAGCGATTGATTATACGCTTGTAAATCTAAATGAAAAAAGTCAATAAAGTTCGAAGTACAGAGTTTAAAAGGATAAAGTAAAACAAACAAAAAAAGAAAAATAAACAGCGAAATAAGAGAAAAAATCGAGACTTAAAACAGTGCCAGATATCCGACGGACCCGGATATATCGACTTGTATATCGCACCTTTGTATGTGTCTATTTATTCGTATATAGAAGAAATAGTTGTAGAAATATTTGACGTTACGATAAGTGAGTGCGAGTCGTTCAAGAACGAGAAACTTGAAAGAGAAGAGAGAGAGAGAGAAGAGAAAATAATAAAAAGAGCAACGCCAGGAATGCGCAAAATGCTTTTTCACGCCGGTATGATTTTCCGACTCGTTTTGACGATCGGGTGCTGGGCCGCGTCCGTTCAAGCGCGAAGGGTCGCTCCCCTTATCGAGGACGATTGGGCCAGGAGACCCCACAGGGCCGCCGGTAAGTGTCTCTATTTACTTTGCTCATTATTTTAATCGACGGAATCTTGTTGTTTGCATGATGTTATTTCATTAAATCACACTGCGCATCGAGTTCATTCGCTCGAACCGAATGAATGCCTTCCGACTCGTAACGCGGACGGGCGAGTAGGAAGGGAAATCTTTCGGTGTATCAATGGATCGTTCGATCCATGCAGTTTGGGTAATCCGATTGGCGATACGCACGTTGCATCGAACAAGAGGGTGTCGGCGGGGAGCGTAGAGCAACGTACTCTACACCACTTTGAGGTGACCGAGATGCCACGTACGCACTCACGATACCACTCTGTACCCCCTCCTCCCGCACAAAAGAGAGAAAGAGAAAAAGAGAGAGAGAGAGAGAGAGAAGAAACGCAGCTACGAAGCGGCCTCTTTCCGTGCAACGCGCGACTCGTCCACGAGCGATTCTCGTTCGATTCACCAGTCATCCACACGGAACTCGCTGTGCTGACCTTTCCACGCACAGTCGCGTACTTTTCACCGGTATTCTCTCCGTGTGCGTCGTTCGTTAGCCCCTGCTTGCGATGAGACAACGACGCGCCGTTACGAGTCGCTCGTTCTTCTCATTAAAGAGATAACAAAACAATACCAATCATGGATTACCTTTTATATCGAAGGGGAAGGGGCTGCCGAAGTGGGCAATGAACGAGAATTGATTATTCGGAACCGATAATTGGCCGCTAATCGATCGATTATATAAATAAATAAAAGTCGGGAAGGTATGATTAACGATACGTCAGAATATAATTAATTTTGTAGATACGTGGATGAGTCTCGGCAAGATCTTGAGACGATAAGACGACGAGGCGGAGCGGGGGCGAAGGTATACACGCAGCGGCCATCGGTGGCCACGAGATATTGTTTCGTAATTTTCTCTAGTCTGTCTCTTACTATTAATAGTCGTCCTTATTGATACGATCGTTGTGTTATTATCTCTGGTGTGACGATGATATCTTTCGTATATTATTCGTCTGGGTCTCGCGCTACACGGCGTCTTGCTCGCGAGTGACGTCGAGGGGCTAAAATTTCCCCAATATTCCGCAGATCGAAAATAATTTTTGCCACCAGATCTTATAATAACGCTGCGAGACGTTCATGACAAGCAGAGAGAGAGAGAGAGGGAAAAGAAGAAAAAGTCTCGACATATAACCGTGAGAGTCGTACAACTTTCGTCGCTCGTATTTTCTGAATAGCGGCTGCCACCGCCGCGCCTTCTGGCTCAAAAACGAGAAACATCTTTCCGGTGCGCCGAGTGAAATTTCGATAATAAACATTGCAACGGAACGATGCGATGATGCCGCTCGTTCTCCGATGCTTCCCTTCCATCTTTTATATATTTTACCAGCAATTTAAACCAACTGCGCGTTTAGAAAAATCGAGAAACGGAATATGAGAAAAAAAACATATTATGACTTTAGTGATAAACTATTAATACTCTTAATAATTTCGATAGCGAAAACTATGAGTAACGAAAGTCATAAATCAACGGATAAATAGTTCCTCGTCGTCAATTCTTATAGACAAACGTACGGGTCACAAGAAATCTAGATTCTCCGGTGCTCTGATTTTTTTCGAGACAGTACCTTATCGCAAAAAAATATATACGACCATATAAATTGCTGATACTCGGCTCTCTCTCTCTCTCTCTCTCGCACTACGAATCTTCCTTCTTCATTGAGGAAAAAGACGATAACAAAAAATGCGTGTAGGAGATCGGGAAGGAGTGTGGCTCGGACGTTCTATATAACTGCTCGTTTCGGGCGCCAACACCTGTTGACGAGGTGCGATAAGTGCCCACGTTACGTGTCTCCCGCGTGCGTCGGTCCGGAGGGGCGTCCGAGCGCTCGTGCGACTGCTTTTTTGTAATCTGTTTCCCCCCCGCACCTTGACACTCTCGCTGACATCACCCTCGGGCTCCGTAGGCTATCCGATGGTCTACTGCTCGCTCATTAGCGTCTGCAAGTATAGTACACAGCGAAGGTATCCTGTGAACGCGAGGCTGCTCATTCTGATGGCGAAAGAGAACGAGAGAAGGATTTCTCGTTGATGCGAGACGCTTGGTACTAGTTTTATGTTGGCAGGTCGCGTTTTAGAGTTTCATCCTCGAGACTGTTGATCGCGTAAATAGAGCTGAAAGCACGCGTTCAAAAAGAGAGAGAGCGAGAGAGGGAGAGGGAGAGAAGATTCTGGTTGCAAGATCGCGAGGCACGATTGACCGCGGCCGCACGCGGATACAAAGACGTTCCTTGTGCATCCGGAAAGAGTTTCGCCGCTTCGAATGCAGCGTCGCATTATTGCGATCGCTGTGATTTTTCATATCAACTCGATACAAACGACGTTTTCCTCCAAAATGTTCTTTTTTCTATAAAAAAAAAACCCGCACACTCAACATCGATAGCGCGGAAAAGACAAAAAAAATTGAATGAAAAAAATCAGTCTCAATGGGCCGGAAGAAACCTCCGAGACTGCACCATGTACAGTGTTTTTCCACGGGTCGTAAAAAAAAAAAAACAAAAAATCAAGTTGAGATAGAGGGTTGGTCGGTAGCGAGCTCGATAGCAAAGTAGTTTCGAGTATATTTAGCCTTGCTGCAGACACAAAACGACTCACCACCTCCGCGCGAGCATTCTCTTCTTCTCCTCCTCCTCCTTCTTCTTCTTCTTCTTCTCTGCCTTTGCTTGTGTTTGCGCACTCTGGGTGAAAACAGTACGACAACTCGTGTCGTCTGCTTTGATCGTCTTTGATCGTTTTTCGTCCGAATGCATTAAACGATCATGCCCCGAGATCCTTGGACGCACCTATCGATCTCGTGCCCGCACTGCACCGCGACTGGTATCCCGTGGATATAGACGAAGAGTGCGTATGCATGTATATCGCACGCTTCAATGCGGACGAGACTCGACATCTTTGTACGCAAACGTACGATGTTTCAGACAGCTTGGATCTTCGTCGCAATAAAAAAAAATAAAAAATAAAAAATAAAACAATAAAAACATTCCCTAGCAATCAAGAGCGTGGGCTCGCAGTTTCGTACTCTCGCAAACGTTCGCATTTCCCGAGTACAAGGTTCAAGCATAACGCACCTTTTCCACTTACAAAGCTCTAGAAAAATCGCGATACGATTCCAAGCTCCAGAATCATGTGAAATATTGGTTTTTATTCAACCGCGCGAGAACAAAAACAAATGCTGAAATATAATAATTGAAAAACAAGTTGATAATATGAAAAATGTTGAGGACGCGCCTCTCTCGTTTGCGTAATGCATACACGAGAGGGGTGGTGCTGCTGTCTCGTGTCTCGAGGTTTGGTACAGATACCGCACACACCCATATGACATGTATATAGAAACGCATCGGTAACTCGAGGATGTACGCGCGGTACAGCCCGAGCATCAAATATAATATTATCGCGTCGTATATATAACAGCGGTAGAGCGTTGCGAGTGTAGAAAATATTGGCGGAGGACGAGAAGAGAACGCGAAACGAGCCACGTACGTTACGTCCTGAATTTGTTTCAAAAGTAGACACACGCATTACGTATGGAGAAGCGGCGGCAGCGGAGGCGACGGGGTGCATTTGGGTTGGGCCTGGAATATGCATCGTCGAGTGCATTATTTGCATACTATTTTTTTTCTTCTTTTTTTCTTTTTGCCTTTTCTTTTTCAAATTTTTTCTTCCAACCAGTACCGCTTGTCTATATTACATTTTTTTTGTTTTTTTTTTTTTTTTTTTTTTTTTTTTTTTTTTTTTTTTCCACTTACCGCGTGTGTTCTCTATACACGACCCGCGACTGTCATTTCTTTTCGCATACTCATTCATCGAGTTTGCATTCCATTTGTGCTTATCGAATACCGCATGCACCACATATCGCTCCGTTGCTCTTTTTTGCCTACTTCAGCAAATTCACCGAAGAACATTGACTCCACTCTACCGTTTCGCTTATACAGATCCATTCATATTCGAAAAAACGTCACGGGTCAGTACCGTGTGTAAGGTTATGGAAACGACACTATGCTAATTATTATCTCTTGGAAGAGCTCCTGATTCGATAAATGATGGAAAATTATATTATTACGATGTCTCGTGCAAATTTTAACCGAAGGCTAATGATTTTCCAAAATGTGAGACTTAAAGTGAGGTCAAAAACGACGGCAATATTCTTTTTAGGATAAAATGTTCGTAGTGTACGATAAAAAGGTTT
The DNA here is from genome assembly GCA_948107755.1 of Campoletis raptor. Lineage (NCBI taxonomy): Eukaryota > Metazoa > Arthropoda > Insecta > Hymenoptera > Ichneumonidae > Campoletis > Campoletis raptor. The sequence goes on along the minus strand of OX403625.1, from coordinate 14,048,010 downwards.
TATTGTATACCATTCTCTTCGTTTTTTCATAACGAAGACAACGGTCTATGATAAAGTCATATTTGGTGAATATTTAATGATAAAAACATGCTCGAAACAGTTCTTTAGTAAAAAAACATTGAAATCGGTTCTGACACCGTCGTATCGAACGACAAACGAACGTTTTATTGATTTAAAAAAAAATAAACATTTCACCTATATTGAAAAATCACTTTTATCGAAAAAACCTTCGTCCAATCTGCGTTTTGCAATTCGCAAAATGTAAATCTTTTATTTTTGGATATTAGATTTCAACCTGAAAAATAGTGGTCACCGAAAAACCCTCTTTTTGAAGGCCTTCGGGCAGCAATTCTGCTCGTTCTTAATTTTTTTTTCTACAACAGGCAAGTCTTCGTTAAAAAATGTGGAAGTTTTTTGATAAATATTAGTGAAAAAAATGTAATTCAGAGCTTTTGGATTATAAATGAAGAGGAAATAAAAATTGAGATGGTACGACGATAATTATGATGGAATTTAATTCTGGGAGAAGATAACACGTGCGCGTGAGAGAGGCTGCGAATTCCAAGGTGCGAGAGCATTTACAAATCTCGATGTTTAAAATCGGCATCGAGAATATATGTTTATCTGCATAAATAGGCACGTGTGTATACGTACGGTTGAAAATGCCGGGTGTTCCGGGACGGGGCGAGTCGTCGTCGACGACATTGTATGCAGATATCGAGTTGTTCGGCGAGCGAGTCGACGGATCGGGCGTAATCGACCTCGAAAGAATGCGCGCGAGAACGTAGATCCTCCTTGTTTTCTCGTGCTCCCTTTCATCGGGAATAAATCTCACAGAGAGCAAGCTGGACTTGTCCCCACGAGAAGAAAACTCGCTTATGTTGTTGACCGCGATTTGCAACGGAGATCAATAATAAAAATTCAAGAGTGAGGACGCAGCAGATTTTCCTTTGAAAGCTCTAGTTGGATAATGAGTCTCAACATAACTGTTTCGCAGTAATTTTAATCTCGTTCCCTTTTTTCCAACTTTTCAATAATCCGATCCACCAGCAACGGACTTTGTCTCGGGTGCTCGTTATTCCTTTGGACGACGTTTTTTTTTCGCTCACTCTTTCTCTCTTTCTCTCTCTCTCTCTCTCTCTTTTATCCTCCTCTGGACCACACAAGGCTCGTTGAGATTCTTGGCTCGCTACCAGAAAACTTTCCCTTCCCCACACGGGTCTTCACCGTTGCTGCCGGCAAAAAGATCTCGTGTGTCTCGACGATGGCGGTGCGGCAGCGGCGGCGGCGACGACGACGATTAGACATAATACGAACCTATAAGTTGCAGAACGTGTGAAAATGATATATAGCGCATTAAGCTGTTGAGATATAAATAAGTGAAAAAATGTTTGTTTCCACCGTTGAAGCGGTGGAGATACGTCTCTCTGAGTAGGGTGCGCGAGTATGTGTAGCACGAGATAGTATCGTCGAGCGAGCAACGCTATTCGCTCGCTCGGTGAGCAAATAGGTGGGAAAAAAAGTGCGTAGCTCGAGAGAGAGAGAGAGACGTATACACGCGAGATCACGCGCGCGCGCGCGGGCGCTTCAATTCACGTGTGTCTTAGTGTGAGAAAAGCAAGAGATAGGTGTCGCTGATTCTGTGACACGAGGGGCAGCGCGGATGTATAGTAGATGCTGCGTCCAGACTGATAGAAAGAGAGACAGAGAGAGAGAGAGAGAGAGAGAGGGAGAGAGAGAAGCACCGTATCCAATTGCGGCTTTTGCGTCGAAACTCGAACGCTTCGCGGTATACAAAGTTGTGTCTTTGGCGAGTGTATAGTCGTCCAAATGTTTAAAATTCCATAAAAATGATGAAAATAAACGTTGGTTTTGAACTTCTAAAGTGGGTAGAAAAATAGCTGTTGATTAGATCTTTGCCGCTGGTTGGTTGGAAAATCTTTTACAGATTGCTTCAATACTAATGTCATTCAAAGCCACAAGCACGTGATGATCGAAGGTTGGATGCAGAGACACGATGACCCTGATTATCGTAGCTCGGTGCGTTTGAGTTTGCTCGTTCCAGTTCCATACGAAAAGAGCCGTTTCAATGATTTTATTTATTTGTTCCATCAGAGACGGGAAGTCTCGTTGTCGCAAGGTCCGTCTCGAACGTTAGTCCCAGTCTTTCGACCCCGACCCGTTTTGCCATCTACGCCTCTCGACCACGCGCCTGTACGTATGCCAAATCGATGTTTTTCCCACGTCCTCAGGCATCGAGTTTCTTCCTCTCCTTCACTGTCAAGGAAAATAGGCCGTATAGACATGGTTCCTTCGAGCTGTGTTCGCGTCTTCTCTGTACTCGTGAGGATGGCTACGAAGAGAGAAATAGAGAGAGAGAGAAGGACACCTTGGCTAATGGTCCTTTCGAGGAATCTCGAGTGGCACTTTTCCTCTTGGTCGAGCAGCCAAGAAGAATTTCCAAGTAGTTGAGTTGTGCCCTCTCGCGCCTTTGCGCGAGAAGCTCTTAAGAGCTCGACAAAACGCGATGCAGAGCTTCCAAAGAGAGAGAAAGAGAGAGAGAGAGAGAGAGAGGTGGAGAAAGGGTGAGAAGGGGAGTATTTCCAGGCTAAGATGAGACTTGCGAGGAATTCGAATCCATGAACGCGACGATAGCTCGAGTTAGGAAGTGCGAAGGCCCTGATTGTCGTAACTGGCTTGCGGCGAGCGCCACACCATTGTCTCGGCTTCATTTGTCTCTCTCTCTCTTTTTTTCAACGAGAGATGAGACGAAGAGAGAAATGGCGTGGTTGAACGATCTTGATTCGTATCCTTGACTGGAATTTTTCGCAGCCTTTCCTCTTCTGGGAAGCCGATTGTCAGACCGATAAAATCTGACGGACTTGCCCTGAGTAAGAGTAGAGTACGTAAGAAGGGGATCGAGAGAGATAGAGAGAGAGAGAGAGAGAGCACTCGCAATCCGTTGGTCTCGCCGCCAAAGCGATGCATTATTCATTCGCGAGCGCGTTCCTCGTCGTCGTTGTTTCCACGACCGCGTTCTCTGCTCCGTAAACGTGTCACATGTGTTCTTGTACAACAGTACGGTACGAGTAGCCAAGAGAGAGAGAGAGAGGGAAAGAGAGAGAGAGCAAGAGAGCTCGATCGCGATTGTCACAGGATCAGCGGAAAAGTATGTTTCACGGCAACGGACTCAATCTCTTCTTCCTGAGAAAATCATTGCCCCGGTGCTCGTTCCGCGGAGCAGCAGCAAAGATCGCTTCGCGAATATTTTTCGTCCAATATGAGAATCTCATCAATTTTCCTACGTCGGACGTTTCAGTCCGTTCCGTACAAGAGATTACGAAGAATCTTGCTCTCTGCTCGAGATCCAGATATGCCATCACTTCTGACCATTTTATAAATCGCCCTCGCATCTGGAAGAGGATATCGCGCTCTCTCCATAATATACTCGTAGACATATTTCATATGATATTCGTCTAATCGGCACAGATGCGTTACTCGAGACTCTCCGATCTTTGAATCGCATGTAATCTATATATACATCGTGTATATTTTTTCATCAGCATGTCGCGAGCTGCTGCTCTCGTCAGATACGCGTTTTATTATCGTATATCAAAAAGCGAGTGCGAGAGAGAGAAAAAAAGAGAGGAATCTGAAACACAAGCAAACGCACACCCACATGTTGATGCTAATTATTCCATTCGATATCCTCGAGTGCGTGTACACGAACGACGACCATAAGACCGATGAGACGAAAACGATCAGGCTGGAGAGAAGAAAACGCGCGCGCCTCTTCTCGTCAATTATCGCATTGAGATCTTAATCAGTGCTAGTAGCAAACGGCTTAATTAGACAATATTTTATTCGTAGAAACGATTGCAATTGGTGCAATTTCTCGACTGACGCTCAGTTCCTTTTTTCATAATTCTTAGTCTCCTTCTCCTCCCCCTCCTCAGTTCGTTGTAACGAACGTTAAGAATTCGCTCGAGAACAACGTTCGAAGACTCTTGGTCGCCGTTGTCGACGTCACTCGCAATATACACTTGTCGGGTGTAGAGCGAATTTGAAAAAAAATTAATATATAAATCGCTGCTGTTGCTTGTGTGAACGAGGTGCGTGTTTGGCAGTGAGCTCGAGAGTTACGTCGAGTCTCGAGTCTCGCCGGCGGCTGTTCTGAAAATATGGATATCAATAAAGTAGAAAACAGAGGACGGGCGTTGTATAGGAACGGCGTCGATGGCGATTCACGCCCACCCATTTTTTTCCCTTTTTTTTCTTCTCATCTCACTCAACATGTTCGGCGAATCATTTTCTCCAATCGCACGCGCTCTTCCCAGGCACTAGCTCCCGTAAATCCACAATTTTCATTCTCTCATCTTATTGTTCCGATTTAAATAATTGATTGATGAAATTAATAGTTACTGTAAAAATTAATGGCAGAAATGAATGAGATTGCACTTTGCCTTATTCGTCAATAATTTATACAGCAGTATCGTAACGGTCCAGGAGTTTCATTCAAGATTTTTCATTGACGACTAAGCACGCGACTCTATTTTGTAACGGAAGAATGATCAGACGAAAATTTGTTTCCCTAATTATATCATCGGGTTTCGAGAGTCATCGACTTCTGAATCTCTGTCCCACGGCTCTCTTGGCAATTCTGCAAAACAAAATTTCATTCGTGTGACTCGTCATCCACACACAAGTGCATTCGTGGACTATATATCGATGTACGTCCGTATAGGAGAGAAAGAGAGAAAGAGAGAGAGAGAGAGAGAAACTGCAAAATTTTGAATAGACGATAGCAAAGCGTGTGTGATTCAATGTAGTGTCTTGATCGCGGCGTGGAACGCGCACACGTTAGCTCGCGAGCCATCGTCGACTAAAGTATTTCGCTGATCGTTTTGCGTCGCGCCAACTATCAATTTCCATCTTTCTCTCTTTCGTTCTTAATGCTCTTGCTCGGTAAATGCGTGCAAGTATATTTGGTGCAATGGTAAATGTTAAACTTCTTCTACGTCTTCTTCTTCTTCTTCTTCTTCTTTTTCTTCTCGTTCTGGTTGGCGTCTTGTTGTTTTTCTTGGGACCTCTTGCTCTTGCGCTTTCTCAAGTGCGTGCGTGAGCGACGCTGCGTTCCGCGCGCTTTTACTATATATGGACAAGTGCCACATGCTCGAATCACATAAGGAGACAAGATCGAACAAGAGAAGTTGACGACGATCATCGTCCTCAGAGAGTTTAAGATGAAGAAGGAAAGAGAGCTCGGGAGAGAGAAGAGCGTTGAAATAACAAGTGGAGATGGATAGAATAAGGGGGCGAAGGACATGGGAAGGAAGGAGCGCGGCGACGCAGTGGGCGACGAATACAAGTCCACATAATATATACGTTTTAGCGGGGGCAGGAACAGGATCAGCAGGAGCAACAGCCCCCTGGGGGTACTCGGTTGTTGGCTGTGGTTGGTGAATGGCCCCTTGATCCAGATTTTTGTAGGGTGATTTTTGCACACTCAGGGCCAAACTATATATAGATAGAGAAGCGTCAGCGAGACGAGTATTTGCGGATCGATGAATGTGCAGACTGCACGAAAAAAGGAGAAAGATGTTTGAGAACGGGAGAGAGAAAGGAGAGAAAAAATAAATAAATGAAATCAAGAAAGAGACAGCGCTGGTAAAAGAAGAAGAAGAAGACGAAGAAGAAGTAGAAGAAAAGTTTCGCGAGACGGTGCTGCAACGAAAATAAAAAATAAAACTAGATACGCCTTTGCATCCAGTTTCTTACTCATCGTTGATTAAGAGGGAGCCAGCCAGCCAGTCAGAGATAGATCCTCGTTTTCTTCTCAGCTCTTCTCGCGGTGTACTCGCATATTTCTTCGCTAACTCTTCCTCCACTTGGGATCGTTTGTTTTTTTCTCTTCTCGCGCTCGCGCGTGCCCACACTCTTTATACCCTTTTTATTTTCTCTGCGGGCTATCACGTTTGTTTCGTTCACTAAAGAAACGGAGGGTGCGAGAAGGGATGGCATGATATTTCGGGGCGTCGCCGGGCAGCCTCGAGACGGAAGGTCGCCACCGCAACGACACGCGGGGAGTCCTGATCCGCGTCTGGGAAAATGTTTGTTTGTGCGTTGAGGATGTGAAGTGAAGGCGAGAAAACGAATGTATTTTCGGTTTTTTCATAATAATTCTTAAAGTCTCAGCATGACATCGAAAAATTGCCAATATCCTAAGAAAACAAGAACCTCCAAGTCCTCAACGAAGCAATAAAACCCAAGATGTTTTGGTTTATGTATAAAAAAGAATCAGGAACGAGACGATGACGAGCACGCGACGACGGCGAGTCTCCGGAGACTTTAGCCACGCTGTCGAACCGGGGATAACACACTGTGCGAATAAAGAGAGACTCAAACATTATGAACGAAGGTTACAAGACCGAAAGAGTTGCGTCATTTGCAAAGAGGTCGAAGAAAGACTCTTTGCGAGAGAAAAAGAGAGAGGACACTTTGGACGGGACTAAAGTTAGACCAGATCTAAAGATAAACTCGACGAGCATCATCAGCGAGAAGCAATGCCATAAGATCGCATTGGGGGTATTCGTAAAGGAAAAGAAACGAAAAAAGAGAGAAAAAAAAACAGTGCGAATATAGAGTCAGCAGAAAGAAGTCGTTTTACATAGTTGAACGAAAGATGGGCGACAAGAAAGGGGGCGGGAGAAGCTCTCTTTCGTATTCACAAAGCTGCTCTTACTCTGCTAAACAGATTCGCATTGTATTTAGATGGAACAAATTATCTCTGTCTCGTGTTATTATTCGTTTGTCCGGGGTTGAAACGAGCGTTCCTCGCATTTGTACGTATGATAATTGGTCGTTCAAATTCTGCCCTTCAGGAAGATTGATCCTCAGAAAGAAATTTGTATTCTGTGCTTGTACCGAGGTCAGCTAGCGTCCTGTCTATTGTTGGAGGGAAAAGAGCGGATGAAGGTGCGGTAATAGCTTTTCGTGTCTCGTCTTCTGTCTTTATAAAGAGAGCAAAGAGAGAGAGAGAGAGAGAGACGATAGCGAGCGTATATTAGTGAAAAGTATTGGATGCCTGGACGATGAGAAAGCTGCACCTTCCTTCTGTAGGTTGCAATGAAGGTAAAGATGCATTGTAGAAAGAGATCGAGCAGTTTCTTATTGAACTCAACACTGTATCGTGTCTGATGAATCGCGAGGGAGCGAGCGAATGAGCAACGTCGCCCACGTGTCTACCGGCGCGTCTGCTTACGATCCTCTCGATACTCCCCGATCGTTCGAACGCTCTTCTCATCCTGACGGAAGAGCGAGACCGAAAGAAAAATGAAAAGGAAGAATTGTCGTTCGAAGAATGAGACACGATAATTTCGTTCGACCACGCGATACCGGAAGATTTAAACGGATTTTGTGGGAGGGGAAAGAGAGGCGTTAAGACCGCGTGTGTCCACCCGCGAGAGACGTTGCGGCGGCGTACGGCGGCTCTGCCTCGACCCACGTCGTTGTCGTCGTCGTCGTCGTCGTCTTCGTGTCTTTGGCTCGGCACAGCACCACATCATCAAAAGCGCGAGAGCCAAACGCGTATTTATTTTGGGTACGCGGCGAGCTTTCTCGTCGTTGGAGGATGCTCGATTCGACTCGACACAGGCCAATTCTACGTAGTCTCTCTCGCTTCTTGCCTACCGTACTTGATGTATCGCGCTGTCGTACGTCTCCGCGAACCTCTAACATTTTCGCTTTTCCTTTTTTTCTACACCACATGCACGCTCGTACGGACAAACGCCTGTAAGCGCATTGACATGCATACGAAGACATCAACGACCAGTTCATTTTTTAGCGAGAAAATTGTAAGGCCCGTTTTAAAGTAAAGACGATCGGAGAACGCAGCTCAACTGGGGCGGCTTTCGTTGTGTAAGGATTCGCTCGAAATCGTGGTACCGCAGCTAACACGAATTCTCAACGATTTTCTGAGTTAATCGACCCGAAACGGGGCGAATACGCTGACTGCGCAGGGGGGCAATGAGCCAGCAACTGAAAGCAAATTCTTGAAGGAATGTTTCGTCGACGGAGTCTCTTTGCCTAACGCTACTCGATCAGGCCTAAAACTTTTGCCATTATTCTCTTCAGCGTTCTCTTTCGTTTCAATCGTGGATTATATTCCGTTCAATATAGTTCAATCGTTTGATCGCTAATCGTCGTTGCATATCGAGAGCAAAATAATTACAGAGCTCGGACGACGCTAAGGCAAAGTCCGTAACGAGACTGTTGCTTCAGAGATGAGAGAGAACGAAGTTTCTTACCGTTGTACTCACGCGGGGGAGGGTCGGGCCCGAGATGCGTCTACAAACGGCCTCTGCACGTCGAGTTCTCCTCTCTTCGTCTCTCGTTGCAAAAGAGAAAAAGAGAGAGAACGAGTGCGCCGGAGAGAGCGGTGCAACGACCCCGCGCCGCGTCGCGACGCCTCGTTTGGCCTCAACCACACGACGACGTTTTCGTCGTTCGCTTCTCTCCCTCTTGTTGCACTTTCCGTTCTTACTCTCCCCTTCGCCATCCATCGCTCTCTTCTTCGCGGTATCGCGATATTCTTTTGAGATATCTTCACTTATCTGGGAATTAAAAAAAAAACAAAAACAAAACGATTCGAATCCAAGAGAATATCGTGGAATTTGAAATCATGGGAGAAATTTTAATATTCGCAATAGAACGAAATCGGCACTTTGTATTTTTACACTCGATGCGTTAAGGGTTGTCACATGCAGACGAAAAGTTAATAGGCCGTTGTTTGAAGTTTTTTTTTTCATGAATAAGACCGTGTGACGTAATATTTAACCCGAAATCCCTTCAATTTATTCTCCCTTTTACCACCTGCTTTCGTCACTTTCATCCGATCATGACAAAAAATATGTCCAAATTAATAAGAAATTTGTTTTCAGAATAAATTGTCAAACGATTGTTTCTCACTGATTTTTTATTTGTAAAACATTGCAGAATGCACTTTCGGCAAGCAAGTCCGGGAGTTGGGTTCGACGTGGTACGCAGATCTGGGACCACCTTTTGGAATAATGTATTGCATCAAATGCGAGTGTATACCGGTGAGTATTTAAAAAATAATATTCAATATAAAGATCGATGCTCTGAGAGTGTTGAATATTAAAAATGAAAAAAAAAAATGTAAAGGAGCTAAAATGAATGAATGACGGATCAACGAGGAACCTGAGCGCCGATAGTTTTGAACCTTGACCCACGCGCTTGGCTCGTCAATTACCTCAGCGGCCTCTTTTGCGATCTACGTTGAAATATATATATATTTCACGATGCATGTTCCCTCTCCTCTTCGGTTCCCTCACGCGATTTCAACGATACGGACTTTTACGAGCAGGCTGCATGCCCGTCGGATGATTCTCGCGGCCAATGCGCCGCAATCGCCTTCGTTCTCGCACCAACATATCTTTCGTATTCGAAGTTGAATGATTCGTGAAACGAGAAAGAGAGAAAAAAAGAGAAAGAGGGAGAGAGAGAAAAGATTGAATATATAGACACAAATTGTTAAGAGATGGAAGAGACAATATAGAATTTGACTCGATTGCCTCACATTCCGTTGAGTTGTGCGCGTGGAGCATAAACGAGGTACAGAAATGCGCACGCACACGCTTCCATAGCCACAGATTTATTCTCTCGGCCGTCAAAAGGTTTATCTCCTCTCTCTTTTTATTTCCCGGTGAATATCTTCGATGCAACGACGCTGTAGGTCGCGGGAGAGCACCCTGATCTCGCGAGGAGCGTGCAAACGGCCCGGATAAATCTCGATCTGGGTGACGTGACCCGTGGTGACTTCCGACGTGCTTTCTAATCCCTCGTCGGTGTGCGATACACGACGTTGGACAACGTTACGAGTCCCGGTACGCCGATCATGCGTACACTTATACATACATATATACATCCTTTATATACATTGCATACAGCATTTGTACGCAGTAAAGATGGACGAGATGTTGAGAGATATATTGGATTCTAACTGTCGGTATTCATTTTATCCCCCGAGTGCTCTCTCTTCGTCTCTTAATTGGCTTCCCGAGCGTTTTCTTCTCTCTCTCTCTCTCTCTCTCACTCTATCTCTCTCTTTCTCTTTTATTCGCTGTCCTTAACCGTTTTCATCATTTTCGTAGCCAACGCGGCAGACGCAATGGCAGCTGTTGTTCATTACGAGCTTGCAAACGAATAGTAGTACATTAGCCTCGCGATATATATACACAAGAATACGAGAACGTGTGCGACTTATTATGACCGCCGCGGTTTATACGGTGCATGCGCTCACGATCGAACCCATAACAATTCCTCTCAAATATCCTTTCAAGATTTTCCGGACTCTTGCGCCTTTCACACGAGGATTAATCATTAAACATATAAGTATCGATCTATATGAGCGAGAAAACGTATTGGTGTAACAAAGCCGTTGAGATTCTCGACCGATCGCGTAATACGATCGTCGTTTGCATTCCGAACGATGCGCCTGCTCACCGGCAACGCTTGCGCCGGTTGCTTGCACATTTTTGCACTAAAGCTTTGCTCAGAAAACTCTCTTCTCCTTGACTGTCTGTCTCACTAACGTTCCGTGAATTCCATTCCTTATTTCCGTCGTACTTCGATACACGCACACCTCCTCCTCACACGATTTTACATCCTATCATAATTTTTTATACATTTTTTACGTTCATTCTTACTCATCACGCCTTCTTAATCACCGTTTTGATCGTGTCTTTCAATTAATCTACACCATCGCATTATTTTCTAACGTTCTTTACCGCATAATTTCACTGTTTGTTCTCTCCGTTCAAATTTTACTGTCAATTTTTTTTTTTTTTTTTTTTTTTTACGAGTTTCACTTCTTCTTGACCATGCGATTGAATCTTTTAGGCTGCAAATTCCATCACGATTCTTGCATCTTTAACCTTAGAACTCATGGACCAATAGATAATGGAAAAAAAAATTCGATTTTTACCGATTTTGTGACTTTACTTCAATTTTTCGTTGATTTAACTTTCACGGTTTTGAGTTTTTGTCATTTTATGATATTTGTTATCAAAAAACCAAGAGATTCGTGCATTGGCAAGTTTGTTTATCTCTTCGAAGGCTATAAATATGAAATTTTATTTTCTATACACGAAAATTTGGATTTTGCATTGAAAAAAATTGTTGAAAATTTAATTTTGTTCTTTTTCTTCATTTATATTCTGTACCATCAAATATGAAGTTGTCTTCGTTCTCTCGATGATTAGAAACGACATTTTGTGCATGGGAGAATCGATGTTTATAAAAGTGCTGACCAATCGATATCACTTTACAATTTACAGACATGACCAAACTTATTAGACACTTAATGAACCTGCGCGTATTTGAAAACGAGAAGTTATTTCTGCATTTCGTTTCGCATGGCACAGCGCAAAATGAACATGAGCTATTCGCGTTTGCGTTTTTTTTTTATTGTTGCGACCACAATTTGCACGGTCAGATATTCGGTTCGCCTCGATTCTCATTTAATAGCATTTTTTTCATCAACAGAGCGACGACCGCAGAGTTACGATTTGAAAGAAAAAAAGTATAAAAATCATATGCTAACTCGCCATGTGTGCAATTTTTACTTCCGTTCGAACGATGCTCAACAAAAACAAACCAATTCCATACAATTCTTTGTTTCGAGACAATAAAAATAGAAAAAAAAACACTTTGAAAGATACAGCGTAGAAAAAAAATTTAATGAAGACGTAAAACCGCACGTTCCGATACAACTTTTTGCCTATGACTGTTTTCTGACATTTTATTTATGCATAAAAATATAGTATTGAGCATAATAAACCGTGCAATTTTCCGAGAGCTCAATAGTCATCGATGCATGCAGTTTATTCGCTAAACCGATGTGATCGAACTATCAATGAGAATAATAATATTCTGTATTGGTAATGCGTGTATCGTGCAGTCGATACTTTGCACCACAGAGAAATCTTCTTGCATTTTATTTCAACATTATGATTGCATGAAAAATGACAAGCAATCGAATGACAGGAACAAATAACAAGGGTTTTAAGAATAAAGATTTTTTTTATTTATTTTTGCACATTGTTTAGCTAATATTCGTGGAGAATATTTTTTTGCTAATTTTGCTATTTATCTCTAAAGTTTCATACGTTTTTACAATTCTATGAGATTTGACAGCTGGCATTATCACAGATTATTTCGTAAATAATGACCCAGATTTAAAAAATTCACCGAAAAGTTAACTTTTGATCGTGAATATGGTGAGACTGTTGCTTTAAATATAAAATCAATGTTTAAGCAGTAAATAAAAATTCCCATGCAATAAAATATCCAGAAAACACCTCTCGTCGGCTTTCTGTTTGAGCGTGTGACCCCTTGACGAGTTGCACTGGATCTGGTACGAGATTTCGACAAGAGAGCGATTCTCGTATTGTTTTTCGTTTAGAGAGAGAGAGAGAGATGCGTGGCGCCGGCGTTGCAACTAATCTACACGGGATGAGATGAATATGGACGACGAGAACGTTGACCGGTGTTCCTCGTCTATATATCGAGTGTCCGAGCCGTAGATCCAATTACCAGTCACGCTCGATAAGATTGCGCGGTCTCTCGTACTTTCGCTTCTTCGTTTTTTCTTCTCTCTCTCAGACAAACTTCACTTCGATGACTTTTGGAGCATAATAATCCGGTTAATAAGTTATCAGTTCCTTCTGTTCGATGTCCATTGAGTTGTCACGTGTCGTCATAGAATAAAACTGTTGAATGAATGGAACCGTGATTCAGAGTGAAAAGGTGACAAAAAAAACTCCGAAATTTGACGAATTTTTATATATTTCTTCAACATTATGTCAATTGAAATAAACAATCGATGAGTCCTTGTCACCAGGATCATAAAAAAAAGGGTTTTAAGGATGTTGCTAAAGCACAAAATTTGCTCAGTCGAAGATTTCGTTTCTTCCGTTGCCCGCGATCGTAGCAGCTCCGGTGTGGGTCGTGTGTCGCGCGCGGTTCATACATTTTCTTTCTCTCTCTCTCTCTCTCTCTCTCTCTCTTCTCTCTTCCTCTCGCGAACGTATTATTAGACCCCGGTGGAATGATAGTCGCGCCCCGTGTATGAGGAGCTATTGATAGGTACACGCGGCTTTGCTCGTGGTGCACACACAAACCACGAGGAAAAAGATAGCGCGTGAGCAAGAGGGACAAACGTCGCGTGAATCACGCGCCTCTCTCGCTCACGTTTTTCTTCTTGTTGTTAACTGTTTTTCGTCTATAGGAACATCCTCCGGTGTGTCTCTTTCTGACGAGACCCGCGCTTTCTTTTCTCATCCACTTTCGTGTTTCATTTGCATGCGGTATTCGCGTCGAGTCTATTTTCTTCTTCGCGCAATGAGAAAACGAGTAGCTTCAGAGAAAGAGAGGACGAGCCTCCTCGGGATCAGGGTCCATCGTGCAATAGGACAGGCGACAATGGATGAGTTTTATTCCAATTTCCTCCACCCCCCTCCCCCCTCCTTAGAGCAAATATATCGATGACGTTGACGATTTTGTCACGAGAGACGTATACGTACGTTCCGACGTTCTGTCATCGCGTGACGAGCCTCCGTTGCTTTACTATTTTAATCGACGACACAAAATATACAAATAAAACACCTCGCAGGGGAATCACCCGAGTAGCGATACACGAATATATTTATAATTGGCAACGATTCTCGTGCTTGTTGTAACTCTTACTTATTATTTGTTTGATCAATTCGCAGGTGCAAAAAAAAAGAAGAATCGTTGCGAGGGTGCAGTGTCGAAATATAAAAAACGACTGCCCCAAACTCAATTGCGAAGAACCTGTACTGCTGCCTGGAAGATGCTGCAAATCGTGTCCCGGTGATTTCAGTAAGTATTTATTCGCCTTTTTTAAAGTCTCTCATGAATGAAGCAAATTATTACGAAGCTTAGACTTGTTTACTCGATCGTCGACAGTCTCGAGAGTAATCAACACGCCTCTGATCAATTAATTTCTTCGCCTCGTCTCTCCCTCTCGCGATTCTTCTTGTCCACCCTGAAGGCGACGCAGATTTTGCTTTTGTTTTTTTTTACTGCTTAGTTTTCTTTTCAATAAAACACTGAAAACAAACGAGTTTCGAGTCTCGAACCAGGCGGACGAAGGGCTAACGAACAAAAGGTCGTATTTTGATGGTCCAGCAAAAACGAGCCACGACTTTCTGCTGGAAAACATCGAGAAACGTATCTACACGTTGCGATAATAAAATACAACATACTCCTCGGTGATTGATGCATCGGCGCGGATGGCCTCCTTCGCACGTAGATTTAATCGCGATAATACCGTCGATTGCTCGGTAATCTTGCTTTCAGGCATGACTCATACGGTGCGGGCCTCGAGAACCGTAAAGACTTTTCTTGCCGCCTTTTCATCCGCGTGTACGACATATGAAAGGTTGAATAAAATAAAAGAAAGAAAAAAAAAAGTTGAAAAAACGCCTACCGCTGGTAGATTGATAATAAATAACGCGGCAACAACGGTAAAGTGCGTAAATGTAAAATCTCCTCGTTCGTATAAAATATCGTCGAGACGATGTGGTCGTCTCGTAGACGTCGTAAAGTTGCGAAACTCGAGGACTGGGGCGCGAAACGATAAATCGGTACTCGGCCGTTTATTAACGAGAGTCAAGTGCGGTCTGCATAAATAAATCATTTATCAACGATCAGTCACTTTTCTTAGCGCCTGGCTATGGGCCGATAAGACTCCTAAGAGAGTCTCCCTCGTCTGCAGCTTTCTCGGCTTTCGCAGTGTTTAAACAATCATCCGGAATTCCACGTTATTGAATTCTTACTTGCCGCGACTCGTGCGGCGCGTGGTGCATGCTTTTTATCCCATTAACCATGACCGTGATGATGCAAACGCGTCTGCCTCCCCCGCATCGTCTCGTGTTACCCCAGAGCTCTATACAATCGAATATTAAATGCGCACAGAAACGAAACAATACGAGCTGTCAACTGTTTATTAACCTTGCCGCCGTCGTGGCCGCTGCCACCGTCCGTTTAACGCACCGCGCTCAACTACTTTATAACGACATCGTATTTTACGCTCGTCGTCGTCACGTTTATAAATATGAAAGCAGGGGACAAAAAGACCGAGAGAGTGATGAAAAATCCGACGAGTTTTCTCAGTGGCGACGATTATCATCGCCGAAGATGATGCACGAGCGGTTCGGAGTCGTTTGACCTGGACAACGCGAATATATTTGCTCTTTCTTAAGGTGGTAGTTTTAAGATTATAAAAGTGTGTTTTTACGTCCTCGTGGGTTTTCTCATCGCGCTGAAATCTTGGGAAGAGCATCGTCTCAGCGGTTTTTTTTGTTTTTTTGTTTTTCTCAAGAGCATGCGGGACGCGATAATTTTCTTAATTCACGGAAGGAAAGCAATATTTATTGGTATTTAATCGGTGAAACAAGAATCGCCCGGATAGCAGGACTCTTCGAGACGCGACGGAAATGCCTCCTTAACCGTGCGTTTCCTCACGTTCCTCGATCAGCGCATGCATTATTCATCGGCATAATTATTACGAAGCCTGGTATTTATTTAATTAGCATAATTATTGTAGTTTCCTCACCGTACTTATACTTTAATGCTCCATTTAACGCGAACACGGCAACAGACCACCGCGTTTATTTACCGCTCAAACATACATAGTTAGCAAAGTCTTGTAAGCGAGTGGGGAAGAGGCTGATGTCAATATTATTTTCTCTTCTCGTGCTCAGCGTATCACTCATTTTTCGCTTATTTCAAAGCTTCGATCTCTCTTTCTCTTTCACTGTTTTTCGCACGCTTTAACTCCGTTGCTCGGCAATGGTTCGGTTCCGCTGAAACGCGCGTTACGTATTCGACGGTGAAACTCCCTTTGCTCGGATCCCGACTTTAGAATCGCAGAAGCAAAGACGAGTACGACGAGGCTCGTTCGGCCTCTGAGAGTATGAGACCGCGAGCCGTGTCGTCTTCTTGGTCTCTGGCCAATAAATCAATCGATCTATGTGTTGCTCAGCTAAGAGTCTGTATGTGTGTGAGAGAGAAAGAGAGAGAGAGAAATCTTCTCTCGTATCTTCTTCATCGTTTATTCTCTTCCTTTTTTTTTCATAAGGGTCCGTTGATCGTGTACGAGGTTGTCGAGGATACATGGGAATTGACTTCTCTCTCTCTTTCTCTCGTGTTTCTTAAGCACATCGAGAACCATTACGATCCGATTGACACTAAAAAGTGAATAGATATGAGTTTCGCTCATTGAGAATCGCCAGGGAAATATATGTCGGTGTGTTCTTCTCCTTTTTTTATTCTCTTGAAACACTCGCTGGATCAGGTTAACATGCTGTTCCGATACATCATCGTTTAGATTAGCTTTTGGCATCATCACATCCATCAAATAACGTCGATTACGCATCTTTCGATTGAATATGTGAGAGCCGGTCGCGGAGGTTTTAAATCGATCGAGAATAGACGACACGGAGCGCTCTTCTCGATTCAGCTATTTTTACTCAGATTTTGCTCGTTACTCTTTCTCACCAGCATTCTCGCCGCGTCTTCGTGTATAAAATCCGATGAATCAAGTTTTCTCCAATTTTTCAAAACACGAACAATATTTTGATCAACACGGAAGCAGATATTGACAATCGCCTGCGCGATGTTTACCTTCTGCAGCTTCGAAGCTGCGCTCGCGATTATATTTTCAATGCGAGGATAAAAGAAGCGAGAAGATCGAATGGAATAAAGAGAAGGCGGTGAAGGGGGGCAGCGAGAGGACGAGCGTGAGAGGGCGATCGGGCGCGACGGTTTAGCGCCACGGCGCCGGTTATATTACCGCATGGCGTCACTTCGATTAAGAGCCGCGCAATCTAAATGTAAATATTAGCATACGTAATGATCAACGACGTATGAAGGGGAGGGGGTGTGGGAGAAAAGCATTGACTTGAATGAGAATAGACAAAGTTGGTTTTATCCGCGAGATGGATTTACGGAACGACTTGTTAAGAGGGAGGACTAGTTTATAGGCAAATCATGTTTTTCATCGAATGTAGCAAAGTACAATCTAGCTTGACGACGTTTATCTTTTTTCGCCATTAAATTATCGACGACGATGTTACAATTTTCATTCCTACGCGTTATAACAACAACAACTTCCCTCGGTCCATTATTTACTTGTTTTTTTTCATTTTTTTTTTTCGTTTATTTTCATAAAAAAACAACGAACCAGACCGTCGCCAGGATAATTATTTAATTAGTTGGGCGATGAATTAAAAAAAAAAAAAAAAACAAAAAAAAAGTGGCAATCGTATGTGACGTTATCGCATCCAGAGAGAGAGAGAGAGAGAGATGAGAGAACGATGTCGAGGGATAATACGCACGTTACATATATTTTTTTCTTGCGTTTGCCGAGATGCTTCTTAATCGATGCAGAACTCGTCGAGAACATCGTCAACGTCGCCACTGAGACTCGCCAGGGAGAGACGTCTCGCGATCGTCGCACTATCCCTTCGTTAGAAACTCGTTTCGTCCGTTGTCGTCGTATCGAATTAGCGGGTCGCCATCACCGGGGTCGTATCAATTTCACGCGAATATATCCGTGTCTACATTTTTTCGTCGTAAACTCTTTCTCCTCTTTCTCTCTCTCTCTCTCTCTTTCTCTTTTTCTCATACGTAGACATATAAAACGATTTTTTTCCGCGTTCCTCCTGAACCTCGTCATTTCTTCATCGCTCGGAATGTCTCGCGGACCTCGAGCCCAGAGGGCAACCTCCCGATTCACTTGTCGCATCGATTCGTATCGAGAATCATGAGAGAAACGTCCTGGATAAAGAACAACAGATTCAAACGGTTGTAAAAAGGTCCGAGTAACGACCAAACTCGTTAAACCTAAAGACACAGTCTCGAACCACCCGCGATCATGAGAAAAGAACCTGCGCACGCGCTCACATACGCCTTTACCTCGCGTCGATCTCTCTCACGAGCACCGAAAGGTCAACAAGACTCTGGCGACCTTTTCCAACGGAGTCTTGTCGCGATTTGAAAAACTTTTTCTCATTAGTCCCCTTCTACTCTTTTATTATTCTACACTATTTCAAAAGTTTTGACTTGCCGACGAGTGGAACTCTCTCCCGGGCGCGTAAAATGAAGAATTACGTACAACCACCGCGTCTCGCTTCTTCGGCGTGTGTTCACCACGCGAGATACGCTTCTAATCACGATTAACGGGTCATTCGTGAGTCGATTCACTACGCATCTTTATAGAGAATCTCAATCGAATCTCCACTCTCTCTAGCTCCAGAGCGTGGGCCGATCAAAGTTCAAAGTGGCACAAACGTTTTTTTTCTTTATTATTATTATTATTTCTTTTAATATAAATGAAATTATTGCTCGAGCTGATTTGTTTGAACGCATCGCCAAGAATATCGCCAGCAAATTCCTCCGGGTCTTATCTCATTTTCATTATTTCAACACACCTCCGTTTGTTGCTAAGTTTTCTTAACATGTGCAATATAAAAATAATAAAAAATAAGAGACGAGGGAAGAGAATTTAAGGTCGTGTACTCGCGGCATCCACCATACAGCTATGAACGTCCTTTTGCTGTAGAATTCTCGTAGTGTCTCGTTTGATGGTGTCGAAGCACGAGCGGGAACGAGCGGCAGTAAAAGCAACATTCAAAGTAGCTCCTCGAGTCCAACTGCAGCGGCGCCGCTCGAACGAGCGTTCTTTATGGGCCATAGAGAACGCGGTGCATCTGTTACATACTCTCTGCAGGATGAAAAGAGCACGCGCTTTCAAAAGTTACTTCGAAGATTGTCGACAAGAGCATCGTCTCATCTACGTTTACTAAATTATACAAAAGCAACGGTTGGGCGGTTCGAACCTTCCACGTTGCTCTCCTGTAACCCATCCGCGTATTTTATGTCCACTCTCGAGTATTTTTTATTTCTTTCTAATCCTGTACAGCGGGCCCTTCGTTTCATGGGATATTCGCGATAAGAAAACTTTGGCTCGTCTCCAATTTCAAATTCCAACACTTTTTTCCTGCGCAGCTAAATTCTCGTGGACGCAGAAGTTTTGTTCTGTTTTCCAGCGTCGTTCTCTTTGCGTCAATTTTTCGATGAATCGCACTTTACTTTATTATTTATTTGTTGCTCAAACTCCTGTTTCAGGTCCTGATATCGTGCAGGATCTTCCGGCACAGATGACCTCCGAGGAGGAAGAAAGAAGTCTCAAACGTGAGTAGATCTTCGAACGGAGGACAAAATAATAGTAGAATTTTGTTTGCGGCATGTAAAGAATTGTGAAATTTTGTATCTTGCAGATTTCGGTACGTTGCTGACTGGAAAAAGTTCGCAATCGCTTCGTCGAGAGGATCAAACGATTTCGATGATGCGTAATAACGCGTATAACTTTATAGCAACAGGACGTTTTACATTTAATCGAAAGAATCTCTATTATTCATTTTATCTTGGAGAGTCAACGGAACGTCCGCGAAATTTGCAATTTGTAGACGATTCTGGAAACATACTCGAGGAGCAAACGATCGATCCTGTTGGTGGTGTTTATCAGAACGCGACTGGTAAATTGTGCGGGGTATGGAGACGAGTGCCTCGTGATTATCGAAAGTTATTACGGGAGGAGCGACTCCACGTGGCTCTTGTTTGGGAAACGAATTCGATATTGACGGGACGATTGTCTCGTTACAGAGCCCTTTCGAGCGAACAATTCTCAGCGTTGTTGGAACCGAGTGGCGGTGTCGATAGATCGCTCATGTCAGGAGCAGGCGCGACCGCGATCGTATCAGCCTCTACAGCCTCGGCTCCCTCGGTCCATCTCTCCCTTGTTTTCAACGGTTTGTTTCTACCGAACGACCTTGCCGACGTCGCGATCACAGTAATCCTCGAGCACGTAGAAAAAGATTACGTCGTCTTACGAGAAGATATAATCGTTAAAAAGCCATCGAACGAATTGAATTTCGGGGAAGTAAGAAGCGCTCTTTCTGGTGCCGATCTCCGTCTCCTCACCAGAGGAAAACTCTCCTTGACGATTATGTCCCGAAAAGATCCTCAAGCTTTAAGATTGACAGGAAACGTTGGCCCGCGAGCAAGTTGTGACATTTATCAAGCGCTCTTGTCCTCCGAAGTTCCTTCGAGCTCCTCTGGGCTCGCTTGGGCTTTTCTCGATCGTCAGGGAGCTCTTCGGTATGGAGTTCGACTGATTGGTCTCGAGGAAGAGAGTCCTTTGGTCACTTTGGTTGACGAAGGAGGCGGTGGTGGCAGCGCCAAAAGGCGAACGGAACTCGAGGATTTAACGCCTTCTCTCGTTGGGGGACTGGCCAATGGCTCGCTCGAGAGACCGGGTCCTCGTCTCCTGGAACCCCTTTTCAAAGGCGAACTATCCGTCGTCGCTGCTTCTCACGTAGGATCTCTTTTGCGCGGTAGACTCGTTCAGAGACCAGTCGCTGATGCCAAAGACACCGGAGCCCCGGTCCTTCTTCGCAGATTGACTCAGGAACCCGTTTACCCTGCTGCGGTTGGCCTCGTATGGGCTGCGATCGATCTCGACTGTGCTCTTCATTACGAACTCGAAGTTACCGGACTACCTGGCTCCCCCGGACTCTCCACAGCCACCACTTCCTCGTCAACCATCATCGAACAACAACCACCGAGATCTCTTCTTCGTTTGTATCTCGAAACTATGCCGCTTCTCGCTCAAGGTGCTCCCGTTTCCAGAAGATTGTTGGAAGAATTCACTGGAAATATTCTTGAAGGATCCGTCACGGGCCTTTCGCCCGTTGAACTTTTACGAATCGAGTCTGGAATCGGTTTCCTCGAAGTTACTGACAAACAGGCCGGCAGACTCCTCAAAGCTCCCTTCAAAGCTCGAGCTCCTCTCAGCTGTCTTCCACATTACGCAGACAACGATGTTGCCTCGGTTGTTGCTTACAACCTTCAACCACCTACCTCGGAAATTGAAACTGGCGCTTGTTTCCATGAAACTCGATTCTACGAGGAAGGCACCCAATGGAAATCGGGCTCTGATCCTTGCACCATGTGTCATTGCTATCGCGGATTGGCACAGTGCGATCCTGTTCCTTGTCCGACACTCACGTCTTGCCCTCTTGCCAAACGGATCAAACCACCACCTGGACACTGTTGTCCCATTTGCTCCGGTAAGTTTTTTCTATTTTTTTTTTTTTTTTGGTTTTTCGCATCTTTTTTTTTATGTGACTCCTTTAACCCTTACTCGCCACCTTTGGGTACGAAACTACCCCAAGCCTATACTTCCTTTTCCTACACCATTTTTCCCACTTTTGTTAATATTCTCTCCGTGTAGATATAATTTTATATAAAAAGTTTTAAATGGTGTGCAGGTCCCACTGACATCGATGCAAGTAGTAATACGACGATCGCCCGGGACAACACTTCCGTTTCAACGAGAGGCTGCACTTTAGCTGGTCATTTTCATTTAGCTGGAGCATCCTGGCATCCTTATTTGCCACCTTCCGGATTCGATACTTGCGCGGTCTGCACATGTGACGTGAGTTCTGTTTTTTTATTATTTTCGTCAAACAAATGAATTTTTTTCTTTATTATTTCAAACTCGAGCTGTTGGAAAATCACAATTGTATCGATTATGAAAAAAAAGATACAATTTTTTCCAAGATAATTTTATGAAATTTTGCCGTAATATTCTTGAGCATCGTATTTAAATGTGTAAAAAATTTGAAAAGGTTTCGCCGTCTAATAATCGAGATATTGAGTGTTTAAAATCGCAACTTTGATACGAAGTCTTGTGGGGAATTAGGAAAAAAGACGATTTTTTACAAAAAATAACTCGATTTTTAGACGGTAAAACTTTTTCAAATTTTAGCCACTGTTGAGTATTATTATTGTTAAGAAAGTTCGTACGAATTTGAAACAATTAAACTTGGAATTCTTGTAACGCATTCCTAACGCGTGAACCTCCTTAAGGAAAACGTGGATTTAAAGTTAGTTTGGAAAATATATAAGAATTAAAAGAGAAAAAGAAATGAAATTTTTATTAGCATCGTTCCGAAATTGATTACAGCCGGTAAGCTTGGAAGTTAAATGTCCGAGGGTGGAATGCCCAGCTTTGGATTGTGACGAGAAAACAGCAGTGAGGCCGGACAAGAAGGCATGCTGCAGGCAATGTCCAGTGGTACCGATGACGACCGCATCGACCGGTGGCGATATGTTGCCTCGCGATCAAGCAGCTGGTGTCGCCTCCGGAACAGCCGTTACATTGTCGACGAGACGCACACCCGAGGACATATTATCCTCCGGTGGCTGTAAATATCCAATGGGTGGTCCTTACGAGAATGGCAAAGAATGGCATCCCAGGGTACACTCTCATGGCGAAATGAAATGCGTCAAATGCCGCTGCAAGGTACGACCATAATCTTTTCTTTTTTTTTATTGGAGATTTTGATTTATTTTGAGTGAATTTCATTTTGTTTAATTTATTGGAGAGTCGTAACTCTCGATTTCAATTTGACGATAAAATAAACAAAAAAATGTTTTCCAAATATTACTTTTCGACTTTCGAGAGGAGTAAATAAAAAATAAAATATTCGCCATCCCTTCAAAGTAACGAGATTAAGAAAAAGCACTTTTCTACACTATTTTTTTTTTCCTCGAAGACACAGGGCACTTTTACGAAACTACGTGCAAAATTACGAAAAGATTCAACGTTCTGTACTTACTTGAGATATTGGCAATGAGATTGTGAGATTTTAATTTGTACGAATTCTTATGGGAAGCAACAGAAAAATTCACATTTCATGGTATAATTCCGAAATTTTTCTACACATTATTTTATTTTTTATATTTTATTTTTTTTCATAATTGTGGGGGAACATATGACAAATTTTGTGTCAAAAAATGAGGAATTTTGACCATTTAGTTTCGGAGATACAGCGATAAAAAGTATGAGCTGTGTGTGTTTTGGAACAGAGAAAGGTGATTATTTCTCAAGTTGTAAATTCCATACAATTGTAAATTCCATATTATATATTTTCTTTCAAAAGTTCATATTTTCTTACATTCCTATAAGACGTGACAAGCATAATAATTATTATATTAATCCACAAGTTAAATCCAAGTTTTTAAAAACTAACCGAAGAGTCAACTTTTGACAGTGACTGTAGCGAGGCAACTATTTAAAAATCAGTATAATTTCTGTGAATATTTAAGACTGCAATAAAAAAATATTGTGAAGAAAAAAAAAACGTTAATCTGCCTATAAACGAATAAAAAGTTGAAAAGTGTTTTAAAAGTTTGTCCTCCTCATAATTCATCACGTCAGCTGGTCACTTGTTAGTCAACGTGAAACTAAAATCACAGATTACATTCCTTGTGATTGGTAAATAATAATTATTAAAAAAAAAAAAGTAAAAATAAGACATTTCATGAAAACAGTTTAGAAAACTTTTATTTTCACCACAAAAACAATATTTTCGAACCCAAAACCAACACTTCTAATTAAAAAAAAAAAAAACAAAAATGATTAATTTGCATTTTTTTTTCCAAATAGAACGGTGAGGTGAGATGCGATCGAAAGAGATGTCCACGTTCATTGTGTAACTCGATAGCGAATCAGTTGAAGCGTGGTGAGCAAGTAGCAGAAGCGGACGATTGTTGTACAGCGCAATGTCGTCGAGCCCGTCGTCACCATCGTAACCATCACCATCATCATCATCATCCACCAAAGCATTCGGTGACACCAAGAGAATTAAGTTGAGCAAATGAACGACGAAACGAGCGAAAAATTAGAACAACAAATCGACGAACGACGATAAAGAAAAGGAACGAATCGTGCTCCAGCAAAGAGAGAGTATGGGCAGCGAAGTATTCTCAGATATTTCGATGCAATGAGATTCGTTGCAAAAACGATAATTAAGCAGAGCTTCGTAAAAAAAAAAAAAAAAAAAAAAAGGAAGAAAAAATGAAAGAAAAAAAAAACCAGCGGCTATTTCCATGACATTCGGAGAACGCTTCGTACAACGATCGATATGTTGGAACGACGCTGCTCTCGAGCTCCTACGGAACAATTATTCGATTACTAAACGTGGGTATGTACTCGGAGAGAGAGAGAGAGAGAGAGAAAAAGAAAAAAAACAGAGAGAGAGAGAGAGAGAGAAAAAAAAAACGAAAAAATCCAGACAAATCTTTACTTCGTGACACGGAGTCAAACTCGAGAACTTTCAACACTAGAGCAAAGTGTAGTCAATGGCTCTCTTTCTGCCTCTGGCCCCGGTAACGAGTCCAACAGTGTTTTTTCTATCTAAAAATCATTAAAGAAGATTTGGAAAAAAAAAAAACAAAAAAAAAACATATTAGAGGCAAAGAACATACCCACCAACCCCTCACCGAGTTACCCAGCAACCAAAGAAGACTGAAGAACCTCGATGGCGGCAGCGACAGCGACATAAGTTATCGCGTTACACGATTTACTAATTATTTACTCCAGCTTAATTATTATTGTTATTATTATTATTATTATTATTATTATTTTCATCGTCATTATCATTATTATTACCACTATTGCTACTAAGATTATTATTATTATCATTATTATTATTATTATTAATTATTATTATTATTATGATTTATTATTATATAGAAATAATTATGGCGATTATATTGATGCTCTATGATAATACGATAGTGGATTTGATGGTCAAAAGGAGAAAATACTCGACAAGCTATTCTTCTCGTTGCTGCTCCGACGTGTCTCTATTGCTCTTCGCCTTTTCTTTTTTTTTTTTTTTTGTTTTTGTTGTTGTTTTTGTTATCGTTAGACGTTATTATTACAATGATAAATGTCGTCGGTATACTTGACGGGGACTAGAGCGCTTAACGCGACGAAAAATCAGGCGTAGGATGTCGAGGAGGAAGGAAGGAAGGAAACGAGTATTGTGCCTTACTCCTTATAAAAAAAAAGTGGCTGGAAAAAAACGGTTTTAAATATTAATCACGCGCTATAGAAATTAAGGCCACGGGCAATTATTATTCTTCGCGAATGTTATGTTATACGAAGAATTTTTTGTACATAAATAATTTAGGTGTAGTTGACCACGAATCTACGATAATTTACTACTCAGCGATACTTTCCAATTGTTGTTCAAACACTATTTAGCGAGAGCGCATTTTTTTTTTTGTTTTTTTTTTTTTTTTCAAATCTTTGCCATTCGGGGATCGAGAGCTTGGAGATACTTTTTTCAGACGTAATTGAAATGACTCGATGGATCGAGGAATCGATGAGTTTTGCATTCAATTTTGCTGGTTAAAATTGTTTCAATACTTTTGTCATACCGATTAAATGTGTGAAAAAATTGCTCCGAAACGATGGAATGTTTTTTTTTGAAAGCGCACTCGCCTTGAAAATGAAAGCTAATCAAAATTTTTGATACTGAACCGACTGTAACGTTTAAGTTTTGTATTTTTTTTTCTTTTTTTCGTTTTTTTTTTGTTTCGTCTTTTTTTTTGCGACTGTAGATCGATAGGGAACAAAACGAGAGTCGCGTTACGGCGTGGGACGTTGATGGGAAACCGATGCTATTCTGTACTGTGCCAAAACCGATTTATAATTATCAACCTTTTTTTTTTTTTTTTTTTTTTTTTAATAGGAAAACATGGAAAACAAACCCACACTTTATTATATTATTAATCTGTCAAATGTCATCGCCATTTACCGATTGTACGGTACCAGCTCACACACAAACGACAAACACACACACGTACACACAACTGAGAAAAAAGTTTTGTCAAATTTACTGAGTCTTCGGCGGTTCAGCTGCATCGATCAATAACTTATTAAATAAAGTTTTTTTTTTTTTCTTTTGCATTCTTTCGGATCTGGAAACACCAGATACGTTTCTTTAAGGGGGTAAATGAGCCATTTTAGAGGAAAAAAAATTTGACATACTTTAAGAATTTTTTTTTTCGACGAATTATGAAATTAATCGAAATTCTTTCGACACTTTTTTATTGAAGTTTTCATGAATGAGGAAAAATACATTTTTTTCGCACTAATCCATGAAAAAATCGTTCAATTTTGAATCTTCAATAAAAAGTCACAATTTTTTTGATTATATATAAAAATAGTTATTTGACAAAATTTTTTTAACGCGTTTTTGGAAAAATAACTTCAGCAGCTTTTAAAAAAAAATCTCAGCCGTTCATTTTTGGCTAAAATTTTTATAAGATACGAACTTTCTGAACTTTTAATTTAAAAAAAAGGGGTGAGGGAAGAAAAAACTTTGCAGTCGCTACTGTCTAATTAAAAAATGTGAAAATATTACTTTTTTTAGTTCATTTAAAGTTCGATAAAGTACCGTCCAGGAAATTTGGATTCATTTCATAATTTGGTTGAAAAAAAAAAAAATCATAAAAATATGAGAAATTTTTTTGTAGCTCCAGCGTGAAGAGTTGAAGAAAATAAATAATAATTCCAACCATTTGACGAAGCCATTAAGTTTGACTCAACTAAACGATTTTCTCAGTTGACAGCGAGTCACAGACACGATAAAATTCTGCATTATAATTTGTAATTCATGTAAGTATCAAGCAAATAATGAATTGTACCTATTTGTTGAATATTTGCTAAAAGAAAAACCTAAATGACTTTGTAACTTGTAATAAATCGATGTAGGAAAAAAAAGGAAAGAGGGTTATCGCCCGAGAGAAGGAAATGGGTGGATAAATCGAAATTAGATACAAATTGTATGCCGATTTCAGTATTTTTCATTGAATAAACAGCAAAATCATTTGACGTTTCTCTAAATCCCATTCGTCCAATTCCGAGCTGTAAATAAAATGTGTGAGTTTTTCATTGATCAGCGAAACTAGAATAATTTCGTACAGAGTGTTTTTTCATGCGAATAAAATTCACAATTTATGACTCGTGGCGAATTTGAGTCCCTCGTCGAGGG
The DNA here is from genome assembly GCA_948107755.1 of Campoletis raptor. Taxonomy (NCBI): domain Eukaryota; kingdom Metazoa; phylum Arthropoda; class Insecta; order Hymenoptera; family Ichneumonidae; genus Campoletis; species Campoletis raptor. The sequence continues at coordinate 14,020,987 of OX403625.1, read as the reverse complement.
CTTTCATAACGAGATCGACGTGAGCTGGTGTCGCGTTAACTCCCATGAGACCTATACGAAAAATTTGGCCAACCGTGGGCCCAAGGCCTCCGGAAATTTCGACTTTGTACCTGCAAGTAACGAGACAACGAAGACGTCAGATTTTATCGTTTCCTGCTTCTCTTTTACGACCCCGTCGTTATTTCGATCAAGAAATAATTACTTTTCTAAAGCAGTTCGAGACACTACTTTGGCGTCGACTCCTAGAGGGACTTTAATCGCAATTACTGTAGCCAATCGATGCTCTGGATTCTCGACGTAAAATTCGAGGTTTCTTTGGACGATTGCTCGTTGGATTCGTGCGTAAACGGCGGCGTGTCTTCGCCAAGAAGCTTCGAGTCCTTCTTCAGCAAGAATGGCAAGAGCCTCGCGCAGCCCGTAGACCAAAGTGGCGCTGATCGTGTGATGATAAATCCTCGCATTTCCAAAACAGTTCCAATAATCACCGAGTAATTTAATGTCCCAATAATAAACAGGGATTTGAGTCTTTCTCGAAAATATTTTACTCCTGAGAATAGGAAACGAAAGACCGGGGATTAGTCCGATTAAAATTCATCTCGAAAGATAAATTAACGAGTGATAGCGACGAGAATGTGGCGAAAGAGCTCACAGTCACGAGGAGAATTCTCAGTGAAAGTATAATTGCATTTGCGGACGGCAATGGATACTCGGACGCCCTGGATCTCTTTATCCCTCAGAGTCGTTAGTTCCACTCTAACGATTCTCCGAGTACAGAGAAATGCTTTATCGGGTGAGACACTAACGGAGCTAATTTGCTCCGTTAGCGTGGGAAATCGCTTAGAGTTCGCTTCCATCTTTTTTTTTCTATCTATAACTTTTTATTTCATTTTATTCTTTAATTGTCGGTAATTGCTCGATGGAGTCATGATCGTTCGAAAAAGTGGGTTTCTTCGGTCCAAGGTTATGACTGTTAACTCCGAATTAAACGTTTGAAATAATTTGATGCCTCAACCAGACTGTGAATAACTCGAGAAAGGGTGGAGTTGAATTCTTTTTTTTTCAACTTCGGAATATTGTCTCAAATAGAAAAAAAAATAATAATTAAGTACAGAGTTCTTAAATGAAACATCATTTATTAAACTTCGATAATAAAATTATCAGAAACGCTTGAATGAACATTAAAAAATCAAAAAAACAGAATTTATCAGCAGTCAATGAGAATTTTTTTTTTTTTTTTCTTTTTTTTTAAGTAGTTTGAACAGTGAGTGAATGGTAACTTGGTGTATCGATGAAAAAAAGTTGAAAGATGCGAGAAAAAAAAATCCTCAACAATAAAAAACATTTTCCAGGTTATTTTCAAAAGTAAAAAGTAGTAAAAAGTCAATTATTGGTTATGGTTTAGGAACAGAGTGTTTTTTAATCCTATGAAATGAAAAGCAACGATGATACATTTAGTAGACAATGGATTGAGTTTAATCTAAAAACGATCGATGATGCCTCGAGGTATGACTCGTTGGTGAGTCCAAACACCTGGCTTATGCGGTAAAAACCGATGGAAGAACGTAATACGATCGCGGTTTATGGTACGTGAGCGCGTACACGAAAGGCGAAACTTGGTGCAAGGATCGAATGAAAGATTCGTACAGTATAGAGAAAGAAAGAAAGAGAGATAGAGAGAGAGAGAGACTATTCGGTGGTGGAGAGCGAGCGCGTGATTCACGAAAGCGCGCAATTCGCTCGGTCCGACAGTCACGACGAAGTAAACGGAGTTCCTGCTCCTTCTTATTCTCTCGTTCCCCCCTTCCTCTCGCACGAATCTCATTGATATTCCGTATCGTGATATTTATCATTGCCGGCAACGTTTCGAGAAGCTCTCACGATCCAACAAATTCCTAGTTCACTACGTTTCTTTGACTAAAAAGGTATGATTAACGTTTCGAGTGACGCTGGCTTTGTCGCCGCTCCGAAGCGACAAAGCCTCGAGATCTCTATTCTCGCGATGTATGAGTACACGATGCTTTTTTTTTAATTATTATTTTGACGTACCTCGCACGAGAACTGAATGAAACGGGCGTTATTCCAGCTGGTGCACCCAAAACCTTTTGGCTTCCGGTGTAGACGGCATCTATGGCCCAGGCATCGGTAAAAAATGGTTCCCCTCCTAACGAAGCCACCGCATCAACGATTAAAAGACCTCCGTATCTTAATTAACGATAAAAATCGAGCAAAAATTAAGAATTTTCGATTTAAAAGCATAATTGAATAATTTACGGCTTACGATTAGTCATGAGGTCAAAAATACAAAGTTTTTCATTTTAGACAATCCACACAAATATCTTCGAAATTTGATAATTTATGAAAAAATGGTCCAGATGACATCTCCGATGTCTTCTCCAAAATTAACCTTGAAAATTCACTTTTTCAGAAATAATCGAATTTCGAAGAGATTTCAAAATGGGACACTCTTTAAATGGATATTCGTAAATAATGATTTAAATGCCGATTATAACGTTTAAGAAAAAAAATTAATTTTGTATATTGACGAAATTCAGATCGAAAAGTTTTCCCCTAATTTTCGTTTTTCTAAATAAATAAATAATGAAAAATTTCCGTCAGGATATAGAGACAAGTAACAGGCTCGAACTTTTACGAAGAGAAAATAAAATTTTGTACGTGTGCCAAATTTTCGGTCTGGGTCAAATTGACCCGGCGGGAGGAATTTAGAGTGAAGAATAATATTCGAACCGATGAACGATGTCTCCCACACCTTGAAGCGGCTGCTTTGTGCCGGTTGAGGATTCTCCATGCACAACGAATACGACAGCAGGTCGATATTTTTTAATCGCTGATTCAAGTTCTTCGAGGGTGAAAGGAACTGCCATTTTAGTCAGCAACAATTCCACCTGCGAATAAAATCGTCAATTCAACTTGCGTGCTCTCCCCTTCCTGTGATAACTAGTGACTCATTGTTGTTGACGTGAGAAAATGAAAAAAAAAAGATGATTAAAAATGGTGCTCACGCGGAGACCAAGACGAGTTGCCATGTCAGTCGCGCGCTCGCCCCAAATGCCACATTTCGCAATGAGAACGGTTTCCTTAGGTTCCAGCAAGTTTCCAAGGCACGCTTCCATCGCGGCGTGACCCGAACCACTTATCGCCAAGGTCAAACTATTTCGCGTTTGAAAAGCATAACGCAAACCTTCTTTGATCTCGTCCATGAGCTGCAGTCAAATAAATAAACAAGAGCAATTGTTTCGTGTTCGTAATTTTATTTATTTGGAACATCGTTCGAGTACCTGATACGTTTCTGGATGAAGGTGACCGAGTACTTGATTAGAAAGAGCGTGCAAAACTCTTGGAGAACAATTGCTGGGTCCTGGTCCCATGAGGTTTCTTTCAGGGATTTTCAAAGGTTCGAACAATTCTCTCGGAGGTTGCACTTCGATATTTATTTTTCTTTCCCTCTGTTGCGCCATGTTGATGTTTAACTTTTCGATTTGTGTTTCCGGAGCAAGAAATACTGTAAACAGAGTCTTAGAAACACTTCGAGGGGCAGCGAGCGACGATAACTTCGAACAAACAGAGTCTCTCAACAAATTAATCGTTCCAAAGGTTCGACTATCTGGGAGATGAATGCTCTGCAGTAACAGAACGCGGTGGAAAAATTATTCGAGTCACTCCTCGTATCGTCAATGTTATCAGCTCCGCGATAAGACCAGATTTTCCAAGCTCCGAGTTGTCAATCTTTAATTTAATTCGTCGTCTCGTACTCTTAATTAATAAACAAATTTGACTAACAGCGATAGATGCACGCTTGGTGTATGGGTTCGGCGATCACAAAGTTAAGCAGCCTCGAGCGACTTCAGTACTTGGTTGGGTGACCGTTTCGTCATGAGTTTTTTTCTGAGTTTCTGATGGTGCTGATCAGATGGGGTCGTAAAGACCCGCAAGGGTATCCGCAGGAATAATGAAAAATAAAAAAATTAATGAGTTCACGAATTTTATTTTATTTTATAACAAAAAATCTAATCTTCGTAGCCAGAGAGCATTTTTAATGCAATGAGATAAGGAGGCCATCTTTGCTCTCGATCTCAAACGTCTTCCACGAAGCTCCGAGAACTCTGCATGCTCGACCGGGTCCCTGATCAAGCCACCTGTTACCACCCGTTACCGCATACCGTACGAGAGAGCGAGAGTTTAACTACGACGCTTAGAGCCAACGAAAACGATCCTACCTCGAGATCATCGTGTCTCTGGTGCATGCTAGACGGTCGGTAAGAAAAACGACCTCCCTCTCCCTCTCTTTTTCTCTCCTTTTCTCAGATCAAGCAGTTACTGCCCGACAACGAGCTTTCGAAAAAGATCGCAAAGAATTTATTTTTTTTCTTGGATTTCTCATGGAAATCCTCCCGTTCCGAGAAGCACGTTTGAAACCCAAACAGAAATGACACTGACTTCGTATCGAGGAAATTGAGGCAAAGACGGGGTAATCCGGGTCAAAGGGTATAGTTTCTAAGAATTTTAGTAAATTCGTCGTTTTTTATGATTTTTTAAAATTTTATTATAGCAGATTAATCACGTGTCCAGCTTGAGTCCATTTCACACAGACATCCAGTGTCTTTTTTTTCAGCTTCTTTGATAGTCTTGCAAAAGGTCAATCTTTGAACTTTTGGTTCTAGATTTGCCTGTTTTATCAAATTTGTTGTTATCATTCGTTGGCTCATCACGATATTTATTACGCACTTGTGAGAATCTCTGTCAGTCGTCAGTTCTACGCAACGCGTGCTTTTTATACACAAATATTTTTCTTCGTCGAAGACAATTGACGAGAAAAAAATGTGATTTTATGGAAAATAAGAGAAAGACGAATAGACAAGGTTTATCGAAGTTTATGCTGTTGTAATATTAACTTTTTGTTTTTATAGATTCCTCTATGCGTTTTTATGACGAAAAATAATAAAATTCGAATACGATGGCCACTCAAAATGAACTATTTTTAGACTGGAACGATTCGGAATGTTGTCATTTATATTAAGGCGATCAATCAGTCGCGTGGAAATGTAGACACACGTTTTTCTTGGCGACGATTGATATCACGGGAAAAACGAAAGTTACAACTTATTCTCTGATGAAACGAGAACAACGTGGAATTTTTATTCTTCTTTAAATATCAAGCGTCTTCGAATAAAACGTGCAGTGAGATTTCAACCGAGCGAACGATTGATAGATCGACTTCAGGTTGATCAGAAGGTAAAATCAGAACAAAAATAAGTGGCTAGAATTTTTATTTCACTGATATTTCGGTATTTTACGTCCAGAGATAAAAAATTTAACCAAAGACAGTTTTGTCGCTTAATTATTACGAAAAATCGATTTTTTTTTATCTTCCGATGTTTTTATAGAGATTTTTAGAATTTTGTCAATTTTTTTGGGACGAAATTTTCGGGGAATCAACTGTGAAACACACCATTTTTGTTTTTATGATTAACCGAGTAAAAATAAAGTGACAACACGATCTTGAACATCATTTTTATTTATTTACATTCATTAATAGTCGGTGGAGGGTTCAATATTATTTATTATTTATTTAAGTGCATCCGAAAGCAGTTTTTCCATTGGACGACGCGCGTGTTAATTCGTTGGAGGTTAGAATCGTCAGAACTAACGAGAATCGTTAGAACTATGGCTGGAAAGGTTTTATATATTTACACACGATCGAGTGTTGGATGAAGTGAAAAAGAAATGAAAAAAAAAAACGAAGCAAATATTACGAAGAAACAACAATAAAATGAGGCGATTTAAAAAAAAAAAGAAAAAAAAGAGAGCAACAGCAAAGAAGAACGGCTTCTGAGGCACGTGACAGCTGTCCGACGCCTAGTTCCGCGGTCGTTGCTCAAAGAGCACACCCTCGCGCCCACGCCTAGCGTAGACGAAACACACCGCCCGATAATTAATTACGCTCGCAGCCGGCTCGCCGAAACAATTTTAAATTCCTGCCTGTCTCAAAATTAGACGCCCACCGCGGTTCTTCTTTCTCTTTCTCTCCACTCTTCGTAAAATCTCGGTTCTCAGGTAGAAACGTGTATTTTGTTTTTGTTTTTTTATCCTTTTCTACGTTTCCTTCAACGTATAAACTTCTTCCGCTGTTTTTCTCTCTATTATGACTCGATCGTGTTTTAAACCGAAATAGCGAAATGTTTATTCGAAAAATGGAAGCTCAACGAGTGTAAACCGTTGGACGACACTGTCAAAAAGTCCGGAAGAGATAAATCTCGAGCACCCTCTCTCGGTTCATGCAAGAAATAAGCATTTTTTTCGTTGGCATAAACTTCGGGAGAGAATACTCGGATGAAACTGGACTCGACAAGGTCCTGCGGGCATTTCGGGGACAGGTGCGTTTGCGGATGCGGCCGGTGTGTCTTTGTGTGTGGGTGCAGCGTGAGTTTTATCTCGATGGTGGTCCATGGGTTTTCAAGCGCATTTACCCTAACGCCGTCGTCGAGATTCTTCTTGCTTCACCATTCTCCTCTATCGAATATACGCAGACACTCTGGGGAAACAATAAGCGAAAGAAGAAAATCATGCGGTCGAAAGGGAGTGGGGGAAGGGAAAGAGAGAGAGAGAGCGGTCTACGAGGAGCGAGCGGCTGTTATGGATATATAATAGGATCGAGCACCGAGGCTTTCTCTCTCTTTCTTCAAGCGGCTCGGTAAGAAGATCTCTGAGCAAAATAACGCGGGGGGAAACGCGGGGTACGCCAGAAGGAATAGCAGGCAGCGACCGATTCTCGTAGCCCAGCACAGTCCGGCAGTGCTCGCTCGACTGCTCGAAGAAAGAAAGAGAAAGACGGAGAAAGAGAGAGTGAGAGAGAAAGAGAGCGAAGTTGCCGTGAGTGGCTGCCCCCTGGTGTTGGCTCGTTCGTTCTCTTGTCGATTCTCCTCCCGGTTGGCTGCTCGCGGGTCTTGAACCAAACGGAGAGTGGAGAGAGCACACTCCTCGTGTATGCCACCGGGAGGACACGTTCCTCGCTCTCCGTGCAAGACGTCTCGGTATCTCGTTTACTTTGTGTACTTTTTTTTTCTCGATATTTTTCTTACTCGCGGGACTATTTACTATTCCTCTCTGTCGCCCTCCCCCCCGTTCAACAGCCCTTGTGTCGTGTGCACAGTGTGTTTGATTTCGCAATATAATTTCAACGGCTAAATATAAAAAAAATAACGGTGCAACATTGCGTGAAATTCCTCACGAGACAAATAAATGAAATAATAAATGGTGCGGCGATTCTTAAACCCGGCAAAGTGTTCCGCGCGTGCAAACACGAAGCGTGAAAATATATTTGACGATTGCCGCGAAACCGCGCTGTTACCGACAGAGTGCGATTCTATCATCAACTTTCTTCGGTGTTTTGAGTGCTTGACAGTGAGAGAAAGAGAAGGCACGAGGGACAGAGTTCAAACACCGAGTGAGAGCTGAATCCTTTCGGATTTAAGTGCAACGTTTATTCATTCGGTAAAAAGTCATCTGTGAAATGAGAATAAACACGGAGAATCGAGTGAAGTTATACAGTGAAATAAAAACCAAGTAAGAATAACGCGTATCAGCTTTTTGGAAAAGATCGAAGAAGAAGAAAGAGGAGGAATGTAAGAGAACGTATAAATTCATGCAACGGAGTTTTGCCTCGAATTTTACTGCTTCTTCCGTTTCAACCGATCTCCCTCTTCATCGTTCTCCTCCTTCGCTGCGGACCGTCGAGTTTTCTGTTCTTTTTCCACCTTCTCCTCCCCCTCCCCCTACTCTCTCTTTCTCGGCTCGTTTCTCCTCTTTCACTCGTTCGGGCGAGTGTAGTTGACCGGTCTGGAAAGGGCCCTCGATCTCTCCGCGATCTGTAACAATGGTCAAGAGCGCCGAGTCGTTAGTCACGAGGCCGAACCACGATGCTGCGGGAATATAATAGACCTCGCGATACTGTTTCGTAATAATCGAGTGGTGGGTGTTTTGCGTCAATTGGTGACCCAGCGTACACGTGTAATATCACCAAGTGAGTGTATGTGTGTGTGTTTCAGTGATCCATCGAAATATATTTGTGCGCCTGTTTTTTTGCTTCTTCGAGTGCTATATTGTTTGTCACCACTGGATTATGTTTACTCAGAGAGATTAGAGGATATTTGAACAGAAGGTCTATTCGTGCTCGAAAATATTAAACGAAACGAGTGATCAAGACACGTAAACCCCGGTGAGTGTTAATTATATTCTTCTTCGTAACGAAAAAAAAAGGTTTCTCGCGTATCCGCAAGTAGATCGTAATCGTACGTAATAGCGACATAGATTGTTTCTTTTTTTTTTTCAAATAATAAAGAACGTAAAAGAATAAACGTAGTGGCATTAGTATGTGAATATGTTGGGGCGCGCGCGTGCAACCAGCAAGAAGAGCCGCTTAACCCCGCCGGGAGGTCGCGAGATCGTGCACCGCACCATCACCAGCTCGAGCAACATCGCCAAACCGGTACACACGATCCTCTTTATGGCAACGGCCATAACTTTCGTGAGTACGCGCGTGTACGCGGTAACTGCCGTTCGAGGGAGCGAATCTCGTCGGTGCTTTTCTCTCCACACCCCGCCCCCTTCTTGTGCCTCGGCCTTAAATTATATTTCGTTTTGTTTCTTCTTGCTCTCGCTGACGCCGCCACCGGCTTTTCGTAATAATGATGAAACAAAAAATGTGTTAAAAAAAACATTTTTGTTTTTATTCTTCTCATTTCATGCTTCCTGATTCCAAAGAATTTAGACACGAGGTCATTGAATCGTATCTATTTTACGAGCCTCAATTTCGAGCTATAAAAAACATGCAAGGTCGCCAATCATTTGTCAAGATAATCGCTGCTTCGTAGCAACGTCTCCGGTCATTCGAACAGACGGGACGTGACACTCCTTTTCTTTCTCGCGTAGCTGGGCTATTCCCCCTTCTACTTCTGTATTTATTATATTCTACTACCTACTTGGTGGGTGTCCGTTGGATAAAAAAAAAAAAAAAAAAACGCACGGTAACGACTCGCTGAACTTGTGTCGTTCCGAGCCAGCGGCTTCTTGGGATTTGCATCGGTTTCTCGTTATCCATCGCGTTCGCGTGGGTGCTTCGTGCTCGGTTCGTTTTATCCTCTATTTTTAGAAAAACTTGTCTTTCTCTCTCTCTCTCTCTCTCTCTCTCTCTCTTTGAAGGGATCGGCAACGAGGCTAGACAAGAGAGGCTTCTCGTCAAAGAGCCTCTCGCCCGGAGAATCTCTTCGACGAGTCTGCAAAGCCGTATACTTTGCCCTAACTAGTCGAAAAAAAGGGAGAGCAGCAACCTCGATCAGACAACTGGACGCACTTGGAACACTTCCAAGAATAACGGATGCATGTGCGCCCGCGCATCCAGTTCGGTTTCTCGTTTTACCGGAAACGCTTCGTGTTGCTTTTCGGAATAATGTGTGTTTTTTTTGTTGTTTTTTTTTCCTCTCAAATTAGACAAATCTGATAATAATTAATTTTTCAAACTCGTTCATATCCGTTCGCAAATCTATAACCAAACCGTGCAAGGTCGACAATCGTTCGTTCCCCTTGTGTTGTCACTGCTGCAACAGGTTTTTATCGGAGGGAGGTCTCGTCTCGTTATATTCCTCTCGTTTCACTTCCTTTTTTACTTCCATTCTCCCACCACGTGGAACAACGGCTTATATTCATTTGCTCGTACGAAGTACAGTTTAACAAAAGAGAGAATATCACTTTGTACGAATGAGGCTGTTTCTGCTTTCAAATTATTTCATTCTTTTTGTTTGTTTTTTCCTTTCCCACGCCAACGAATCCTTCCAAAGCAGCGTTTTATCGTTTTCTTATCTCGCGTATGTTTTCTTAAAAAAATCCTCGAATAATAAAAGCCTCGGGAAAAATATATCGAGACGAGAATATTAATAGTCGCTTCAATAACGAATCGATTTATTATCGACTTGCACTTTTTTCTTCTTCTTCTTCTTTCTCGTACTCTCACCTCTCGTGCCACAGTCAAATGAACTCTCTATTCATCTAACAAACCGCTATTTCCACCGGATACGTTCAAATACTCGTTACATCGCTTAACTCTGCTCTCTTACACGCTTCGCTGCTCACCTTGAACGCAAAGCTGGAATTTTATCGTTGACTTCCACTCGTTGCCTCTCTCCTAACTCGTTCTAACATCGATTATCCCTCAAACATCAAAATGATGAGTCAACCGATCTTGGGAAATTTCGAGCATGTGTCTCTCGGCCATAAATTAAAGTCTAGCCCCCGTTACTCGTGGGAGCCAACTCGTTATGCTTTCTTTATTATGATTTTGACGTTTGAATCGTTGCAATGCTTCGAAATTTTTTTTCCTCTTTAGGAAAATGCAAAATTTATTAACGATAGTTTATCACGAGCTGAAAACTAAAGTAACAAGAAAATTGGGAAGTTTCAACAACTGTGAATAAAAAAAAAAGATATATTTCGTTGCGTTCCAACGATACAAATTTCAATTCTTTATTCGCCTTCGACTCTCTCCCTTACTTTATATTTTATACTTTTCTATAAAATAAATATTTCTTGATACGTCATTACGTTGTATGTTCTTATTATTAATGATCCATCAATGTCGATCTAATTTACGTTGCAATGATTAAATAAATGAAATATAGGAAATAAAGAGATATTGGAACTCACACGTTGATCTTAACGTCTTATCTCGTGAGCTGAGCGACCGCGCGCTGGCGCTTACTGTATTTTTCCTTCTTCTTCTTCTTCTTTCGTTCTTTGTGTCTTCACAATGAATATGCGGAGAATATACAAAAACGCACCGAGTAGCGTGAGCAATTTAATTCTCATGATAAATCCACTCCACGCTTTAACGTGGCGTGTCGATCGGTCGAAGAACGTGGAGGTCGACGAAGCGAGAGGGTTTGGAAAATTGTTATCGCGTCCTCGACCCTCGGGTATATACTAACGTTGGGTCTTTTTGACCTCTGGTCAATGTCATCATCATTTTCGAGAGGAAATTCACGGGCTCTTAATTTTTACAATTTCCTACTTTTGTATGCTAAATACTTTGACTTTGCATTCGTTCAAAAATTCATTCAAAAATTGTAAAATTTCCACCAGGAATATCCAAGGCTCAAACAAAATGATAGTGAAGTCAGATTAAGTTTTAAGTCGTTTTAAGTCGTAAAAACTCGCAAGGGCATACGCAGAAATAATGAAAAATAAAAAAAATAATCAAACGTATCGTAACAAGTCATAAATAAATGAAAAAAAAAGTGAACTAAAAACTATGTCAGTATTATTATCTATATCTTTTGTTAAGTATTTCAACAGTTAACTTTATTTCAACTTATAATAATAATGATAATAATAATAAATAATTATTATTATTGATTAATTAATAATTCTTGAAATAATTAACAAAATAGTAAATTACGAAATGAATTTAATTGACACGGACGAATCGGTCTTTCAAATAATGTTGAAATTTTCATCGTTGAAACGCAACAAAATTATTCATTTTTTCTTCAAAAAAAGCCAAAATAAATATGCAATTTTTGGCTGCAATGATTGAACGATTGTTTCTTACAAGCCAAGAACTAAATTGACAAAAAAATAAGGAAAACTGCAGAATTTTAAAAATTGTTAATTCTATCGATTCAAACTTCATAATCATTCGATTTCGTGAGTGCATTTTAAATGTTCGTAATAGACATAAAAATAATAGTTTTATTTTTATATTTAAAGATTGACACAAAATGCAAATGAAAAGATGAGAAATGGCTTCGTCGCTCGGTGTTGGTGGAGCGAGTGTGGTGACCGGGATCGTTGGATCGACGGCGACGCCTCGACTTCCGAACCTCGAGTTCCCACCGCCTCCGCCGTATCCACCGCCACGATCTTCTCAGATTTCGATGGATACTTCGAGTTTGGGAAATGGCTCGATTTTACATCAAAGCCAGACGAGCGTGCAGCCGTCCAACATTCAACGTGCCATCCAAGATTACTCGTACGCTTATTACGAGCCTGGCCCCAGTCGTTTGCATCCTCCCTATCCCATCGATCCTACCGATCTTCTTCATCATCATCATCATCACCTTCATCTTCATCAACAACCGCATCCTCATTATTCACCTTCCACCTCGATCCAGAGGACTCCGCCTCAACAACCACGTCAAGATGCTGTTGTACCTTCCAAACGACACACTTACGTCACAAGATACGGAACCGAGGAAAATATTTACGAAGAGATTTCAGAAATTGGGTAAGTCTGCTTGTCGTTTTTTTTTTAATTTTTTTTTAATTTTATTTTTTTTTAATTTTTAAACAACAATTGTTCAAAAACATTTTGGTTCGAAAATTCTTCGTTCCTGAGGAATATTTGCGTTAAGGACAAATCCAGGATCTTCTTGGAAGAAGTTCTCAAAAAAAAATGATAAATTAAACGGCGTTAAAAAGAGTTTGATATAAAAAAAAAACGAGGTGTGTTTATTGGTCTGACATGAAAGTCGATAACTCGAAATAATCGGTAAAATCGGGCTTATCCAATTTTTCAAAAGGAATATCGAACAGTCTGTAATTACATTTTCATTATTGCGAAGATGGAAAAGAACGATTGGGTAAGTCGTGAATAAAAAAAATGGGAGAAGTAAGAGAGTTGAGGGTGAAATCGTGCGCGAATTCATCGATAAAGTTGAGAGGGCGAAACGAGAGGAAAAAATAAAAAAATCGGTTAATAAAAGTTGTTCTTTGCTCGTGTAGTGAATATACTACGTGTGTACATGTGTCTACAATATACAATTTGATTCGCGTGTCTCGGGTGAGGCTCGAGCCGACTCGAGTGATGAAGAAAGAGGGAGAGTCTTTGTAGCAGAGGTTGGAAGAGCTTGTTTCACCTGCTGCCCCGAGGCATTGATTATCCGCCTTGTAATTCTGTAATAATCGTAATTGGGCGGCAATCTTACCAAAAGAGAGGAACGAAAGAGATAAAGAAAGAGAGAAAGAGAGAGAGGAGGAGAAAAGAGGAGAGCAAACCACCCAGAGGTCCGTTTAGCTCTCGACTTTGCTCTTGGTCGTCAACGAGAGACTTCCGTGGTTAGAAACAACGGTAAAAAGACAACAACGTCAAAGAGAAACACCTGTGGTCCATGGGCATTATCCTCGTCCTCGTAGCAACAAAAATTCTCTTATTAAAAAAGGATTTATTGTCTTTTTGACAAAATGCGATTGAGACAAACACTCGAATCGAATTCCCAGAGGAATTCATCGTGTGAATAATAAAAAGAAATAAGAAAAAATATTTAATCATCCACTTGGCGGTGATGGACGTATTACAGGCTTCTCTTTGGTACTTGGAATTGATGCATACGCGCGTTCATTGCATCTTGTTTCGTTTTGATTCGACGTTAAAAGCTACACTCGTGTGGACGACAAGTGGCCATCGCCCGAGTAGATGAACTGTAATAATATTGTATGCGAAAGTATCGTTGGAATCTGGTAGCGTTTGTATATACGACAGTGACAAGGGCAACGTGCTGCTCTCGTTGCGAACAACGACGTATAGCTCTTAAGACGACCGGACGTCGCGCCCTCTCTTTGCTCAATTGAGTCTTTGGACAAATTATTTTCTGTGGCAAATATTTTATCTCTAACGTCTCCATCATTTTTTTTTATCTCTTTCTCTCTCTCTCTTCCTTCGGATAATCTCGTTGAAATTGAGTCGGAATTCAAAACGTTTCGACTACGATTGTAGAAGTTTTAAACACGTAAGACATCTGTTGACAAATTTTCACGAAATACTATGAAATATTTAAAAAAAAGACAGTAACCAAAAATAAAATAAATAAATAAATAAATGAATTTTCGTACTTTTTCATGAAACAAACTCGTAACGGCATTTTTTCCCAAACCCAAATAAAAAGGATATTTAATTACAGAATTATATTAAAAAATTTCCTCCGGTAGTTTAAGTATTATAAAAAAAAAAAAAATAAAGAAAAAACCAATTCTGAATTTCCTAAATTTGTGGATAAGAAGAATAAGCAACGAAACCAAAAATCTTCGAATTCTAAATTTTGAGCCAATCGGACACGTCACTAAAAATAAATGGCTCAGAGGGTGGAAGCAAAATAGAAATGTTATCTTGACAAGTTGAAAATTGTCAGAGTTATTAGCATCTGATTAACGAACATAGATATAAAACAAAAGAAAAAAATATAAAATTTACTATTTATTATTATTATTATTATTATTAATTGTATTAAAATTTCAATGAATTAAAATGATTTTCCATAACGTCGATTATTCTCGAAGTAAGAACGCAAAGAATAATGAAATGAATGAAATTTCTTTGTCGCTAAGATTCAGTCACATGTTTCGATTGATTTGATAATAGACGTTAAATAACTTCAGCGAAGTAAGTGATCTTTGAACAAAGAAACGTGTGTTTCTGTGTGTCCCCTGCAGCAAGCAATGCCGTCGAGCGCTTCATGGGAGTCGTCGTTCTCTTGTTGCCGAGGAAGTTCGCCGAGTACAATCGCGACATCGACGTGTACTCGGAGAATTGAATCTAAGCGTAGAAGCAATGTTGATGCCAACACAGCCTGGGGACACGAACGAGGAAGACACTGGTGGGAATCGTCGTGCTTCGACCGAGCAACTCTTGGCCTCGATCAGTCCAACGGATCAACTTTTATCGCCTCTTAGTTGCGACCTGGACAGCGGTTTCAGCGGCAGTTCCACAGCGAGCTACAGGTAATAACGTCAAACTTTGTTTTTTTTTTTTTTGAAACATTTTTTTCATATTTACCTGAGTGTGGTCTTTTGCTTTAGCTTCTGGCGGGCTCGTGCCCTGGGAGTCTTTTTTAAATTGATAAATAATTGCTCGAGCACGTGAGTAGGAGTGGTTTTTTTGTTGGTGTTTAAAAAAAAAAGTTAAGAGATGGTCGAAACTTTTTTTTTTTTTTTTATCTTCGGCCACACTCGTTTGGGGAATGACAATCTTTCACAGCTAAATCGATTGTAAGAAATGTCTTGGTGCCAGGAAAGGGCAAGAAAAAACTCTTGTATTCCTGGGGCTCGTTGAGCAAGAGTTATTAAGAGAGTTTCGTTTGACACGTGAAATAAGAAAGAAAGAGTGTAAATAAGTTTTATTGGAAAGTAACGGCGGCGGCTTCTTTTTTTGCTTCGATATTTCATCTTTTTTTTTTTTACTGGCCCTCCTGTGTCTCTTTGTTGATTCCTCGAATCGTTTACCTGGACCCTCAGCGCTCGAACCGACTGCTGACCAGGTAGACGATGAGAATGTCCTACTCGAGCTGGTCGGCCAACGTTTCATCGTGTTAAATGTTGACCCTCTTCGGGGGGTGTCTCTCTTATGTCCATCAGATCCGGTCTCGGTTCACTTCGTCGTGGGCTTGGAAGAAACGTCAATGGACCACCGCCACCACCTCCAACTACTAAATTAAGCGTGTCTAATGGTCAACGCAAAACGAAGGCTGCTATGATCTGGAAAAAAGGCTGGAAAGGATGGAAAAAACTTCACGCTTTTGGCAACAACACCAACACCAAATATCCAAATGGTAAGACTCTTACGAGCAATCGCAACGCAAACGCTTGTTCTTTTTTACTTGAAAGACCAAAAGCTCTGCTTTGGCGGAAAGAATTCTATTCTTTTGTTATAAAGTCCAAGAAATATCTTTATTTTGAACCTATGCATTGTCTAGAAACGTCAAAAAATGTTGAGACTCGATGAACGAACACAATTTACTCAATTTAGTTTCTTAATGCGAGAAAATTGGTGGAAAATATAAAATAATACGCGTGTCGAGAGCGTGCGGTGGCTGCTTAACTATTTGGAAAGAGGCTTAAGGGAGACGCGTGGTATTGTGTGTCCCGAGTGACGCAAGCATTGTAATACCGAATAACGCTCGTCGTACACTCTCCTCGGTCTCGCTCCATTGGCCACAAACCTTTCACCTCGACGTTTGAATTCATGCAACGAGTCTTTCCTCGTATTATCTCCATCGCGTACCTATTGTCCGTCTACCAAACTCGTATAACTCCTATTTTTTATTTTATTCACTTCATTTAATACCATTTTATTCTATTGAAGTCTTGAAAATATACCGCGATCAAGAAAACAAATATTTACGATGATATTATCGATCAAATCGTTTCTTCATTCAGTTTAACTGTGAAAAGGTTGCACGATTCAGACAAAATGCATCGCATTTTATTGGAAAAACATGAAAAACATAAAAACTTAACTTTTAACAACTTATAGAAATGAACTGCTTCGAAAAAATACTAAATTTTTCATATAAACAGTCCCTTGCATTGAAAAAATTCCAAAAATTTCGTAGGAACTATTAAAACAGAGTGTCATCAAATGTTTAACAAAAATTTCGTCAAAGTTGCTGTCGTACTGTGAAAAATATGAAATTTTTTCCGAATGGACGAAATTAAGGGAAAATATTCGATTTTTCTTTATCCTGATGATTAATGATTGGTTTAGACTTTTTTTTTTTTAAGATCCAGTCTAAATACGTGCCTAATAAACACGGCCCTCCATGAAAAAAATACCTGGACTGACAAGACATAACTGAATTTATAAAAAAAAAAGAACGGTAGAAAAATGTTATTTTTAGTGAAAAGGTGTGATTAAAACTGGTTTGAGAAGTTGGACCTCCGTGAAGATTTTGCAGAGGACATTGCAATGAATATTCAATAGCTGAACCGTACGAGCGTTAATTTTTATTTGATGGGGATAGAGAAGCATTAATGAATGTAAAAACCGGTGGATTCCGGTAGGTCAAGGCATTCTCGTGGGAGTGAATATTGCGAAGAAACGTCAAAAATTGTGGTTTTGGTTGAAAGAGCTCGTTTGAGAAGTAAAGAAAAAAATGTTTCGTGGAATGGGAAGGCGAGTCTCGTTCGTTGGTTCGTAGTGGGTGACGCAAGCGAACGAAACGAGTTTCTCATTCGAATTGAGAGGAACGAGATCTCCTCTTTCTTCTTTTTCTCCGCTAGAGAGATCTCCGAGTTAATTATTGGTACTTGGCGAGGGTCATTCAAGGGTCATGCTGTCGCTCTGGCTCAGTGAAGCATCAGGAGGGAAGCAGATGCGAGTCACGTGCATCATTTTACACACAGACCTCTTTTCTTCTCCTTATAAGCAAAAGAAACACGCACGCTAAATAAAACACTTTTCTCGCTCTATTTTTTTTTCTTCTAATCTCCGATAACGCCCCCAAGGTTGCTCTCAAAGTAGGAGAACGAAAAGAACTGAGAAAAAAGGGATCGCAGATGATTCTCATTCATGAAGCACTTGAGGGTTCCCCAAAATTTCGAAAAAAACGTGAAGAAAATTCGTCTATCGATTCTCCAGGCAGTTTTTTAAAACTGATAATTATTTTTAACTCCTGATTATTTTTCAAATTGGATTTTCAAGTATTTTTTTCTTTTTTTCGACCATCAATGTCCATTATCGTCAATGAAAGATTTCTGCCTCCGATAAAACGAGCAGAGATCGTTGCTGGACGCTACGTAACCGGCTGTGAGTAAAAACGAATCCAAAAAAAAAATAAAAGACTCTAAAAAATCACGGATGTTTATGAAAATGGAGCTGTGCAAAATTGTCTCCCTCACGTTCTCGTCGTCGAACTTTCCTCCTGAAACAAAACCCGTTTCGGAAGAGTTCAACATTCGATTGTTTCGTGTGGCCTCTTCCGGTATGAAAAAATGTCACGTTCAATGGCAACCAACGTTGTGATAAAGAAAGAAGAAGCTAAAAAATTTGTTCGCTTATCTCACGAGCTGCTTTACTGAAAAATATTATTTTCGGATTTGCAATGTTGAGAAAAAAACGCCACGTGGAGCCTAGCAACTGTTTATCTTCGAAACGGATTAACTGTAAGGTTATTTTCGGACAAAAATACAACTTTTTTTACCTTTTTTTTGTATTTTAATTTTAATTATATTAATTTTTTAGAAGTAACGATAAAAAGTGAAGTCATTGAATTTTTTGAGCGATCTTTTCGACCGCTTGCAATATTCTAAGCATTATGTCGCGATTTTCGTCGTCCCGACGTTTAGTGTATTCGAGAAAATCTTCTAAACGACGTTCCAAGCGATTTTCCACGTGTTCGGGTAACTCGTAATCGGTGTTTCTCGTCCCTCGTGATCTTTTGATTCTTCCTCTCGTTTCATAATCGTCATTATCATCGAGGTTGATACCGATCTCGTCTCGGTTTGAAATAGACGATGAATTACCATTTCTCGTTTCTGTTTCGAATCCCAATTTCGATAAATCTTTAACGCTTATCATGGGACCAGGACGTTTTATTGTTTTGATCGATAATTCGGTCGCACGTGGAAGTCTCGAGATTAGAGTATTGTCGTTTGACGACGAATGCTTCCCTCTCGGTTTACCGATTTTTCGAGTGAGTCTAAAATGAAAAAAAAAATAATAATAATAACCTCGATGACGAGAACTGAGAAAATTTTGAAAAGTCGATCAAGTACCTCGAGGTTTCACGCGGTAATCTCTCGATCTCGATCGAACAGTCGTCGTTGAGTGTCCGAAGTCTCTGTAGAGCGATTATCGAAGGATTGTCGTTTCTCTCGATCTCTTCGTCGAATGGAAATTTAGGCTCGTGATCAGATTCTTCAGGAGTTACAGAAACGCAAAGAAACTCGTGAGGATCGACGACATTCTCATCGTTGTCGTCCTCCTCCTCTTCCTCCTCTTCCTCTTCCGTCACAATTCCAAGGTTCGATCGGCGTCTCGTGTTATTTCCAACAACCTCGTCGATCGCGCCATAAAATGGCCATGACACATCGTCAGCCTTGTTCTTGTCCCCGTGCACGGGATTCTTCAGTTCCTTTGACAAAAAAAACAATTTTTTTTTGTCGTTTTATTCCATTTTTTAAATATTTTTTTTCCTAAATCTTCAATAGTTCGAACAAAATTCATTTAATTTTTTACCTTGTACTGTTGAAGCAGATTCGACCATTTTTTCTTCAGCACTCGATAGTGCACAGCAGCCATTATCGTCGGAAATTCCGAACGCATTCGTCGTAATATGAATCTAAAAACAGATGTCATTAATCTTTCAATGCATATTTCATTCGTTTAAATAATCAAGTGATTCAATTGTTCGGACTGTAAAAACAGTAGAGCTGCCGCTCCCATTTAAATTCTATCATCGCTATGGTTCCTTTCCCTCTCTCCTCCGCCATTCTCTCTCTCTCTCTCTCTATACTTTATACAATCGTTTCGCGTCAATACTCTCGAGAGTCTCTCCGCTGGGTGGCGAACGCGCGCGTTCGACAGCAACAGCATCCATCCAATTTTGTTTCATCGATCCCAAAGCCTTCGCACGTTGTTTCCGTTTGGACCAAAGAGTAATCGGCAGTCGAGTTTCGAAACAGGAGTCAAGGAGTCAAAAAAGTGTGGGTTAAGCAACGAGAGTTATCATTCGAGACGTTTTTCTCGTAATTTTTTTAAGAATCATTCATAAAAACACGTTTTTTCTCATAAATTTGTCTCTCGTATGATTTTTCCCGGAAAAGAATCTCGTAACGATAGAAAAAAAATATAAAAAAATCGAGCACGTGGTTCTTTTGACGTTTAGTGACGCTCGTTACTTCGCTAAGCGACGAATAATTGCTCCCCATGCCATCGCTCTCGTTTCTTATTGCAATTTGTGCATCGCGCACGCAATGTCATCCCAGGGAAGGTCCAGGCGAGAATAAAAGTTCATACGATAGTAAACAAGCTCAAAAAGTGTTAAAGAGATACAGAGCGAGTGAGTGAGAGAGAGAAAGAGAGTGACTCATAATCGTGACATTTAATCTCTTACGAAAAAGAGAAAGAAGAAAAAAAAACAGCAGTCTCGTGAAAAATTCGAATCCGTTACTCACTCCCAACCCGCTTGCGCCGAATACTTTCGGCCGGTGAATAATTTTCCATTTTCTTTTCTCAGCTGTATAAACCGACTGGTCAGATTCTCGGTCCCTAAATAAATATTAAATCAAACGTAATATTAATGGAAAGAAAAAAACGCGAGAGGCTTATAATGACTTTTACGAAGAAAGATGATAAGATGATTTTTCGTAGCCTCGTTGCCATCACCGGCGATAATAAAATACAATGGAAAGAGTTCTCTGTATATCGCCTGCTTTCCGAGAATCGTTTGTGGCTTATTCAGACTCGTAATCACCGAGCACCACCGAGAAGCGCCTTCTCAAACGCGATAACGACTTCTCCTTTCTTGATTCATTTTTTAATAATAATAAAATACTTGGCGAGAAAGAAAATTCTGAATTCTAGCAGCAATCGGCGCTGCTCAATGACTGAATAAATATTTGTAACTCGTCGAAAGAACAAAAAAAAAGAGAAAAAAAAATAACATCAACAAGCCGATTCGCAATGAGAAATAAATACGAGAAAAAAAGAGAAGAGAAACGAAATAAATATTGTACAGCATATTTCGGATACTCACATCTGAACTTGGCCTGATGATAAACTTGCGTCATGAAGTAATTTTGATGCGTCTGTCGTTGGTTATTCGCTCGGCTCTTACGTTATTGTTGGCTCTTTGTGTTTTCGTTGCGATACGAAAGCTTATCATGCTCTCGGGGGATTCCTCTAATGCGTACTAAAAAGTAGATCTCGTTCGAGACCTCACTGCCGTTGGTGGTGAGTTATAGTACGAGAAAGAGCGGGAGGGAGGGAACCGGGCGCGCGGGATGATTCGTGGCTCGTTGCTCGAGTGGACGAGTCGCGGTGGTGGAGGATTTTATTCCTCCGGAGAGGGGATACCAACGTGGTATTTGAGAGTGTCATTCGTGTGCCAACAACACTCGCTATTTCCTCGTATAGTTTTCTCATATCTCTCTGTATTCGTTTTTGCTGCTTATATGTTTAACGAGCTCTTCGCGCTTCGTGTGTATTGCTTACGATTATATGCAGCGTATCGCGCACGCGTCACGATCGGGACTCGCGGTCTCGCCAATGCTCATAAGCGTCATTGGAGGGAGAAGAGAAAAAACCGATGGACACTGATAGAGAATCCTACGCAATCTCATATCGTCTGCTCGCATTCGAATCTTCTCCCTCTCCTTTTCCTTCTTCGTTTCTCTCACAACGATCAAGCTAAAGGAACGAATGCCAAACAGAAATAAAAACTTCAACTTCATCGCCATCTCTCAAGCTTACTAAGAGACACACCAACGACTCGTTGAAAAATTTCCTCTCTATTTTCCCTACGGAG
The DNA here is from genome assembly GCA_948107755.1 of Campoletis raptor. Classification (NCBI taxonomy): domain Eukaryota; kingdom Metazoa; phylum Arthropoda; class Insecta; order Hymenoptera; family Ichneumonidae; genus Campoletis; species Campoletis raptor. Next base: position 13,999,682 of record OX403625.1, on the reverse strand, counting down.
ACGAAACAGCTGCGAATGGCGACTCAACCGATACGAGAATCCCACTCGGTAAAGCTTCGCTGCGTTATCGACACACTCGGAACGCTGCTGTCGTACCTCTCCCCTGAGTTAACCTCCTCGAGTCAAATAAATCGATTTTTTTTTAAGTTGATCTCACGGGGCTCGTTCAGTGTCTTATCGTGACGTATTGCGGTGAACCTTGCACTGAGCCAAATATTTCGTTGAACGAACAAAATTCATTTGATTGGACGAAAATAGTTGGATCGACAATATTTTCGTCCAACAAAATCAATTTTGTTCGTTCAAAGAAATTTTTTGGCCACGGTACGACCCCCAAGAGATTCGTAGAAAAAAAAAATCAATTTATTTGCAATGGTTCGTGTTTTGACAAAATGGTTTCCCACTGGATGAATTAATTGCAACCCCACGAACCACTGACGACCACCAAAAGATTTGTGTCGAAAAAAATGAATTTATTTGACTCGAAGGAGCTCCCTCGGGGCCTCCGTCTCTTCGTTTCGTTTTTCAAACGATTCGTTGCTTCTTTGTACTTTTTTTTTTTACTATATTACATGACGCGTTGAAAATAGTGTTTTTTCTGACACTTGTTATGCTTCTTGCCAATTCTCGTAGCCTTTTCCCTCTCCCACATCATTTCCGTTGCCAGGTACCACGAATTCGTATTGATCTTGGCAAACATTTCTGTTTTTACGTCTTCATTTATTCCTTTTGCTCTCGTTCGTTTTATATTTAAATATTCTCATTGGTTAGCTCGGGTGGCGCGAGTGATTTTTCGTTAACACGTAACTCGATAACAAATGAGCGTTTAACTCGATCGGCGTAACTTCCGAAATGTATAACGCAATCAAATAACTCGGAAATATTGCAGAATCGCAGCTGTCTGTATCGAAAAATATAAAAATTACGTACAAAATCACGTCGCACGATGATTATGAAGAAAATAAATGAAAAAACGAGTATAAAACTTATTGATACTGTCAATAATGAAAAACGTCACGAACAAATGGACAAAAAATTGAAAAAAATTGAATGACGTTTAAAGAACACAAATGAAAAGCTTATCAAGCTTTTCAAACGTTAAAACAATTGTGAAAAAAGCTTTGACGTCATGATTCTTAAAGGGATGAACGAATAAATAGAGAAGCAGAGTCTGTCGCAGCAGCTGCATCGTATCTTCATTCATGTCTCTTCTTTTCATCACCATCATGGACCAATGTTCCCATAGGTTGTAAAAAAAAAGAAAAAAGGTAGCGGCAGGTGGTTTTGTTGTTGTCGTTTTCCTAGTATCGTGTGACTAAAGTGCTGGGAGTTGAGGGAATAGAGTAACCGAAGCGTCGTATCGTCGACGAGCACGAATGGGAATGAACAATCGGATTCTCCAGGACAATATGAGCGAGCGAGCGAGAGAAACGAGGAGGAAGTTGGACGAGGTGAAGGCGCGGGTGGGTATGAAACCGAACGAGAGAACAACGCGGGTCAACGGAAACGAGGCCATCTCCTCCTCTCGTGTAAAGCAGCTCGTGATGCAGGAGCCTGATGAAGAAAAACTCGGTATGCAGCAGCAGCGAAAGCACGGCGATTGCGGAAAGTTAACCGGAGAGAAGAAAAAACGAAACGAAGGCGAGTTTGAAGAATAAGAAAAGACCTTTAAGCTGGCGCCGTCTGTCGTGAGTCCATCGAGACCGCATCGTCGTCCATATCGAAAAGTTCTACTCTCGAGATTCTCGGCCTCGAACAACTTCCAAACGGCTTATTCTCTTGGTCGCGCTGCATCCTTCTATTTCTCTCCCTCTCCTCCGCCCTTTCCCCAATCCCCTGGCTCGCCCTCTCTTCCGTTTGCCCTCACTCCTACAATATTCTCGTTCTCTTTCATTCTTGCTTCAACACTCGCGGACCAGTGAGCCAGTAAAGCCAGTAAAGCTCGCACCGACTATATATCCCTCTCGGTGATGCCGGCTGCCTCGAGCTCTCCCTCCCCCGCTCGCCCTTCGAGCTCCACCAACATAATAACGCGCCGCCTGCACACACATACATCGACAAAAGTACCACGTTCGAACCTCCCTCAGTGCGTGACGGTAACGCAACCCACCAGCCAGAACCGCACAGAGCGAGCAAGAGTTTGAACTATAGTAAAAACAGGGTGCTGTTGTCAGAGTGAAAGAGAAAATCCAGTCGCCATCATGCCCGTACCGAGTCCGGGCGGTAGTAGCCCGTGCACCGGCCAGTTGTCCTCTCTTTGTCGTTCTCTACGTTATTCCACTTCGTTTGAAAACTGAGCGTCCGAACAGCCTTGAAAAACTGCATCTGTCACGAAACAGCGTTTAAGATACGAAGGAAAAAAAACACATTTTTTTGTATATTTCAATATTTTTAGCCGATTAACGTGATACAGTTACGAGTGTAAAAAGCACGTGTGCTTCGTTGTCCTGTTATTCGAAAGTGTACATCGTGATAACAACGAATCAACCGTTTTTCCCGTTCTTACGACATCAGAAGTGAAGAGGAGAGTGGAACCACGCGATGGTTTTGTTTCTTTATCGTCCTGCAGAGCACGTTTGTTTCATTGGATTATAACCGAGTGGTGGGTGGTGCGTGTGTCCAGATGTGCGTGCGTTTTAAATTCATTCGCTCGATTTAACGTGCGTGATCCTTTCAAAACTCACTGACGCCAATTACAAGAAAATTGCGTGGACGTCGGTTATGATTATTAATATACATACGCGTTTATGTAAAACCTCGTTGTAATATTTACTTATTCGTAGTGTTTGCTCACTGGAAACGTTCCTGGGCCGGAGGACACGATCCTCCGTGAGGCACCCAGGCAACGTTTTTGTTAATTCTATCGCCTCATGAACATGGAAGAGATGCAAAACGGTGTGGTCCTCATAAAGTGTAAGTTTTAGTTTATCTTTGAGGTGTTTTTTGTTTGTTTTTTTTTCTTTCTACTCAATAATCACCCCTCGGACGAGTCAATTTCCGGTTACCACCGGACAGGCTCGTTCTTTTTGGAATTTACGTTGCGTAAAAGGGTATTTCAAAGATATTCACGTTCCAGTGCATTACGACGCCGTTAATGCTTCAGGGAATTCGTTTTTCTCGAGGGAAACACAAAAATGTCGTAGAGACTCGAACGATGATGTTTCTTACGGTTTCTTACGATCGCAGCTCGTGTATTTATGCCTTTTCAAACCTGTGATCACTCTTTCTCTTTCACTCTCTTTCCTTAACCCCCGTTTCATAGCTTTTCGTACTCACGCATGGTTCCACATTTAGAATACAAACGACACAAGCCGGCCTGTTGCTTCAATGCTTATCCGGCGCGTGCGCGGGTACGGACCGCGTACAGTGAAAAGCAAAGACTCCGTCACCCGCGTACGTGTCCCCGTAAGCATCGAAAGAGGTAAATCGGTCCTTTCCGTCATTGTTGAACGCGAGCGAGGGAGAAACCCGCCACCAAAACATATTTATTTTTCTCGCTTCGTTACTCTCACTCTTGGAATCTCGATGGCAAAAGCGAGAGAGAGAGAGAGAAAAGTTAATATCCTTTTTTCTCTTCCCTTTGTCCTTCTTCTTCTTCTTCCTCTTCTGGAGCGAGCGTGCGGTTGAAACTCTGGTTGTTGTATCGCTCGAAGCGAAGCATTCTCTCGGCAACGTTGCCAGACCGTGTAAACGTTCCTTGTCGTTCCGAGCCTCCTTTCAACCTCCAGAAATCACGTAATTCAATTATTGTTCGCCTCACTTTTGACTTCTCGTTTTATTTAATAATTTGTTACGATATTCCGAGGAACAAACTCTGCTTGTCAGTCATTCAGATACGAAGAGATAAATAATGAAAATGCGAGAAGAAACGAGAAAAAACAGTGACGATACTTCCCCGTAATCGCCTGGCGTCTGTCTGCTCTCATTTCCCAGTAAACTACCACGCCATACGCAACAACACCATCATCGTTTTCCGCTCGAATCTCATTATTCCTCCCCTACTTTCTAATTTCCCCTCCCTCCCCCTTCCTATTGATTCCACGAGGCTTCACCGTTCAATTAACTCTCTTAATCATTTTTCCCATTTTCTCTTTTCGCTATCAACCTACCGACAGGAATCCTACGATCGCAAATGTCGTATTGGTTTTCTATAAATACACCTTTTAAATATTCATTCAGACCGAAATGTCAAAAAACTTAATCCACACGGAGAGAAAATAATATCGATAATTACTGTGACATCGTAGTTCTGTGGTACCATGTCGTTCCTCTGTGACTTTTTACCAAAAACGTCGTAATTTTTCATTCGAATTTAATTGAAATTGACAATGACATCGTAAATTTTTATTCGAATTTAATTTAAATTGACAAAAACATCGTTATTTTTCATTCGAATTCAATTTAAATTGACGAAAACATTGAAGCTTTTGGTTCAATTCCGAATGATAAATTGCTATGTTTTTGTTAAAAAGCTTCCATGTTCCATTTTCCATTTTCCTCGATTTTCATCAAAACATGAAATCCTCCTGAATTCTTGAATAACTTTTTTTTAAAAGTATTACTTTCGCCAAACAGTTTTACCACAGAATTCTCAAGAATTTTTGTCGCTTATTCAGACCACTGTATTATGTGAAAAAAAAAAATTATGTGAAAAATATTGAAATCTCAATCTGTCAGAAAAATAGAAATGATTAAAAATGTTAAAAAAATATAAAAAAATATATTTTTCGCCACATACAAGCTCGGCAATCGCAAAATTTGAGAGGGCCATCAAAATGCGATTTCCGCGATGTCAAAAATGCCGAAAATAAAAATATCCATAATTCGGCAGTTAATAAAGCGACTGAGGTTTACTGGGGGGTCGCGGTTTGTGCCACAAGCTGTAACGCGCCCAGCCTTTTGATAGGTGTGTCATTTATTTTTTCTATGTCCTACTCACGCACGTATAACAACGAGAGGATGTCGTGATTGAAGTACGGAATGAAGCGAATGGTCTTTCTCTCCCTCTCCTCCGTACAAAACTAAATTGTTAACAATTTGTACAATAAAACGTAACCGTTACGTGACTAGAGGCGATTTGAGAATTTGATGCTTTTGGAGGAAGATGGAATGACAGGGGGACACTGTAGTCCGAGTTAAAAGAATGAAGGCTCGTGTACGAAACATGCTCTCATCGGGGTACGCGGAGTGTAATAGAATAGGTGGAAATAAGTGTATGCATATTTGAGACACGCTGAGTGAGCACCGGGCGGGTCGACGACATTGCGACTAACTCTCTATAACCGTATACGCCATAAAGGCAAACGTACAAATTTTGCGTTTAATTCGAGAACTCGCTCGATTATTCCGGAAATTCGTAAAAAAAAAAAAAAAAAAATCTCTAACGCAATTTTTAGCCTCAGGTTGGAAAGCATTGTCAGCAGTTTAAAAATGACACGTTTTCGTCCTTCTCAACTGCTCTTTATATCGTGCGAGAGGCGACGTGCCGACAATAATCGAAAAGTTTCGAGTCCTCGTGTCTCGAGTCGTACTCTACTCGTCCTCAATGACCTTTCGAAAGATAATAAATCAGCGAATTCACGAAGAAGCTTTTAAATTTTGAGGTTAAAACTTCATTTGGAAATAGTGACTGAGGAAGAAAAGAAAAATGATTGAATGTGATTGAGATCCTTGGACAAATCGAGCACTAAATGAAACCGCAATTCCCACGCGACGTTCGTCTTTTTTTTTCACCATCTTCGTCCGTAGGCTAAGCATGTACCGCGAGGGGTTGTTGAAGCACCTGCTCGACGTTCCCTCTCCTTCTCCATTGTTGTCTCCGGGTAAGCAGTTTTTTTTCTCCTGCTTTTGTCTCTTCTCGGAGATGTTGAAAATAATAAAAATGAGAATAAAACGAAGAAAAAAAAAAAATTGCTTCAAGAGATTACTATCGAATTCGAGGTTGTCCGCAAGTTACGAGACCTCGGGAAAGTCCTCGAGTAAAAAAGAGAGAAGAGAGCACGAGCACTGAAACCACAAGAGTCATTTCACCAGCCAAATAAATTGTATTCTCACCCACCATTTAAAAATAGTTTTTTTGTTGTTGTTTTTTTTTTTTTCGTCTTTTGTATCGCTCGTCCTTGCTGTTCATTCGCCTCTCGGTGCTTCAAGTATGAAACGAGCCTCAAAAACTCGTTCTACGAATGCCGAAAGCGACGCTGGTGGAGGCAATGAGAAGGCACAATAGCCGCGGATGAATAAACGTAGAAAAATCCAACGGAGCTTTTACTTCTCGATAAACTGGTTAAAAAAAGGTGTTACCATCTGGATCATTGTTATCCACGAATTTGAGACAACAGACAGACGATTTTTATATTGGAAAAAAAAAAAAAAAAAAAAAAAAACAAAAAATCTATGAACTCGAGTGGAAAATATTGTGAGAGAAAAAAAAATTAAGCACGTACGGAAAACTACATTCTCTCAAAGAGCTTCGTTTAGCTTCAGGTCGCAGCAGGAGTAAAATAAAGAAAACTAAAAAAGGGAGAAACAACGAAAGAGAGACAGAGAGGAGTGTGTGAGTCACACACGTGCTCGAATGCGACTCACGCACTTGGAAGCACGCGTTGAAACAACCGCAGTGTACGCGAAAGGAAGAGAAAAAGAGAGAGAGAGAGAGAGAGAGAGATGGGAACGGAATATGCTCACTAAAAACGTCGGGCGGTCACATATTTATGTTGCAGCGGCAGCAGCAGCAACAGCAGCGAGTAACAGCTCTCCGGTTAACATTGGCAGGAGTGGCAACTCGTAGTCGCGCTTCGAGAGCGGCATTTACACACGGTGTTTATATAGATGAGGCATTTTGCGTCAACTACGTTTGACCCTCTACCTCCGAGAGTTGCTCAATCATTTTTATTTTCTCAACTCATTTATTTCAAGTGTAAAGTATAAAATAAAATGAAATAAAAAGTGAGACGTTTTTGCAAACGCTTTCTCTGCTCGTTCACCGCAATATAATCGTGCCATTTTTTTTTCATATTTTTTTTTTGTTGTTGTTTCTTTTCTTATTCAACTGCTGAAACGAAAGATATTATTTCTAAAGCGAGAGAGAAACCTCGCGTTTTGTATGGGTTTATTTTCGAAGCTCTACTATATTTATTCTCGGGAATTGAACCTCGTGAAGGCTTTTGTACGTTATTGGTAATACCTATTGGTTGGCTGAAATGGTCTCTGAGAGACTCGCTCAACTCGCGCTGCCGTACAATATACGACGACAACGAGCGAGAGAACATACCGATAAAGAGAGAGAAGGAGAAGTGGAGGCGTATATCGCGCGCGCTTGTTGCCGCTAGTGTGCTGCTGCTGTTGCCGCTGCTATTGCTATTCCCCCCCGGTCGTGTGGGCTTCGAGTATTCGCCGCGATGTTAAAGCGCGAGAAAGAGTATCTCCGGGGGGTTTTATATACAAGAGAATAGTTTCGTTCGCGTTGTCCTCGTAGCCGGTCACCGCCGATTCTTCTCTCCTTTTATTTTTATTCATTCTTTTTCTCATCCGAGAAAAGCATCTAGAGGAAACGCGATTCTTGCTCTCTATCTTCGCGAACCACCAAAATCAGACCGTTAACCTTTTTTCAACCGTTTCTAAAGTGTGTCCTTTGTCTTGGAAGCAACGTACGTAGTTTTTGTGATCAAATTTTTTTTTCTGTGCTCTATCGGGTTCGAACTCTACGGGTCCATCTTTTCACGCTTTTCTATACACATTCCCTATATTTATATTTAACCCCTTCCTGGTCACGCGAAGTCCGAACGAAGCAGGATTTTCGTTCGTACAAAAAAAAATCAACAAATCGTTTTTTCCTTTTGTTTTTCATTAAATTTCATACGTTTATACAATAGTTTCATGTTTTTTTTATAACCCTAACTATTTCAGAATGGTGGGCAACGGAGGATGATGAAAAATTGGAAATCAATGTTCCATTTTGTAAAAACAACATCCGGTTCTTCGAATTTGACCATTTTCTTGATATTTTTTTTCCTCGTACGTTGTGTGCGATCTTTATCTCATCGTTCGACTGAAATCGTCTTGTCAAATTGTGAAATATCGTCTTTCGATATAATTTGAAAAAAAAAATGGAAAGTACTCGACGATTCAGACACGCTTAACTGCATGTGGAATATCATTAGTACGAAATATAAATGGGAAACGATAAGAGGGATAAAGTGCGTAAGGAATGATTTACCTCTTGCTACGAAACGACCAAAGCATCCTCTAAATTTACACCGTGCGTGCGTGCGTGCGTGCGTGCGTGAGTGACCCGTTGGAAAGTCCACTTTCGTTAACTATTGTCAGAGCGTTTCCTCTCAGTGGATCGTCTTTTCTTGTTTTCTGAGCTCGTGTTTGTAAAATAAAGTTTACTCTCCCTCTCGCTGCACTCGTTTCTCGCAACAAGTTCCCCGTTGGCCCTGAAACGTGGAGATAAGTGAAAAAAAAAAAAAACAACAAATAAATAAAAATAAAAACAGTGTCGTTGCAGTCGCGCTGCACAAAGTTTTAACGAGATACTTTTTCTTTTGTTAAACACTTTGGACTTGGAACGTTTGATCTTGGAATAATGAATTCTATGAACTAAACAATTTTGATGAGTGTGCCACGAATAATAGCGCAGACTCACGTAAAACACAACGCGCTGTTTGTCCACGCACTTGGTTTATAAAAGAGAAAGAGGAGGCGAGAGGGAGTTGAGAGAAAAAAAGAATCGTAGTGGTTGAGATGATGGGGAATTAAAGTCTAACGCGTGACGCACAATGAGATCTACGTGTGATTCGAGTTGTGGCTTTTTTCTGTCAGTCAAACCGTGTTGTATGAGGACGAGCATATAATAGTTGTCGGACCGGAAACGCTTCGACGCCTCGTCACTTAACATTCGATGAGCGCGAGTTGCGAGACTCTTCTTCGTACGGAGGACTCGGTTCTACATATACAAATATTATATTATATGAGATATATATATATATGTAATAAATAATGTACACAGAGAGACAACGAGCAACATGCATTGCTTTGTCCCTCGGTGCTGACGGGAGGGGTTTATCGTTTTTTTATTTTTTATTTTTACAACGATATAAATTCCTCGGAGAGTCGTAGTTTTTCGTTGCATAAACACGAGCTAGTAAAATCGTTCGAAAATTAGACTGAATCTTAGAAAACGAAATGTCAAAATCGTTTATTGGTTCGCACGGTAAAAAATATTCGAAAACTTCCGGTTAATCGGGGAAAATTTAAAGATTTTTTTTTTTTTTTCATTTTTCGTCGAGCGACTAAGTCGACAAGTGCACTATCGAAAAGATGTTGAAGTGAAAACTCCTGTCGTTGTTTTTGGATATTAGAAACTGTAAAACGTGTGTGGAAATATTGATAAAGTGAAGAATAACTTTGATGGGAATGTGGGCCGATTTGTAACGGACAAATTGAAGCTTCGCGTTGAAAATCTGACGAAAACCGTCAAAGGAAACATAACCTCTTGAAAATCACGATTACGAATAATCGTTTACACATTTTTCCAAGTTTTGCAGCGAATATTTTAGTTGAACATTCGGTGAATCTCTGTTTTCATTGTTGCTTCGGAATCGACAGAATAATTGAATTATTTTGTATAAGAATTTTGAAATACCAATTACGAAATGTCGTATGACAGAAGATTTTTGAGGTTATATTTTTTTGTTAAAAGTTTAGTAACTCGACTTGATATATTTCCAGTAAATATCCAAGTGTTTAAACTTCATCGTACAAAAAGATTCGTTGTTCGTGAAATATTGAAGTTCGTGGAAGAAATACCATAACCTCGAACTCTCGCGTAATGTTTCGAGAATCAAAAGATCGGTTCAGAAATAGTAAAATCTATAAAATTAAATGCGAAGATTTCTGGTCTACATTTTCAATGATAATATCATTCGACGATTGGCTATTTTGCGAGGAAACATGTGTGTGCTTCTGTTTAACACAAACTGCGACTGCAGCATCATCGAGCTGTGAATAATTCACTCGACGCGCACTAGCCGACTGGCCTTGATTCGCAAACATTACCCAGAGACACCGATCCAACGGATCTTGATAGACGCGATCGTTCTCGTGCTCTAGCAATATTAACATACACGCGATACGCGTTTTTAATCGTTTACCTCCGTCAACAGTCGTCGAGTAACGAGCAGCCAACGATAATCTTAACTCGGCAGTGTTTTTCTCGGTTCGCATCATCAAAGGATATTGTATGCGTGGTTCATGAGAATTTCACAGACCTCGTTACGACGCTGCAGTGAAAAGTTCGCGTTCTTTGTTTCTCTTCGTTTTTTCCTCGTTCTTGTTTGCTCGTGCACAATTGTGCAATCGCAGCTAAATTCTTTAAGATTCTAAACAGATTTTTCATTCTTAATTATCGTGTCTTCTGAAACGTGCAATAAAAAAAAAATGCGAGAGTTATGGATCACGTAGACGGAGATAGAAAGATCGAGAGGCTGAGAACCCGCGGACCGATTACACACCGTCCGTTTATTGCAGAACTCAGGCAGTTGCGCAATATCAAACGTTTGTCCCGACCGTTTAATTCCATTAACAATGTACCGTCCTCCAAACGTAAAAAAAGCTGCCACGCAGAATAAAACGAAAATAAAAGAAAGAAAAAAAACCAAGAAATTACGAGCTAAATAATATTTTTTGTGTACAACGGCACGAAAGAATTATATGAACGAGGTCAAAATATGATTCTCGAGAGAGTATCTCCGCTATTCGAGATTATGGAATTGTTGACCCCGCCCTCCCCCTCCTTTCCCATCCAATTATCAAAGCGTAACGCGATGTTGGTGGAAAAATAACAGCGTGGATCAATCAGCTAAAAATAGAGGTTTCATTTTTCCCATTTGGCAATTAGCCACATCGTAATTTAGAAGTTTTTATTCGTGTAACGAATTAAAATAGTTATTCTTACTTCCTCTTTCAAAGCCTTTTCGGAGAGATTCCTAACGAAATGATTTTTATTATTTCCGAGAAGGAATGACCTTTGGAGATTGACGTGACAATCTCCAATGCAGAGACTCACTTCAATAGCTTTATCTCTCGTGCAGGACGTTTGGTTTTGAAGCGTAGACGCACAGTGGTGCGGTCGGCAGGGTTAATGGAAGAAGAATTGAATAAATCTCCGGTCCCCCGTTCATCACCTCCTGTCTCTTGATCGCGCGAATTTTGTTATACGCGAGTGTAACGAGCGTCGAATTCTCGTCGGGGTGTTGACGATGATCGTGGGGAGTCTGTAAAGGCGATAACTCGATGGAACGAGAGAAAGAGAGAAAAGAGGGTCGAGAAACGGAAATGAACGATATATACTTTCTCTCTTCTTTCTCTCTCCCTTAATCTCCCTTCTGTGTTCTCCGACACTCTCTCCCTCGCTGCTTCGTTTTTACTCGATAATAAGCCTGACCACGTGACTGTTGCTCCTCATGTGGCTATTTTCACTGTCCGTCGGATCGGAGGAAGCCCGTCCCGTATGAAGCTCAATTGTTCGAGTTTAGAGACCGACGAGACATACAACAACCCGCAGCGTACGTTCTCGTCCTCTCCTCGTATTCTACTTTCCCACGTTTCAAAAGCTTCCCTCGACCAAGCTCGCGTTAATAAACTCTCATCCCTTAGGGGCCCTCGAACCGGAAGTCTATCCAACCAACAATTTCTCCTCGATCAATCAATTTTCATGACGTAGCATTGCCTTTCGATGCAACTAACATCGCGAACAAATCACTTTTCTCCATTAATATCTCAAGTGTGATTGATTGTTTGATTAAAATTCGACAAATTATTCATCGACCCAAGTACCGTACGACCTTGGATACCTTGGTCGAGACAAACGGAAATATATCGTGGCTTTTTATAAATAGACACTTCCGTCACTGACCGAATGACTCGTTCTGGATTTTTTCTCTTAAAACATTTTTATTTTATTCTTTTTTTTCACAGAAAAAGTTTAGAATGTCAGCGCAAATGTGTGTGTGTGTGTGGCTTGTGAATTCGTGATGTACGAGACTATTGTGATTTGTTTAGCGATATTATTATGACACAGACCGCTTTGGTTCTCTCTCTTTCTCTCAATATCTGAATCCAGCACCCAAAAACACCTACTCGGTGTGGAACCTGTTCCTTACCAACCCACGCAACTATCTCGAGTGCTCTCCGTTCTCTCGTGGCTGCAGCTCTCGCCGATATTGCCTCACCATTATACTTAACGTTTTTTTTTTTTTTTTTTTCATTTTTTTTTTCAATACGTATTTTTTTCCACGTTCCAAACCGTTGCCACCGTTTGCTAACTCCTTCAAATTTTTTTTATCCCCTATTTGTTCAATTTTTCAATTGTATGCGAAGCAAGAGAGACGAAGATAAAATAATAATAATTTGTCGTACGAGAAGTTGATATAAGAAAACACGTGGTAAAGGTTGTATTAATTATTTATCGTTGTGTTGGTAATTGGAAATGTTTAGATGAGCCGCGGTCAAGGTGCCGTTCCTGGGATGACGTAGGACCACCACAACCAGCCAGAATGGAGGCTACGAGCAAACAACATCCGATTCTCGAGAGCACGAGATCAAACGCTTCGGCCCAGTCCGCCAGGAGCGAGGATTCGTGGTGTTCAGCCTCCGATCACGATCTGTCTTCGGACGATGAGAGCGAAAAAAGCAACGTTAGCGTCAAGTTAGTACAAACGATTTTTAAACAACAACAATATCTATATATTTATTGGATTTTTTTGAACTAGCGTCATTAATATTTTCACAGGAGCAATTGTCAGCTGAGAAACACTTTGCACAAGGCGAGAACTCTGTGCGATAAGTGGAGATCACAAAACATGAGACTCGGCAATTCGGAAAGTCTGGATTCTCCTGTTGGAGGGCAGGGTCGTCTGGCACGATGGTTCAGCATCCGTCGAGGCTCGACTCATCAGTACGATGTCGATACCTCAGATTCAGTGTCCTTGACGAGTCCGATAAAGGCACCGCCGCAACAGATGCCTCAGTTGAGCGAGGTAACAAATCAAAGACAATTGCGACACCAATGAAGCAAAAAATAAAAAACAATTTCCAACTGACAAATAATGATCGGCATTTGTGATAAAAATCGAGAAAACTGTCATCGAATTTTCCTTCGTTCGGTTGTCTTGCGATCTAACGAACGAGCTTTTGTCTTAAGATATAAAAAGAATTCTTTTTTTTTCTCTCTTGTAAGAACGAACTGTACGATTTTCCTTGACACTATTGCCCACGCTGCCATTAATCGATATTGTCATTAACGATTTTAGGTCGAAGAGGAGAACGGTGCGATGGATGGTACAATTTCGATGTATGCAACAAAGGAGACAGGCGCCACCGACGCTTCCTCCCGCGCCTCCCAATCTTACGGCTCAACAGTTAAAAAGACGACACATCGTTGCCGCGATCGTGCACTCGGAAAATAGCTACGTAGCGACGCTCCAGAGGCTCGTTAACGTAAGAATTTTTATTCGAAGATCCTAATACTGATAACAAGAGTTTGAACGAAAATAATAATCATTATATCTTAATAAATAATGTGCACAGGTTTACAAAAAACCTTTGGAGGAATCTTCGCCACCGGTGCTCAGTCAAACTAAAATCGCAACCCTTTTTCATCGTTTGCCCGAAATTCTTCAGTGTCACACGATCTTCAGAATAGCTCTCGCCGAGTGCGTTAGATCTTGGGACAAGGACGAAAAACTTGGAGATGTTTTTGTCGCTAGTTTTAGCAAAGCTATTGTTCTCGATATCTACAGTGGATTTATCAATAATTTTTCCGTCGCCATGGATCTTGCCAAGCAGGAATCCAAGAGGAAAACTGCACTTGCCGATTTTTTCAAGGTGAGAAAGACAATAATAACAAAGAAATCCAGGTGACAATTGTTCGACGATAAATAACGCGTTTCTCTCTTTCTCTTTTGACCTTGATGGCACCGTGTTTAGGTGAAGCAAATAAGTGCCCACGACAGACTATCTTTCTTCGGATTGATGGTAAAGCCAGTCCAGAGGTTTCCACAGTTTATATTGTTTCTACAAGTAAGTTGTTGGCAATATTGTGTGGGAACCGGGTCTCGAAGGAGCTCGCATCGCCACCTTCTCTCCCGTAAAACATTTCAATTATTTTCATTATTTCTTTCTTTACTTTATCCGATAAATTTCAGGATTTGCTGAAACACACGCCGCAGGGACATCATGACAGAATGTCGTTGCAGTTGGCGTTGACGCAACTCGAAAGCCTCGCTGAAATGTTAAACGAGAGGAAACGCGAAGCTGAACAATTTCAAGCTTTTAAAGAAATGCTCAGACACGTTTCCGGCAAGTTGGCTCATCGACCGCTATCTTCCTCTTCTCGTTATCTTATTAGAGAAGATAATGTTACGCAATTGGTAAAGAATATTTCTCAAGAACGATCGGATTTTCGTAATAAATGAAATATTAAAACAATGTCGTTTGTGCAGGAATTTAATCAGAGTGGTATGATGACGAAATCAAAGAGAAGAAGACTGCTTTTACTGAACGATTTGGTCGTTTGTGTTTCCGTTGCACCAAGATCCGTTGAAGATTTTTCCGGTAGTGAGAGACTGACCTTAAAATGGACGTATCCGGTGTCCGACATCGAGGTAATTTAGTCATCCATTATCTTTGATGTCGAATTAAATGAGAAAACAAAACAAAAAAGAGGAAATATCGATGATTTTATTTTTTCTTCGTTTAGATACAAGACACCAGCACATCGCCAACCTTAAGTCGCCTCCTAACAGCCGGATTGAATAAAGGAGGAAGCCTCAAGTCTGAAAGAAGTGGAAGTGGTGGAAGTGGCGAGGGTGGCCAAGCGGGAGCGGACAGTCTCTGCGTGGAGATGAACGATCTTATGCACGATTACGAAGTCATGTCGAGAATAAGCGATTTGGTTGGCCAGTTGAAGGGAACTTACGAGGCAAGTTATTACACGAAACGAATTTCCGTCAAATTAGTTCGAATAACATTTTATTCAGGCAATCATTTTCCAATAAAAAATTTGAAATAATAATATAATTATATTGTAACACAGGGTATGACGCCAGAAAGGACGAAACAAATATTACAATCGATACAATCGTCGATACAGCAAAAAGACGAGGATATGGTGTGGGCGGATAGTTGTTGCTTACAACTGTCGACTAAGCAAGGCCAGATGTATACTTTCCAGACGGAGAATCCTCTGGTGAAGAAAGATTGGATAACGGAATTGAGATTGGCCCAATTGGCATTGGATCCGAACAATTCACCTTCGTGGGAAGTGCCGGAACAAGAGCAAAGGCCATCGACGAAAATGCCGCTGTTTGTGAGTTCCCAAGCGGTTTATCGTTCGCAGTATCAGTCGGAGGTTCGCTGCGGGTGTTATTACACGACGCAAAATCCCCGTCCAACCAGAAGACGGGGCAGGAATCAGAGTTATCTATGGATTTGTACGGGGGATGGAGTATCGAGTCACGTAACCGTATTCGGCCAATCAACGACCGCAACGACGACTTCTTTGAAGCAAATAACGACGTTCGATCTCGTTGAAACGAGAGTCGCCGCGGTAGAATTTGTGAAAGGTTGCATTTCCAACAGCGAGTCAACGCCGAGGCAGCGACGTCTCCTTTCAGCCGATTCGGTGTGGATGGGTACAGATTCGCGAAAAATAATAATATACGCAGCTTCTGAGCCTGAGAAACAGGAAGAAATAGGAAATTACGCGGTTCCGGGTCCGGTCGTACAGATCAAGCATCACTGCGACAATGTTTTCGTCGCTTTGGGCACGGGCTCGGTGCTCATGTTCAAACGACAAATAGACGACGGTACGTGGCTGCTTCGAGATCCGACAGTGATAACCCTCGGAACGGATCCGGTCGCGTCTCTCATGCCGATAAATGCCTCCGTTTACGCGGCTTGCGGCAAAAAAGTGTGGGTACTTAATGGGACGAGCGGCGAGATAAGCAAAAGTTTCAGCGCGCAGCACGAGCATGTGGGCAATGTCAAACTGATGGCACACTCTGGTGTCGGTCTTTGGGTTGCGTTGAAAAATTCGAGCACCGTTTGTCTCTACCACACCGAGACCTTCAAGCATCTTCAAGACATAAACATCGCTTCTAACGTACTTCGAGTGACGAAATCGGGCGGCGGCGGTGGTGGTGGTGGCAGCGGAGGGAGTGGATCGAGTAATTGTTGCGGAGACAATTTGAACAACAATCAAACGGCTGTGACGGTAACGGCGTTAATGGCGTGCAAAGGACTCTTGTGGGTCGGTACGAACGTTGGAATAAGTCTAACGATTCCTCTTCCAAGACTAGAAGGCGTGCCGATTATAAGCGGACGCGTGAACATTTCTTATCACGCTCATTTCGGTCCAATTACATTTTTGCTCGCGATACAAAACAATAATTCTAAAAGCGTCGCGACTACGATTACCAACAATGGTAGAGACGATACGATCGAGGAAGACGAGAACACCGTCCTGCAGCTACGAACGAAAGACAGCGGTAGTGGCGGCGGAACGGAACAACAGTTGAATCAGAAAAACCGAGATCGCGCCAGTCTCGATTCATCGTTCTCGTACAACGTCGGTAAACTCAAACAACAATTGGCCGGAAGTCCTGTGATGCTTCGACGCAAGAGGAGCAAAGAAAACGAGTACAGAGGCTCCAAAACTTTGCCTCGTGGCTTAGGCTGTGGAGGCGGATTTTTGTCCACCTCGATTACAAGTTCTCAGAGCTCCGGCGAAACTTGCGACGTTTATGGACTCTACGGAGAACTCATGTACGTCAAAGATTACGAGAATGAAAACAGCTCCGGTATAGATCCGGTGTACGAGAGCCTTAGGAGAAGCGACCCCGAATTGGCCGCTATACCCAACAAAGTCAGCACGCTTGATCGCCGATTGAAAATGAAGATAACGAGGCCGAGGTCGCTCGATCTTTCGAACTGGTCGGTCGATTCTCACGCCAGTTCCCTCTACACGTCCTCAGGATCAGAGGAAAATTTGTCCATCAAAGCAGGCAAATTATCGAGAAACAGCAGCAGCGCCAGTCGCAGCGGACCGTACGACAATCCAATTCTCATCAACAATCACACCACCACGAGCATCCCCGAGGCTGTTGCCCATAACTCGGGAGCCACACTCA
Source organism: Campoletis raptor (assembly GCA_948107755.1). Classification (NCBI taxonomy): domain Eukaryota; kingdom Metazoa; phylum Arthropoda; class Insecta; order Hymenoptera; family Ichneumonidae; genus Campoletis; species Campoletis raptor. The sequence continues at coordinate 13,982,490 of OX403625.1, read as the reverse complement.
AAATAAAACCTACAGGTGGTAAAAAAATAGGCAAAGGCACAATTATGCAAACCGATCAACCCAAGAGGACCGTACTCACTCTCATGGGCGGACGGGGTTACGTCAATTGGAGACAACAAAACACCCCGACCGTACCTGACAAAAGTCCAAAGTCTACGTATACCTTTAAGGATCCCAATAGCAACGACGCACATATCGTTCTTTGGGAAATGAAATTATGATCCCGTAAAACTCTTATTCATCCCAATGCTCGATATTTACTCTTGAAACCTAATCGAAATTTATACTTCGAGTTTTTCCAAATTCCGTGATATCACACACCAAGAACTCTCGCCTCGATGTATGTATATATTTAACGCAATTGTGTCGTCTGTGAATACGTATTTAGAGGAACAGCTTCTCTCCCCTCCCCCTCCCCCTCCTTCTCTCGTCGATACGAACCCCCGTTAAAAACGATTTCACGTTGCGAATCGAGAATTAGTGTTTTGGTGCTCACGTACTATACTAAACTTTACTTTGTTCATAATGTATAAACGATCCTTAGGAATCTCATTTGGTATTATATAGTTATACATACATTTATCATACCGATATTATAGCTATGTATTATATTTTCGAAACAGTGCCTTTTTTCACCTTGATACGAATCGACGCTGCAGTGACATAAACAGTCAGAGAGAAAGAGAGAGAGATAGAGAGAGTGAGCTTTAATCAAAGTTTGATTTTTTTTCATCCGTCACGTAATACAAAAAAAAAAAAATAACGTTGATTCTCGCGAAAGACTGGAAATATAAATTTGGCTAAATTGGGAATCACCAAAGAGATCAGTAATAAAGAAAAAATAATCGAACGAAACTTGATATTTGAAAGACAATTAATGGATAAAAATGTAGCTTTCCTTCGATATTTTTTGACGTATTTTGTATCAGGAATTTTTGGTTTTCTCGTTTCCCCTTATTTACGAGGAAATAGCCAAATTGTTCGATATTAACCATTCCTTTACTTGATCCAAACTCGATAATTCGATGCGATATGTGTAAATGGTTTTTTTTTTGTTGTTTACGGGCCAATCGTCGAATACGTAAATTATAACGATATGAAAATAGATTTATCGATCGAAATGTTGAAATATTTGGATAAATGCATCCAATAGGGCCATGTTAGAAATAGATTAAATCGTTACGAAATGTTTCTCCGTTTTACATTTTACAATTGTTGAAACTATTTGATTAAAAAACCTTTTTTCCTACGGGAGTTTAAATTTACAAAAAGAAATGATAATAAAATCTCTATACACTCGTGAACGTATAGATTGTTTTTATATTCGATACGTAAATGATGATTATGTTACGGCAACGAGAATTGATCTCTATCAAACGTTAAAATGTAGGCCGGCGGCTGCCGTATGTGTAAATACCAATCCCTCCGAAACAGGGCCAACGTTATTATGGAGCAATCGACTCCTTGGCGAAAAATGATGTATTTTCGACGCAATATCTTCGTTAAGATTACTAAGTACGCCTTGATAGTTTCGTTCTCTTCTTTTTTTTTGTATTATTTATAAAAAACGATGAATATAGCGTGTAATCGAAGTACGGACACCGAGAATACGAATATTTATTATTATTTGAACGCAATTCATTGTTCTCTTTCTATTCCCCCTGGAAACGTCCGTCAGGCGCAGCGTTGCGATAGAATTTGCGCGCGCTTTCTTATTTTCGGCTCAAAATTAAAAAGTAGTTTCTGGGCCGGAGTTATTGGACCAAAAACTGTGCGAGGGAAAAAGTGATTTGAGGAAAGGAATTTATTACGGCGACAAACTGGTTCGAATTGTTTTTTCAAAAATTCGTTTATTTTTAAAAAATCAACCATTTTTGTACTCTTCATCACTTACTGTACATCCGTTGGATTCCTCCGAATCTACTGCCTCGAACCCATTTTTGCTCCACCTATAGCAGATAATAATACTATTTCAAATTTGTAAAACTGTTGTTAGATCGATTAAATATTTAGCATTGCCGAACTGGTTACAAAAACTATATTGCAGCAATGAATTTACTCATTTCACCCACACACTCACCTTCAAAGACTCTTCGTTTTTCGTTCCATTGGGACTTCTTCCTTGTTGGAAATTTTCTCTCCACTACGTGGAGAAATTGGAACCAACGCGTTCATGAAATTTCTTTTCTGTAACAGAGAAATGATATTCTAATGAAAATGACTGCACAATTTTCGTAATTTCAAAAGTTGAGGATTGAAGTTTTCTTCAGTTGGTAGTGCATGTAATTTGTATATATCACGTTTTCAATGATTCGGTTTGGTATCATCATATTCGTTAAATTCAGAAATTTTAAAAGAAAATTCATTAAAAAAATATACTAACCAGTAGAAGTTCGAGCTTTTGGGTGCACAAAGATATCTCCTCGAGAGATCTCGATCCACGTCTGTAACAAATACAATAATCTCTTGAGAAAAATGGTATTTTCATGGTCAAAGGGGATTAAATGTTGAATTAATTTTGCTCAGTTGGTAGTGCATGTAGTTTTTATATATCACGTATTCAATGATTCGGTTTGGGATCATCATAAGTGCGAGTTCAAAATCAATGAAATTTGATGGAAAAAAAATACTGACCATTGAACGTAAATCTTTGGGTGTCATTGTCCGACGTAGGTATGTGAACCGGGAATCATTTTCCAGGAATCTGCAACAAAAACGATTGATAAACGAAAAGATCACGAGCTACAAGAACGTATCAGTAAAATATAAAATTTTCGCTTCAGTTGGTAGTGCATGTAATTTTTATATATCACGTATTCAATGATTCGGTTTGGTGTCATCATAAATGCGATTTCTTGAACCGAATTATTCAATTATTCAAAAAAAAGGAAACAAAATACTTACACAAAATGAGATGAGAAATCTTCGGAGACATTCTATGGTGCGGTCTACGTGAAAGAAGAGAGAGAACGTTGTCCTCATGAAGAATCTGCAACAAAAATAATTCATTCGTGATAATAACAGAGATACAAATATTTATATTCATAAAATATCAGTTAAGATTGCTTCAGTTGGTAGTGCATGTAATTTTTGTATATATCACGTTATCAATGATTCGGTTTGGTATCATCATGAATTTCGAGCATTTAGTGAATTGATAATTGAATAAAATATTTACCAAATGTGATGAAAAGTCCATAGTGATCTCCTGGCACCAGTTTGAAGAATGAAAAACAGTACACTCTGTTCATTGAAAATCTGAAATAAAGAAGATCCATTCATAAGACTCTTGAGGCCACAAAACTTTTCTAATAAATATAAATGTGTAGCTTCAGTTGGTAGTGCATGTAATTTTTGTATATATCACGTTATCAATGATTCGGTTGGATCTCATCACGTTAGTATCCGATTAATTACTAAAAATTTCATTACAAAAGAGAAATCTACTGACCGGTCATGGACGGTGTGTTATTTTTTGGTGAATTTCCTGCGATCTCTTGTCATGCGGTACACGCTCAGCAAACACCGTAGATTGCTCCATAACAGTATCTGCGATAAAACCAAGAATCTCCATGAATAATCAAATTTTCAACAGTGCAATTTAATGAAGTTCCGTTAAAACGGAAGCAGGGGAGTAGGCAATGTGTATGTCACAGTTGGTCGGCGGTGCATATTATGGAAAATTGTGAGATCCGATCAGCGAGTAGCTATTAATTGTCATTGAACTTTCACGCAGACAAAAAAATCAGTGACCGTTACTTTGTCGCCACTGGTTTTGCAACAGAAATCAAATAAATGTGAATAAATGAGTTCGTTTATTTTTACTGTACTTTTTTTTATATATTTGTGACGTCTAGCAAAGAAAATTTCAAAAAAGTTCGAGAAGCTGAAAAGATTGAGTACAAAAAGCCAGCGGAAGTTCGACATCCACGTGTTTAACCTGCCCCGAGATATTCTCGTGGTTTGAACTTCGTAAATATGAAACTAATATGATCAATCGTTTGTAAAAGGTTTCTACATCGAGTGGTTAAGAAGATTGCTGAATCGAATGAAAAAATACTAAAGATTCGAACGGATGCAATTGAACAAATACTCACAGAAATTTTCCTCCTGCGTTCAACAGGTTGACGATTGGAAATTAAAATGGCGCAGGCGTTATAAAAATGTGGTAGGATCGTGATGATCGTACGTTGTCGTTTGCCTCAACTTTCCCATTTTTCGAGAGTAAGATATTCTCGAAAAATTCATAGCTGCCGATGCCGGGGGCACTGTTCTGCTCGAGATTACTTGGAGGAATATTTGCGACGCGGTCCGAGCCGGTCGAGGGACGAACGAAAATGCCGTAAGATCGAGCCGGTCGCCGGTTGAGCCAAGCGGAAAGTAGAGACTGAAGAGTGGAAGTACAAGTTCTGAAATAAAAGCAGTGGGGAGGGGAGAGCTCAGGTTACTACGAGCCATTCTAAAAAAGTTGACCACGTGTAAAAGGAGAATCTGAGGACGGATTTCATCGTGGCGTCCCGGTTCTCTTTGTGACGTCACGCGAACAGTCATTCGTGATGGAAGTATGGTGGTGATGAATAAAGGAAGAGGGGGGTAGCAGAGAGCTGGGGGAGGAAAGCAGTCACACCGTACATACACGATCGTGTCCCAAGTCCCAAGTGGCGGCGGCTGTACCAGGCTGTAGTAAAGCCTAGTAGAAGAGAATCATCGTTCTCGTAAACGTCGTAAACCCGCAAAGCGCATTTAACACGAGCAGCATCGGGCGTTCTCGTGTAGTAAACACATTAATGCTCGCGGAGCTGATAGACAGCTCAGATATACGAATAAGGAAGAGTTTATTCATATACTTGAGTAATCAGACGGAAGCACTGCTTGTTCGTCATCGAGAGTGCTCCGTCGAGAGTTAACCAGAGTGATCGACGATAATGTTAGTTTGTAACGCAGTTTTTGCAACGGCCATACCGCTTCGAAAAGAACGAACGTGTCTGCGATGGAGAGCGAAAGTGCGTGTTCCATGTACTACTAAATATTAAAAAGAAAAAAAAACTGTTGGGCTATTTTTTTTTATCGTTTCGTGAAATATTTACTAAACAGGAGCAACGACAGATGCTTTTTTTTCTTCTCTCCTCCAACTTTTGCATGCGGTGAATGTTTCGGAATAAATTTTCATTTTTTTGTACCTGACGAATCCAGGTCTGTGGACTGAATTCATAGATAAGATTAAAAATAAAACAGGTCTCCACTTACGCGTGTCAATTTCTTTCAATTTCTTCTTTTTTTTTTAATGATCAGGCCCAATGTACGTTCCACCTAGTCACAGAAAATACGAGGAGGAAATAAATATGCCTCAGGCAACGACCATCGAAACTGTCACTATCACAAGGCCTCTCAAGGTAAGAGTAGACGAATGTCACGTATCGTGGATCCTCCTCTTTCCTCCTCCTTCTCCTTCACGCTTTATACTCTCGAGTTAATCTCTAAGAACTACACAAGTTTGATAAATACTATGTTATTCGTGGTAAAATCGAGAATTTAAGAGAAAACGTACGAGTAACGTAGTGTAAAAGGGATGCAAAGGTTGTACCAGGTCGGGGGACGCCACAAAGTGCAAGCAGCTTCGTAATACGGAGGATATCAAGATGGTCAAATGGGGTTGATATCGCGCATGAGTATTTCGAGAAAAGCTTCGATGCGCCGTAACCTTTGACCCGCGCATCCCCCAAATAATATCACGTAGCTACACCTTTTGGCCCAGTAGTGAGAAACCTCGCTATGTTTTTTCCCCCTGGAGTGTAAAAAAACATGAGAATATCATATTCTCTTTGTAACGGGAATAAAAAGAGTCGAACAATATTTAAGAAGACAAATATTTCGGTGAGCTATGCGGGTCGGTTTTTTCGAGGAGATGGAACAAGCGCGCTAAAAAACTCGGTCGTGCGAATAAAATTTTTGTAAACAGTTCGCGCATCATCGTGCCTCGGGCATCGACAGGCGCAGCGACACAAAAGTCAGGCGGCGGCAGCGGCAGCAGCCTCCCTCCGAATTCGCTCGACGACCCCCTTGAGAAAGCGAGCAAGTAAGCGAGCGTAAGAACGAAAAAGAGGGAGAGACAAAGAAAAAGAAAAAAGGGAGCATTCCCTCCCTCGTTATTCTCGGTCGAACTGCCAGACTCTTCTGCGAAGATGGCTGACGCGTGACCCACGACCTCCGCGTTCTCAATTTGTCAATCTATATTTGACGTGCGAGTGTGCGTAAAAAGAAAAAAAGATTTTTTTTTTAAGTGACATAAAAAATTGGTAGAAACACGCGAGTTGACGGTAGGAGAAAAAGAAAAAAACAGGATAGAGATTGCAGAGTGCACCGATGTTGTACATATACGACGTGCCGTAGTTGAGAAAGAGAAATTTATGTTACGGTGATGATTCAGTGAATTTGGAGAATGTGCTTGATCGGGCAGGGCTTGTAAAGAGAAACGGGAAAAACAACAGCGCGAATCTTTAAATTATTTGACGTAAATCGTATGTTCATTTGACGAAGAAATAAAATAATATAAACAGCAAAACAAACGAAGAGTAACAATGATCATGTACACAGTGGCCGATGACCACATGGGGGAGAATGAGATAGCTCAGGTATGGCTTTTCCTCCCTTCTCTTATATCCTGTTCCAATAATTCGTGTCAACTCATTTTGTCACACGAGCCTTTTTTGGGATACGTACACGTTTCACCAATGACGCACGATCCAAACTTTACTTCCTCGTTCAACTTTTCGAAACTCTTTTTGTTTTCTTTCTTTTTCCTTCTTTCTACACGATATTGTTTGACTTTTAAGTGATGTTTTTTTCGTTTTTTACATTTTCAAGGTCATTGCATTCATATGTGGAATAATCGTCATAATATTGATGATAATGGGATTAGCGTCGAGCGAATGGTTAGTGGCTCTTGGATGGAGACAAGGCCTCTTCACACACTGCATAGATCCCGATGCACCAACACCTTTACCATTCAATATGCCTGGTCCATCGGGATGTCATTACGCGAGAGATGCTGGTTAGTCTTTTATTTAATTAATCATTAAAGACATTTTTTTATATCAATTCAATTTTCTAAATTACGTTCCACTCGTACTTGTTTTGCAAATAAAAAATAAAATTTGACGTTTCGTTGTTTATCACATTTTTTTTTTTTTTACTAAACTACTGTGCAGATAGGAGTGACAATTTTTTTACAACGTCAATTCACTCCAGAGCACGTTAGAGAATTTTTTCGAAAATCTTCGTTCGGTAGTTTTTGTTCGAAAAAATTGAACCTTTTAGATTCGTAATCAGCAAACTCGACAAACTCAAGGAAAGAAAATTCAAGCTATTAATACACGTAAGGAAAAATGTATGACTCAAAGTTCCGATGTTTAGTCTTCACAGTCTTTTGTTTGATGTCGAGTTTGGAAATAAAGAATGAAAACTTTTGTTTCTTTATGTCACCATTCAAATAACTACACAATTTCCTGTAGTATCATAAAAACTGCACTGGGTTCAGATTACCCACGAGTCTTGAAACTGTTGGTCACTCAAAAGTAATGAATATGAAAATTTGAAAAAATCGTGTTCCATTTTCGAGTATTTCTTAGTTATAGAGAACGATTGGTTTATCGACACAAATATGGAACTCTCAAAAGACCAAGTGTTTCGATTTTTGACTTAAATTTTATTTTGGGGTGTTGTAGACCCCGAGTATACTTCACGGGTTAAGGGAGCATCGATTTTATATCTTTACAATATTCTTTTTGATACTTTTGTAATGAGAAAAGTGGACTTACGTTGAATTCACTCGTAGGTTACATCAAAGCAGCGGCAGCCTTGTGTGTGGTGTGCCTCTTGGCCGACATCGCGGCAACTCTTCTCACAGGTCTCGGACTCCGATCGAAGGATCATCGAAACAAGCACAAATGTTACAGAATCGCAGTTTTTTGTATGGGACTAGCGCGTTAGTATTATTACATTGTTTCGATTTTCTCGATAGAGATTTTAATCTCGAATGGTATTATAATTTTTTTTCTCATGCTCACCTATTAATTATCCATCGATTTCTTTCTATTTCAGTTGTTTCGCTTCTCATCGCTCTCGTCATATATCCCGTGTTTCTTGCCGCGGAACTCAATCTCGGTAAGTTTCTAAAAAAATACACACATGACAATAATTTGATCCACTGAAAAGAAGAATATTTAGTTTCCACAATATGTTTATAATTTTTTATCTGAATATAATTAAATCCCAATTTTTTCAAAGTTTTCAAAATAGCTTAATTTTTTTGCATTTCCATTAAATTGACAAGTTTCGAAGTTCTGTACAAGCGAAATTTTTGACTGCTCACCATGTGTAATTAATTTTTAACGAAGTTCAATACTTGCAAGCCATTGATATGAGGAAAAAATTTCTATATATGTATAATTTCTGTGTATATTCGTAGGTAATCGAACAGTGTGGGAGTTTGGTTGGGCGTACGGCGTGGGCTGGGGCGCCGCGATATTCTTATTCGGAGGAGCAGTTTTATTGCTCTGTGACAAGGAGAGCGAGGAAATATATTACAAAGAGAGAAAAATAGTCCGTGAAGAAATCGGCGGTGGTGGTGGCGGCGTTGGGATGGGTGGTGGAGGCGGCGGCTCGATGATCGGCGTCGGACATCATACCGGAAGACGCGGTATTCAACACGCCTAGTGGCATTGTACCCTGCCCGACGTTGTTCTCTAGGTCAAACATTGAATTTCTCTGTCTTTTTTTGTTCAATTTCATTTCTATTCTGTTTTTGTTTCTCATTTAACCGAATGGGGCTCTATTATTTTTTTGGGCTTTTTTTTTTCGTTTAAAGAGTAAAAAAAATGACGACGATTTTTATACCGCGAAACATAGACATCGAGACAATTTGATTATGGTAAAAAGATGAAAATACGTCTCATTATCATAATGAAGAAAAAAAACGTAAGAAAGTCTTCGAGGCAGCTCCGATTCGCGGTAATCGTTTGTCTTTTAGTCAAGATGATTTCTGGGACCACTTATATCGTTGACCCACTCGCATCATCCTCTCATACTCGACTCTAAAGTATTATTTACAATGTCCTACAGCAGTAAAGACGTAAAAACGGACTGAGAACGTCTCTACGCATTTGTTGCTGCGAGGATCACGTCTTTCCTTCCATCATCACCTCTTCTCGTAGTTTCGACGACTTTTCTATGTCCTGCTCCTTATCCCGATCGTTTTACCTCTTCTACGACAAGAGACTCATCGCGATTCTGCAAAATAAATTCATTTCTATATAAAAAAAGCCTTGATAAGGACGAAAACGATAAAGAAATAAAAATGACCTGGCAAGTTACTCGGCTAGCAGAAAACAAATTATTCAAACATAACTTTTACTCTCCGGAATATATATGGAACATGATGAGAAATGTATTTTTTCGAGTTATCTAAATCGACAAGCAAACGACGTCTCTGACAGACCATTTGGAAAAACGTTATTTCCGATTTACATCACGCTCTCCTCAGTCTTTTTCTCTATATCATCATTTCCCATCCAGTTTTCCCTATTCCTCTGTAATCATCTTTCTCAAAGAGACTGTATTAATCAATAATTTATTAATTATATATCGACGCACCGATCAAACGCAACTTCGTTCGAGACTGTGTCCGTTCGAGTGCGATTTGAATAATGATTTTTTACATAAATTAATTTATATACTTTTGGACGTGCCCGCATGATTCTTTGAAACAAGTATTATGGCGAGTTCGATTTTCTTCCACGGCGGGTGATCATCACAGTCGAGTCTTATCATTGTTTCACAAACGCTATCTTCCTCTCACCACGACATGGAATTTTGATATGCATTTTTATCTACGTTAATTATCGGTTTTTACAATATGTGTTTTTTCCGTTTTTTTTTTTATTTACTTTGTACGAGTGACAAGAAATAATGTTAGGGGCAGCTCGGGCAGGTTTAACCGATCCATTGCGCTATATGCATATTACATACGCGTATGTATATAAAATAGAGAGAATTTTCCAAAGTATTCGGTATAAAAAGGGCATCGAAAGAATTAAACAATCCGGAGAGATCTTGACGAAGCAGGATTTGCAGAAAGAATAAGATAAGCGAAGAGAAGCCGAGTCGCGAAACCGCGTTTATATAAAGGAGAGAAAAAACTACAAAATATTGTAGATTTATGATACAAAATAGTTATGCTTTCGCAGACTATAGAGATTTTAAGCTAGAGATTTTAAGGAATAGAATTCATACTACGTGCACAACTTGCAGAGGAAAAATTCGATCGATCGATTTTTCCGTCAATCGTATCATTGTACTTGGTAATTTTTAATTAAATTAACAAATTTTGTATGTCGTTAGATTACGCGGTGAAGCGACAAGCAAGAGTGCTTTGCGATGGAATCGTCATGGGACGTTAATAAGATGCCAAGGTGTTGTAAATAGGATTTTTTTAAAATTGTCAAATCAATTTTTATTTGAATCAAAAAGAAAACAAAGAGTTAAAAATTTCGTGAAAAACGAATGGAACATCTGTTCGTAAGATGTACATAAATAAATACTTTTCTGTATGTCTATCTCTCTCTCTTTCTCTCTCTCTTTCTCTCTCTCTCTCCGACATATTTCTCGAATTTCTATTTTCAACTCTTTGCATCTTATCATTCGGCTGTAGAAAAAGTGAGAAGCAATATTTACAAAGGTTGTGCGCACAGTCTTTTTGGAGATGAAATTGAGTCACCAAGACTCGTTCTAATCCCTGGAAAGACTGAGGAGGGAAACGCCATCAAAGATTAAGCGATTGTATGGAGAAATGAAAAAATGTACAGAGGCGCGACGTACAAAAGGAAATTAAACAATACGAAAGGAGATGAATGGACCGCCTGCGTGAGCTGCATATCGAGACAAGACACGATATTCTCTGTAGGCAGTATTAAAATACAATTTCTCAGCATTTTCATATCGGATAGGTATTAAAAGAAAAAAGAGAAAAAAACACACACACAAAAACATATCACTGAACACACAAACGTTTATCGTGTATTAAGATATGAAATGAGAAAAGCGAATAACAAAACAAATATTACTCGATGAAAGAAATATCGCGATACAAAAGAGTGAAAAGTGTAGAATAGTATGGGTCGTCGTGTATCACGGTAGAAATGTTTGTACTATATCATTCATCGATGTGAAAAATATCACAGTATTGTACAAAAATAAAAAATACAAAACCATAATAAAGTATATACACCGAAACAAATATATAGAAATTCAAAATGGCGTTGTTTTTGTTAGTTTTCATTGTTTCCTGGAAAGATCTTCAGCGCTGATAAATTCCTGCTTGGAGACTGAACTACTGAACGCATTTTCACGGATACACACATTCAAATAACGAGTTTTTGTTTTGATGTTTTTTCGCGTGACGGAAATTATTCAGATCTCTATTTGAGTGGTCCCGCGCTGCCTGTGCACATGCGCAGCGCCCGTCAACGTTCTTGAAAAATTTTCTTTATCACTTCACCTCGCACTCGTTTTCAAAGAAACGTTATCGCAGACCATGAATGCAGATTTTAGTGGACTCTAGCGGCACGAGCGAAACTTATTTGCGTCAACTGTGGTCAAGAAAAGTTTTAATTCGCAAAATTCGCGTAAAAGCCAAAGAAAAACATTGGTGAATTTTTGCAAGAACAAAACTATAAAATTAAACAAGATAAACTAAAAAAGATAAAGTGTACAAAAAAAATCAGACAGAAACTTGTAAACTACAGACTAGTTCGTTTGACTTCCGGTAAAGGCAGAAACGACGATAAGCGGAAGTTCGGGCTATGATCAGGAAGGCGGAGTAGTGAGGGAAGGGGAAAATAGAGCAATTCCGTCGCCATAATAGCGACAAGAGGATCGCGAGGGGATTGTGGTTGTTTCGGGAGCGTAAATTCGTCGGTGAACGGCGACAGGGAGGGTGGCAGCGGTATCCTCTCCCTAAACAACGTGCCCTTAGTAGCACTTGCTCCACATAACGCGTTAACATACTCTATTCGCCCGTTTTCTCTCGCTCTGCTCTCTGACCTTCTTGCATCGAAGG